>CM064425.1:0-95000 GCA_032690845.1 Eleusine coracana subsp. coracana | reverse complement strand
CTTTATTGAAAAGGGCTTCAAACATGACATATTTTGGAGACCACATCCATGCGCCTACTTCCATAATTTACTACTGCACATTGCCAAATCTTTGACTCAAACAGTAAAGCAACCTTTTTTTTTACCTAGGAAACCACTTGAATAGAAGTATGACTCATATAGAAGTTGATGCTCAGGAAACTGCATTGGACTGTTCCAAAAATTTGAGTTAAGACTTGGAAACATACCTCTAGACATGACATATAATTCCCATATCAATATAGCCCTTTCTTCAAATGCGACCAGTCCATCTATATAAGCATCATTTCACAATAGAGGGTTGCACAATTATATAAAATGCATGTACACAAAAGCATACACTCAATACTGTTACTTGGAAGAAAATACATGCAATCAAAAACCAAAATCAAAGATATATTAAGGAACAAACCTCCAAAATCTCCAAATCAAGGTAGGGTACACATCGTTTGAACATAACATAGCTCTCCTTCTAATATGTTCAATCCTCTTAATATTCATATTCCAAAACGCAAAGAGCTTAATAGAGAAAATAATGTTCATTTATCAATGAGGCATAAAGTTTATAATAATAGAAAAAAGATGGCAGATTTATCTATCACCTTCAATAATAACCATATTCCATACCAGATGGTACTATCCATTTATCTTTCAAAAATGTTAACACCTGCATAACAATTCAAAATCAATGTTAACAGAAAGAAAGCAACCTAAATCATTAAATATCTCTGATAATCTGAACTATCAGGTTCGATGCCATGGTTCGATCATTTTGTATCTTCACATCTGAATCTCATATATATAAACATTTGCCAATACCATGTACAATTCAAGGCCATCTCATCTTAATGACACCTTATAATTCCGCGGAGTCAACCGTAGTGGTGTTTCAATGGTGGCTTGATTTTTTGGCACCACTGTTCTATAACATAGCATTACAAAATCTAGTTACCCAAGTTTAGCATCTCAGCATTATGGTCGAACATGAAATACAATATGGTTAAAAAAACAACAGAACATAGCAGTTCACTTGCAACAAAATATAAGCAACATCTACAATCGCTTCCAAGTATTTCCATGAAATTAACTAAGGCATATATCTTCTATGAAATTCAGGTTGGTAAAGGCATGAACATTTTTCATCACCTAGAAATTGTGATCAATTTTTGGTTAACTAAGAACCTTGGTGCTCATACACATGATCCAATTTATATTTCACAGCAAGGTTACACGAACCAGCAGACTACCTCTTAAATTTGGTTAAATAAACAAGAAGTGGTTGCAAAACTAAAAAGGAATATAGCAATTAGCATGCCAATGATTCAGAGTGCGCACCCTTTAGGTTGCAACTGCCAGAGAATAACCTTATCTGTTCACTACATCACAAGTGAAATATGACAATGGTAGCCAAAAGGCAGTGACATTGTAAAGGCTAATTTGCAGGTTGAATTACACTACAACACAATTATATATAAAAAAACAAAGGCAGGACACCCTTTTTTACTTGGTACCATTCACAACTTATATCTATAGTAATAGAAATAAAGTTAGCAATTTAGCAACAGGGAATTCATAAGGTCAATATTTATTTGATTCTGAACTACATAGCCACTTAAAAGGCAAACCATGCCAAAGAAGTAAAACTAATTTGTTTTTAACCAAATGCAGGAGGTGACCCCCCCCCCTAATACTTCACCACGTAGTAGAAAAGGAAGAGACAAGAAAAGTTACAAGGTGGCCAGTCATATTGCCGTACCAATCTGCAAGCAGAACAGCTTACACCGACCGATATATAGGTCGGTAAAGACCTTTAGTGACCGATGGTAAGTTGCTGAAGGGCCTTTTACCGACCCATCGCATGTCGAAATTGTGAACTGTGGTATAATGTTTTCACTCCAATCCTAAGCTGAACAGAGCAATATTCCACACAAAAGGTCCATGATTTTTTTTGTACATGCAGGAGAAAAAAGCTCTGTGTTAAGAATCATAAATTATCAAACGAATAGCATGATGACCCTGGGAATATGAAATGCATATAATACATGTCTCTAACAATTAATTATTTTGGACCTACAACTTTGGACCCACATTTTAAAGCGTCTGATTAATCATGATTAAGCGTCGCTTAGTGGACATATCGGTTGGCAAGCCTCGAGGAGGGCAAGCGAAGCGATTTGCCAGCCCAAAAACCTGAGCATCCGACCAGGAGGTGACTAGGCACGCTTAGACGGGCGATTTAAACATGGATGACTTGTTTCCAGTTTCTTGGGCCTATCTGTCTGCCTTATTTCGGCCTATTAGGTTTTAGGTTAGCAACTCAGCAAGATTGCAGGTTCAGAAATCATCATTCCAGGATCCAGGTTAGACGTCATTACTTCAGTTTCTCACTTTCTAGTATACTATAATCTATATAGGAGTATATAACACTACTAGTCGATTAGTTCAATATGGTCTGGGGCTCTGGACGACTAACCCCCTAGTCGTCCGACTAGAAATCGACTAATCGGGCATAATCGTCCGATTAGAACGACTAATCTTCTGATCGGTGACCTAGCGCCCGCCCATGCTTCACTGCTTTAAAAACGTGGCTTTGGACTTTATAATACAGTTTCTACATATACTGACTTATTTATCGAGTGAGCATAAGTAACATGCAAGCATAAGAAACAGAAGTGCTCAATTAGGGTATACCTTGAGTTAATAAATATCTGATCATTTCCAGATGTGAGAGTCCATCTTCTCTTCTTCTACATAAAATGCAAGTCAGATCCTTTTAGCCTCTCAAGAAAGAACATATCTCTATATTATCCTCGAATAACGCTCTTAACTGGTGGCTGCAACCTTTTTCAATCCTAACAGTCTTGTCTTCACCTCCAATTTCATGACAAGGGAGTGATCTTGCATTTACGAATCCTGGAAGCAAATGTAGCTATGTATATAGGTTTCAACACAACAAGGAAAAAGGATGCATGACAAAATAAGTAAATAAATAAAAAAATATGGATTCTTAAATAAGTGCTTGCACACATATCCTTATTTGTCTCCAACCTGTCTTGGCTACAATATACAAAAAGGAAAAAATTCAAAATTTAGTTCATCTATACATGATGATGGATATGTTGATCATGCACCATGCATATAGGGTTGCACCTAGCATTCTGTTTCAGTCACGTTTATAGAATCATAGTCAATGACTAACCAGCATGTTATTTCGCACTAGTATATTGCCCGTGCTAACGCGACGGTGACTATCAAAAACCAATTTTTTTTAATCAATCATGAAATGAGACTCAAATGTTCATGCCAAAAAAAAGGGACTGACATCCAACCCGCTTGAATATCAGCTCAAAGTTAGCTTATTGTCTATATGTCACATGATAGCTACGTACACATTTGCTAAGACAGGCACTATCCAACTCTGAAAGAAACTTTATCTAAATCTTAGCTCATTAAACTATCATTATAAACTCTGATCAGAGATCAGTTAGGCAAAATAACTTAACAATGAGGACTTGTATATGAAAAGTTCATCATTTCAAGATTCAAAATATATGCCTATTCAAGTTAGTAACAATGTCGATTTCCACCAGAAAGAAATCAATGTGACACATATGAGCTTGCAATTGTAAGCTAGTAACAATATCTACTTCCCTGAAGAGAACACTCAATATAATGAACTGGTCTAGAATGTATTTGTACATTGCATTTTTAAGAAAGAACTTCTTACATATTTCACCAGTACAGGAATTTTAAGCAAATTCAGCTAACAAAGATCATTACGTTGAAGTTATAATTTGCTAGAAAAGGGCCCTAGCATTACTGGCCCCTCACTTTTTCCATACATCATCATGCACCACACTACCATTCGATATCCAGGTGCAAGCATGTATTCTACCTTATGCCTCCACTTGTTGCCTCATACCCAACATGGCATCCATCCTAGAAGTCCACCAGTTCCTGTTATGAAAAGGCTCAATAAGACAATATTAAAAGCATAATGGAAAGCTACACACACCGGAACAATGTCGACAGTATTAGTCATATGCCACATTAAGTAGTGCAAGCAAATGTTAAATTATCTTGCAACTATTTTAGTGGGTAGATCCCATCTGCATAACACAAAATAACTCTGGAGTATTTAAAAAGAGGCAATCAGATCTATTGTATGTGCATGCTTCAGAAAAATGGAGACAAAGTTCAGCCAAAGGCAGTAAGCACACAAGTTTGAGCTCTAAAACAAAGATGGCCATTTATAAGCAAGAAGCTGTTGACATCAAATTCTCTTCCAAAAATATAATGAAACTTGGTAATGATGTAACAACCAAAATGCGATGTTCAGAAAAAAGAAGCTACGCGGTGTCAAGTAACAATGGAAGGACAAGAAAACTATTTTCTCTAATAAGTTGACAAATTGATGTACAGGTCCAAATAGACATAGCACTTGTTCGAATTCACTGATTATTTTTAGTACAAAATTAGGTAAAATACTGGAAGTTGATATTAGGAGCTAACAACAGAACCACATGCTTTGGTGTCCATTGTGATAAAAATTAATTGTAGATAACCTGACAACTAAAACATCATCACTAAACTCTTACCTTTGATGATATTTTTTAGTAGTATTTTTCCTGTTTGCCAATTGTGGTTGTAGCATGTCCATTTTCTTTAGCAGCTGATCTCAAATGAACCATATCATAAGCTGTAAATTCAGAAAGATAAAATTTAAATGAGTTTAGTACTGGAACACCAAACACAGTAAGTGGTCCTTTTTTTTTTTATATTAAGTGATCCATTACTTCATGAGCACATTAATGCAAACAAATATCTACTATTCAGTAGATATATGAACCTCTAATTTCAGCAGCCATACTAAAATTGTTTGTATGTATATACAGGTCCAAATTAACTATAAAACCAGCACCAGGAATATGTTCCTATATCCTTCACAACCCAAATGTACGAACCAAACATCAGTCAGGTGGATGAAAAACAAAATACTAAGAATGCAATATATCTTACATTGGATGATGGACGGTCGCTTCACATGTGTCAGAAGGCATGCAAGTGGATGGATCCACGGTGTTGCCTTGTTTGGTCCTGCAAATGGTGGGTTTGCAGAAGAACATAATCATATTTTCCATCTAATCAAAGTTATAAAAAACTGAAATTTGAAAGCAGAAGAACCAATCAATCGCCAGCAAAACTGAAGATGATTACGATCTGAGAGGAAAGAAAAAATAAATACTAAAGAAGAGTACAATAAAAATAATACCTCATAGAATCTGATGAGAATTGATCCTTGCAGCGCGAGATCCGTTAGCTGGGTTTTGACTCAATCAGGATCAGTTTGATCCATGGTCGATTTTGGCTGGAAGATCCTTGATTCGAGGCCAATCCCTATTCTTCAATTCCAGCGAGCACCCACGGACTCCCTATAAAAAATCAATTATGCCACCGGGAGTCCATGACACTGCATCTGATTGAGCTTTGACCGGTGTCACGGCGGTGGTAGAGACTGCATCGTCCCCATGGATGGGGCTAGGTTTGGGGCATGGCTGCAGTTTGGGGATGCTTGAGGCGTGGGAGAGGGTTATGGGGTTAATTGGGTCCACATGTCAGCGCAAAGTGGAGCGTGAGAGGTGCGGGAGATCCGAACATCCCCAACCGTTTGATCTGATGTTACCTGAGGAAGATTTTGTCCATTAGATCTGTAAAAGGGATAGTTTTGTGTGCACCTAGTGTGGAACATGTCTATTAGAGGTAATTGGGGATAATTAGTTGTGTGGACGTAATTAAGTTTTGACTCGTCCTTCTAAGGGGATGTAGATGATGTCACCATTGTTCCACCGGGATTCATTGTGATGGCAATGGAAGAATACTTTTTTTTTGCACGATTGCCGCTGAGAAGGAAAACAAAGTTGGAATAATGGATATTCCTTCTTTTTTGCTGCCAACAGAAAACATACTAGGCATTAGCAAGCATACAGTCATAATCCACACAATGCTGCAATGCATAGATAAAGAAAAATGACTAGAAGCAGCCGGCTAGAATTGACTGGAAATGCACAGTTATTGAAGCGAGTTGAGTCTCTTCAGTTGTTAAAATATCATCAGGTATTAAAACAGAGTGGAATGTGCAACTAGGAAAGCTAAGTCTCTAAGGCGAGGTAACATATGAGAATGGTATCTAAAAGTGTAAAACACGACATGACAAAGTTCATATATAATGTATGTTCAGATGGTAATGTATGTTCAGAACGTTGGAGACAAAAATTACTGCTAATATATGCTGGACCGCATCATCAGAACATATCAGCAATCTGTATTCATGTAAATATAGCATAAACATGGATGAACTAATTAATTACTTACCAAAAGAAGAGATCAGTCTATCATGATGTCATGGACTCTATGAATTATTGTAATTGAAACAAACAATGATGTTCCAGCTTGCATTGATTTGATCATTAAATAAGAAGTTTTCAGATTAATGATTAACGAAGGTGGTATATACAGTTATAAGTGCAACTTAATTGCAGAATAATCCCGTCCTATTCAGAAATATGCAGGTGCAAATTGTGAACATAATAAGCATGAACTCTTTACCTTGAATTTAGGCATCAACTTGAAGTGGGGGCCGCCACAGCCATCAGTGCCTGTAATCTAAGAGCAGGAACCACTGCCGTGTGCACACCCAGCATCGGAGGTCATGAGGCGTCGTCAACCAAAACGAAGACATGTAAAACAACGACGGCGCCAAAATCAATGTAGGCCGAATACGCGCGAGCTTGTACACCCAGTGCCGAGAACAAGGATTGAGGGGAGAGATCGACACTGAACACGGTGGCGCCGTGAAGTGTCTGGGTCTCGGGGATGAACCTCGCAAGACCAGGCCGGCATCCGCTTCTCGACGTGGTATGGAGACGAGCCCGACGGGATCACATGGCAGGGACTTGTAGCCTTCTTGCCAAATCCCCCAGCGAATCCCGCGTGGAGGCGAATCATGGCACCGTTTGGCGAGTTGAACATGTTGTAACTGCCACGCAAGAACAAGAAGACGCAAGTTTGTGTCTTTGCACCCCCACTATGTTCGGCGCCCCGCCCTTGTCAGGCCACACCACTTGTCGATGCCACCATGCATCACTGTGCCATCGTGGCTCTCCATCGCCGCGTCTATAGCTGGGCATCCAGGCCGGCCAAATCGGCCCGGTACATGGCCCACTGGTAAAAACACGACACGAGCACGACCCGGAACGGATGTAACCGGGCCTAGCCCGGCTCGCGGCACGGTGTAGGCCGTACTACAGGTTGACCCCCAGGCTCATAGCATGGCATGGAGCTCAGCCCAGAAAGGGCGTCGACCCAGTAGGCCGCCAAGCAGGCCGAAGCCCAGCGACGCCAACAGGCCGAAACCCCGGACCAGCAACACGCCAACACTGACGCCACGCCCCCTCCTCGCCCGTCATTCGCTCGCGTCGCCAGTCGTGACTCGCCTCCCTCCTCGCAGCTCGACCCGAGGGCCAAAACCCTAGTGTGTCGCCCTGTGCCACCGTCCACCGCCGCCTTCGGTTCGAGCTCGCGCGGCCGCACCCGGCACCCAGCTCCGCCTCTCCCACCTCGGTCGACGTGAGCTCGAGGTCAAGGCCCACACGACCGCAGCCGAGCCCGGCTCCGCCTCTCCCCATGTCTCTCCCTCCTCGCCGCGGCCGGCTTTGCCTCTCCCCATCCCTCTACCTCCTCAACCAACATGGCAGCGACCAGTGCGTGCCATCGTTGTCTCCTGGACGGGCCGTCGTGCCCGTAGCGGCCACCATGCCGCCGGGCTCGCGGGCCAATCAGGCCATCACAATACGGTTGGCCCCCGTCCGTGCCGTGCCTCGGGCTCCACCCAAAGCCTAGAGCACACTACAGCACGGCCCGCACGGCCTGGCATGCCTATACGGGCCGTGCTCTGAGGCGGGCAGGACCGGGCCATTTCGGGGAGCCCGGATGCCTAGCTATAGCCGTGTCCGTACACGCGCCTGCTCGCTGCGACCGCCATGTCCGTCCAAGCTTGTCGTCGGCACTGAAGCTCGCCACCGGGGCTCAAACCTAACCCTAGCCCTAACTCTAAATGTTGGGTCAACATTTACCTTGTTGAAAAAAACAAATATTGAAAAAATTTAGACAACAAACATAAATGTTGGTCAACATTGGGTGAAATGTTGAGAAAACATGAAAAAGTTAGGTCATCATTTGAGAGAATGTTAAAAAATAATAAACATTTTTTTGGCATCAAAATGATAAACATTGAATGAACATTTGACGAATTGTTGAGAGAAAATAAAAATGTTGGGTCATTATTAGAGGAAATGTTGGAGAAAATAAAACATGATGAGTCACCCTTTGGAAAATATGAATAAAAAATAAAAATGTTCGCTCAATAAAATATAGTGTCCGTACATGTTGGTGTTGAGGTTTGTCACGAAGCTCTGTGTTGTGTAGAGAAGAGTTAGTGGAAAGATGCAGGATTCTGTCTTCAGAGGCACAAGTTCGACATCGAGAAGATTATCAAATATAAAACTGACAATCATTAGGTTCTGGTAAGATGAATACTTAGGGCGTGTTGCTGATCAAAGGAGGCAACCAAAACCGTAGGTTGCTGGACGCAGACCACTTTTACTTGCCATGGCTGGATAGGGAGATGTCTAGCATTATCAGGAAGTCAACTGACATGGCGTTCATCGAGCTCATAAGATGCAAGTGCAACATATGCCAATCAGAGACAGGAAGGACACTATAACAAACATGTACTACAGAGGCAGGCAAAAATGTACTGTAGCAGTAGGTGCCACCACCGGCCGCTAAGCTTTTGAAGCTAAAAAAGAGATTTTTAGCGGCGGATGCTTGCCCTGCTGCTGAAACCATTAGCGTAGCGGTAGGCCGCTTAGTCCCCTGCCGCTACTAATCTACTAAACACTGGCGTCCGGGCCCACGTGTAAACCCGCCCCGCCATCGACGTCCACCGTGCGTTCACTAACGTTGCCCCTTTCAACGGCGGGCTTAAACCGTGTAAAAATTTGTGACGGCCTTCACTACTACTACTACCACTAAACAATATTCATGTGCTAGACTCGTTCTCTTTCCGATGTAATTTTGAGGATGTCTAAGTTGTTAGTGGGCTATAGCGCATGCCCTCGAGGGTCAGATATCATTTATCTGTTTTTTGTTATCTTTAGTCAAACCAATTTTCATCCATCTAAACCATTTTCATGGGCTATAACAGATCCTATCGAGCGACTATAGCAATATTCATGTCCTAGACTCGTCCTCTTTTTGATGTAATTTTGAACCTGTCTAAGGTGTCCGTGGGTTATAGTACATGACCTTGAGGATCAGATACCATTTATGTGTTTTTTATTATCTTTATTCGAGCCAATTTCTACCCATCTAATCCATTTTTCTGGCTTATAGAACATTCTATTGAGAAACTAGCAATATTCATGTCCTAGAATTGTACTCTTTTCGATGTAATTTTAAGCCTATCTAAAGTGTCTGTGGGCTATAGCATATGCCCTCGGGTGTCAGATATTATTTATATATTTTTTTTGTTAACTTCATTCGAACCAATTTCCACCCATCTAATCCATTGTAATGGACTATAGCACATCCTATCGAGAGACTATAACAATATTCATGTCCTAGACTCGTCCTCCTTTTGATGTAATTTTGATCTTGTCTAAGGTGTCCGTGGGCTATAGCTCATGTCCTCGAGGGTCAGATATCATTTATCTGTTTTTTCTTGTTATCTTCATTCGAGCCAATTTTCACCTATCTAAGTCATTTTTACGACCTATAGCGCAACCTCTCGAGAGACTATAGCAATATTCATGTCCCAGACTCAAATTCTTTCTGATGTAATTTTGACCATATCTAAGGTGTCCGTGGGCAATAGCGCATGCCCGCGAGGGTCATATATCATTTATGTGTTTTTTTATTATCTTCATGCAAGCCATTTTCACCCATCTAAGCCATTTTCATGGGCTATAGCATATTCTATCGAAAGACAATAGCAATATTCATGTCCTCGACTCGTCCTTGTTTCGATATAATTTTGAGCCTGTCTAATGTCTGTGGGCTATAACGCATGCCCTCGAGGGTCAGATATCATTTATGTGTTTTTCTGTCATCTTCATTCGAGCCAAATATCACCCATCTAAGCCATTTTTATGGGCTATAGCATATCCTATCGTGAGACTATAGCAATATTCATGTCATAGAGTCGTCCTCTTTCTGATGTAATTCTAAGATTGTCTAAGGTATCCGTAGGCTATAGCACGAGGGTCAGATATCATTTATGTGTTTTTTTATCTTCATTCGAGCCAATTTTCACCCATCTAAGTTATTTTCATGGGCTATAGCACATCGTATTGAGAGACTATAATAATATTAATGTTCTAAACTCGTTCTCTTTCTTATATAATTTTGAGCATGTCTAAGGTGTCCGTGGGCTATAGCACATGCCCTCGAGGGTCAGATTATATTTATTTGTTTTTTGTTATCTTTATTCAAGCCAATTTTAATCCATTTAAGCTATTTTTATGGGATATAGCGTATCCTATCGAGAGACTGGTGCAATATTCATCTCTTAGACTCGTCCTCTTTCTGATGTAATTTTGTGCCTGTCTATGGTGTCCGTGGGCTATAGCACATGCCCTCGAGTGTCAGATATCATTTATATGTTTTTTTATTGTTATCTTCATTCGAGCTACTTTTTACCCATCTAATCCATTTTCATAGGCTATAGCACATCCTGTCGATAGACCACAACAATATTCATGTCCTAGACTCGTTCTCTTTTTGATGTAATTTTGAGCTTGTCTCTTATGTCCGTGGGCTATAGCACATGCCCTCGGGGTCAGATATCATTTATCTATTTTTTTCTTGTTATTTTCATTCAAGCCAATTTTCACCTATCTAAGCCATTTTCACAACCTATAGCACAACCTATCGAGAGACTGGAGCAATATTCATGTCCTAGACTCGTCCACTTTCCGATATAATTTTGAGCCTATCTAAGGTGTTCGTGGACTGCAGCACATCCCCTCGAGCGTCAGATATCATTTATGTGTTTTTTGTTATCTTTATTTGAGCCAATTTTCACCCATCTAATCCATTTTCATGGGCAATAGCACAACCTATCGAGAGACTACAACAATATTCATGTCCTAGACTCGTCCTCCTTTTGATGTAATTTTGAGCTTGTCTAAGGTGTCCGTGGGCTATAGCTCATGTCCTCGAGGGTCAGATATTATTTATCTATTTTTTTCTTATTATCTTCGTTCAAGCCAATTTTAATCTATCTAAGCCATTTTCACGATCTATTGCACAACCTATCGAGAGACTATAGCAATATTCATGTTCTAGACTTGTCCTCTTTCCAATGTAACTTTGACCATGTCTAAGGTGTCCGTGGGCTATAGCCCATGTCCTCGAAGGTCAGATATCATTTATGTGTTTTTTTAGTTATCTTCATTCAAGCCAATTTTCACCCATCTAAGCCATTTTCATGGTCTATAGCACATCCTATCAAGAGACAATAGCAATATTCATGTCCTAGACTCATCTTCATTCTAATGTAATTTTGAGCCTGTCTAAGGTGTCTATGGGATATAGCACATGCCCTCGAGGGTCAGATATTATTTATGTATTTTTTTATTGTTATCTTCATTTGAGCTACTTTTCAAACATCGAAGCCATTTTCATGGGCTATAGCACATCCTGTCGATAGACTACAACAATATTCAAGTACTAGACTCGTTCTCTTTCCGATGTACTTTTGAGCTTGTCTAATATGTCCGTGGACTATAGCACATGCCCTCGGGGGTGAGATATCATTTATCTATATTTTTCTTGTTATTTTTATTCAAGCCAATTTTCACCTATCTAAGCCATTTTCACAAGCTATAGCACAACCAATCGAGAGACTGGAGCAATATTCATGTCCTAGACTCGTCGTCTTTCTGATGTAATTTTGAGCCTATCAAGGGTGTCCGTGGGCTGCAGCACATCCCCTGGAGCGTTAGATATCATTTATGTGTTTTTTTGTTATCTATATTCGAGCCAATTTCCATCCATCTAATCTATTTTAATGGGCTATAGCACATCCTATCGAGAGACTACAACAATATTCATGTTCTAGACTCGTCCTCTTTTTGATGTGATTTTGAGCTTGTCTAAGGTGTCCATGGGCAATAGCTCATGCCCTCGAGGGTCAAGGACAATATTCATAACTAGTCAACCCTAACATGGGATTTAAATTTACACAAGCATGCATGAAAAGTAAACTAGTATTCTTAATAGGTGCAATATGGTCAAGGACACTTGCCTTGTTCTCCCGCTGGCTGCTGCTCAAAATCAAGATCCTAGAAATTCTATAGCTGTTCCTCGTCTAATATCGATAAATACCAGAAAAGTAAAACATAAACAAATAAGGAACAATATACCAAACATTTCCTAATGACTATGAAAACAGTACCAAAAGATAGTACGCGTTCCTACGATTTTGTTAGCGTAAAAATCACCTAAATCAGATTTATGAGCTAAAAGTTATGAAGGTTTAGGGACTAAGGGTCTTATTAGCAAAATTAAATACTCAGGAAATTAATTTATGTAAAAATAGAGGACCTAAATTGTATTTGTTTTAAAATTAGGAACCTAATTGCAAAAAAGGCATTTACCGGAACTTACATGAATTAGGATAAAACCTAAATACTGGGTTGACGGGGTCTATTGATCAAGGCTAGGTTGCGGTCTATGGTCCATGGTGGGCGGTGTCCGGTGTTGACCAAACGGCGGCATCATGGCGGCGGCCGGTGCGGTTACAAGAGGCAAGGCGGCGGGGAGGCGGGTGGACGGTGGTTCCCGGTAGTGTGAAAAGGGAGCGGCGGGAGGTGGAAGATGACCTGTGGTGGGGGATGACGGGCGGGGAGGCACTTCGGTAGGAGATGAAGGGCGAAAAGTATTAACACCCTAATAAAAGTAGGAAAATTAATCATTTGCAAATTATGAAAATTAGGGTGTTACAAACCTACCCCTCTTAGGATGAATCTTGCCCTTGAGATTCGGGCTGATCGGAAAAGAAATCTGGAAAATCCGCCTTGAGTTGATCTTCGTGCTCCCAAGTGGCTTCTTCTTCCGTATGATTGCTCCATTGCATGCACATACGATACTTCTTGTTCCTCGTGACTCTCTCTGATATTTTCAGAATCTTGACGGGATACTCTTGTTATGTAAGATCCTCACCAATATCCAACTGTTCCATAGGCATTTGCTCCTCTGGAACTCGTAGGCACTTTCTCAACTGTGAGACGTGGAAAACATCGTGCACATCTGATAGCTGTGGTGGTAGTTCAAACTGATAGGCAACTTCACCTCTTCGCTCTATGATCTTGAATGGACCAATGTACCTTGGTGCAAGTTTTCCTCTGACCTTGAAACGACGAAGTCCTCTCATCGGAGATACTTTGAGATAGACAAAATCACCAACTTCAAAGCTCAAGTCTCTTCTTCTATGATCGGCATAGCTTTTCTGTCTGGACTGTGCAAGCTTCAAATTCTCCTGAACAATATGAACTTGCCTTTCAGCATCTCGGAGAATCTCTGGTCCAAAGACTTGATTTTCACCAGTCTCATTCTAGAACAAAGGCGTTCTACACTTCCGTCCATATAAAAACTCAAATAGAGACATCTTCAAGCTTTCCTGATAGCCGTTGTTGTAGGAGAATTCTGCATATGACAGACATTTTTTCCCAATTTTTGCTATCTTTTAGTGCACAAGCCCTCAACATATCCTCAAGAATTTGATTCACCGTTTCCGTCTGTCCATCCGTCTGGGGATGATAGGCTGAACTAAAATTCAGCCTTGTATCCATGCACTCATGTAACTTTTTCCAAAACTTTGAGGTGAATTGAGTTCCTCTATCGGATATTATCTTCTTAGGGATTCCATGCAAGCATACTATTCTGAAAATATACAACTCTGCAAGCTTGGGTCCGCTGTATGTGGTCTTGACAGGGATGAAATGAGCAACCTTGGTCAAGCGATCCACAATAACCCATATGGAATCATAACCAGCTTGTGTCTTGGATAATCCCACAATGAAATCCATGCAAATTTCTTCCCATTTCCACTCTGGTATCTTCAAGGGTTGCACGAGTCCTGCAGGCCTTTGACGTTCTGCTTTGACTCGCTAACAAATGTCACAGAGTGCAATATGTTCACCCACAGCCCTCTTCATTCCATACCACCAGTACCGACTCTTGAGGTCATGATACATTTTGGTACTTCCTAGATGAATAGAGTAAGCTGAATCATGGGCTTCTCTTAATATCAACTCCTTGATCTCTTTGATACCAGGCACACACAACCTTTTCTTATACCATAAGGTTCTTTGATTATCCATTGTGAAACTTGGAGCTTTGTCCTTCTCAATGAGTTGCTTGATTTCTTGAACTTTAGCATCTTCAAGCTGTCCTTTACAAATGTCATGCTCCAGAGTTGAGTCCTCTTCCATTGCAATGACTTCTGTGTTGGACACCCATCCCAAGTTAAGCTTCTAAAATTCTTCACAGAACTCAGGTAGCAACTCCTGTGTTGATAACATGTTGAGATAAGACCTTCTGCTCAAAGCATCCGCTACAACATTTGCTTTGCCTAGATGGTAGTTGATTCCTAGATCATAATATTTGATGAGTTCCAACCATCTTTGTTGCCTAAGGTTTAAATCTGGCTGGGTGAATATATACTTCAAACTCTTATGGTTTGAATATATCTCACACCTTTTGCCAATGATATAATGTCTCCAGATCTTCAGAGCATGAACCACTGCTGCTAACTCCAAGTCATGGGTTGGATATTTCTCCTCATGTTTCCTCAATTGCCTTGAAGCATAGGTGACAACATGGCCTTCTTGCATGAGCACACATCCCAAACCTTGCCCTGAAGCATCACAATAGATTGAGAATGGCTTCTCCATGTTAGGCATGGTTAGGATAGGTGCTGTGGTAAGTCTTTTCTTCGATTCTTGGAAGATGGTTTCACGTTCCGGTGTCCACTCGAAAGTCTTTTCTTTTTCTAGCAGCTCAGTCATGGGCTTGGCTATCTTGGAGAATCCCTCAATGAATCTTCTGTAATATCCTGCTAGTCCAAGGAAACTTCTGATGTCTGTAACACTCCGGGATGTATTCCAACTCAACACATCTTTCACCTTGCTAGGGTCTACAGACACTCCTTCTTTAGAGATAATATGACCAAGAAATAAGACTTCCTTTAACCAGAAATCACATTTACTAAGCTTGGCATATAGCTGATTCTCTCTTAGCTTTTGCAATACCAGACGAATATGTTCTTCATGTTCTTCTTCATTCTTGGAGAATATAAGGATGTCATCAATGAAAACCACAACAAACTTGTCCAAATACTCCATGAAAACCTTATTCATTAGATACATGAAGTAAGCAGGAGCATTGGTTAATCCGAATGACATAACCGTATATTCGTACAAGACATAACGAGTGATGAAAGCGGTCTTGGGTATGTTAGACCCTTAAGCTGATCAAACAAGTCATCAATCCTAGGCAAAGGATACTTATTCTTGATAGTAACCTCATTGAGAGAACGGTAATCAACACACATCCTCTGAGTACCATCTTTCTTGGGCACAAAGATAACAGGGGCTCCCCAAGGAGATGCACTAGGACGGATATAACCCTTATCTAACAACTCTTGGAGTTGTTCCTTAAGTTCAGCTAGCTGATTTGCAGCCATTCTATAGGGTCTCTTAAAAATAGGAGCAGTACCAGGGACTAATTCAATAACGAACTCGATGTCACAGTCCGGTGGCATACCTGGTAATTCCTCTGGAAAAACATCGGGGAACTCATTGACAATCCTGATGTCTTCAATTGAGGTAGCATCAAGTTGATTCAACACAATGCTATTGGTTGCTCCTTTGCTAGTGATAAATGGCTCTGCCACATATTCCAATTCCTTTCCAGCACTGTCTGTAAGCTTGACTGCCTGATTAGCACAATCAATAAGTCCCTTATGCTTGCTTAGCCAATCCATGCCAAGGATCACATCAATTCCCTTAGACTCAAGGATTATGAGATTTACAGAAAAGTCTACCCCCCTTATATTAAGGTTCACCTTAGGACAGACATGCTTTGCATTCATCTCTTTCCTAGGGGAACTAACAATCATTCTAGTCTTTAGCATAGCTATGGGAAGATTATGTTTTTGAACATAAGTTGTAGATATAAATGAATGCGATGCTCTAGAATCAAATAACACAACTGCATTATTATCATTGACAAGGAACATACCCAGAACGACATCCGGAGCTTCCTGAGCATCCTCAATAGCCACATGATTGACACGAGCATGTGCGTGATTCTGCCTTGCTGGAGTTGGTGCAGAATTAGCATTGCGGCTTGGAGTAGAGCTTGCACCCTGAGCTGGAGTCTGATTTGGGCGCTTCTGAGGACACCTGCTAGCATAGTGTCCCATCTGACCACAGTGGAAACAAGCACCATTTCCACCAGTGTTCTGACTGGGAGTAGATCTCTGTGGGGGAGGCTGAGGAGTACGAGGTGTCTGAAAGTTGGGACGCTGGATTTGTCTCTGAGGAGTACTGAATCCCTGACCAGTAGGCTGAGACCTCTGTTGGCCACTCTGTTGTCCAGGGCGGAAAGAAAGTCCAGATGATGAAGAACCCAAGCGAGGCCTGGAGCTACTTCCCTGCTGACCCTGGCGTACCATCTTGCGCTTGTGATCAATAATTCCTCTTCTGTTTTCCAGCACAAGTGCTTTGTCCACCATATCTTGGAAGTTGGCAAAATCCCGAGCTTCCAGAGCATAAGCAAGACCATCATTCAATCCATTGATAAAACAATATTGCTTCTTCTCATCTGTATTCACCTCATCAGGAGCGTAGCGTGAAAGCTGGGTGAAATGAGTGACATACTCGCTCACAGACATAGAGCCTTGCTTCAAGTCTTGGAATTCCTTCTTCTTGAGTTTCATTACACCCAGAGGCACATGGTGTGACCGAAAACTGTTCCTGAACTCTTGCCAGTTGATGCTTTCTGGCTCTTCATGAGCCTCAACATAAGCATCCCACCAATCCGCAGCGGGACCTTCAAGCTGGTGTGAAGCAAAAAGAACTTTCTCATGATTGTTGCACTGCACCACCTGCAATTTCTTCTCAATGGTCTTCAGCCAATCATCAGCATCCATAGGCTCCAAAGAATGAGAAAAAGTGGGTGGCTTGGTCCTCTGGAATTCTCCGAGCTTGTCTCTAGGTGGTGGAGGTGGCTGATTATGACCCTGCTGCATTTGCATAATGTTCTGCTGCATGGTATGAAGAAGCTGAGTCTGCGTAGCAAGAATCTGCTCCATAGTTGGAGGAGGTGGTGGTGGCGGATCCTCATTGTTGCGCCTAGTGTTCACCATCTGATAAGAATTCTGATAAGATCAGTAAATAGTTGGATGGACTGGAGTATGATGGATTTCCCAATATTAACCCAAGTCTAAAGTAAAAAAAATAATAAATAATAATTTTTATTAACATGATGTGTTAGTAAGATAAATCTTACCTCACATCTCACTCAAGCAAAGATCCAAATCAAACATGGCACACCACAACCAAACATAACAAATAGGCTTGATAGAGCTAAACGAATCTAACGAACTTGTATCTCTATAAGGGAAGACCTAGAAAATAGATCATGCCATCTATCGAGTTTTGGAAAAATAAATAGAAACGGAGGAATAACAAGAAAACCAATGGAAGGGATAAGTAAGCAAGAGATTGTAGTTTATAACAAAATAGTTTTGTTAAAAAAACCTTAAAACGGCCATTTCTAACTAGACTTGCGTCCTACGGTCGACATGGCTCTGATACCACTCTGTCACACCCGGTTTTAAGGCCAAAACCGAATGCTTCTGTATACGTGCCTAGAATCAAGTTTTCACACATACAGGACAAAAGTGAAATAACAGTAAAACCAATATCATTATTATTATTATATCATACCGTTATTACATAGTCTGGATTACATCAAGAAGATAAAAGAAACAGCGGAAGACTCCATAACGCCACAAGCAGTCAACCGGGGATCGCACTCCTAGTCGAAGTAGTCCTCGTCGGCATAGTCCATCTCGCCAGCGTTGTCTGAGCAACAGTAATATAGCAACAACAACAGAGAAAACTATAACGCGTGAGTACATAAAGTACTCAGCAAGTGGGGGAAAGTTATGACATGCAGGCTAAATCAATAATAGGCTTGACACAGGTTTACTGCACTACGCATCCTAAGACTCAATTATACAAGCTTCCTATTTACTAAGTGAAAGTAGCCCCACAGGTTAACCACCTGTCCAACACTATCGGTTGCCCACCGATAGCAAATCTTTGAGTTACTCACCCATACCAGAACACTACAGGTTACCCACCTGCAGTTACCACCCAAATCTGGTTACCTACCAGATCTGATAAGGACATCACCCTTATGGATACACCCAGCACTCCGCCAACCAAAATGCAAGTTCATGCGCGACAACTGAATTTACGGGTGAGCTTGTTTCTAATGATTCCTTTATGTGATTTTGAGAATAGATTGCTACCTAATAAATGAATTGTTGGTAGAAATCATGGAGATGATAATGAGATAGCTGGGGAGGTGATTGGAGACGTGATGGGCCAGCAAGGACGTCCAAGGCAAGGTGGAGGCCCAATCAAAACCGACTTCGAGTCTGTCTCGGAGCCCAGGACCAGTCTGCACTAAAATGGATGCCCAGGACGCATACGGACTCGGATTTGGATGTTCTATATATTCTTGGAAAGATAACAAAAATCCCTTTCCAACCCAACCGGTCCCATGTCAAAATTGGTCCCGAGCCGTCGGCAATCACCGAAACAATTCGACTTCCAGAATCTGTCCTGGTGCTGCGACACCGTAATCGGTCTTTAGGCCATGTATCGAGTTGAGCCCACTTAGGTCTGAGTCCAGGGGGTCTTGCACGACCCTAGGGTCCTCATATACAGCCGCCGCATCTTCATTAGGGTTTGGGTTTTGCTTAGATCAATTCTGTTCATAAACAGTTTCGCCGTTCATCGGTTTGTGAGACCCCAACTTCGAGAGTTTAATCATACATCTGCAATTGTGTTGCATCCTTCGTTGTTCTTGCTTGTGTTCTTGATTCGCAGGCAGGGATTAGCCTTCTCGGCGAGGTCAATCATCTTTTGGACGGTTGATAACCAGAGGAGACGTCGTGCTGTGATTACGGGGTTTAGAACGTGCTGTTCTGAAGCCGGATCGATTTGTGTGTCGCCTCCGACCAAATCAACTTACCAAGAACCTTTCGGAAGATTGGGAACCGTTGTTCACATCAAGTGGTAATCAGAGCTTCAGGTACACCGTTAGGTTCGCCCTTATCCTTGTTATTTTGTTCAATCCTAGAGTCCAGAAAATTGCCCTACAAAAATATTTGTTCGTCGTGTTTCCGCTGTTCTACACCCCCCTTGTGCCTTGCAATTTTCAGTTTAGTTTGCTTCTCTGAATGTTAGTCCCTATAAAGTCATTATGTTGCTGGTCTAGTGCTTGTTCTTTGGTCTTATTTGAGTCGTGCATATCCTTGTCATAGACAAACAAGGGAAAAAATCAGTGTTGCACATGCTGAGATAATAGTATTGCTGAAATTGTGTGCACTAAATATTTCTTTAACATCTAGCCTTCTACTTTCATGTGCAAAAGAAAATTAGAGTGCTCTGCTGCTGTCTCATTGTGATCAAAAGCCAACCAATTAGTGCTTGATCTTGTTATAGAAGTTTGTTTTAGTTGTGCTATTACAAGAATCCTTTTGCTGCACTTGTAGTAAGAAAAAAATATATTCTCATTGGTTGTAAAACTTGTAATACCTTGCTGCAGTTCTGATTCTCAAGAAAAGAAAAGAAAAAGGCAAAAGTGCACAAGAGAAAAAGCCGCACAAAAAAAAAGAAGTAGAAAAAAGGAAAGATACAAATTCAGAATTGCTTGCATCCTTTGTGTCATTTATTGAGTCATTTGCTTGCTTGCTTGAACTAGGTCCGAGACAAGTTTAGGCCGGTGACATAGACTAGCTTGGGACTATTATTCAGTTTTGCAATTTCTGAATTGAAATTTTGCTAATCCTTGCTACTATAAATTGCCAACCTAGCTCCACATATATCCTTCTGAATAGGCACTGAACTTTGGACCCTCGCAATCGTCAGATCACACTCTCCAAGGTATCCTCTGTTTTGCTATTAAGAATCTTGTAAAAACACATTTAGGTGCTGCCATTTGCTTGTTGAGAGTTTCCACCGTAATCAAACAGTAGTGATAGGAAAATATACTCTTATGTGTTTTCTTGTTTTCTATTAATAATGACAGGTTACAACACTGATGGTGATGAGTCGATGGTGTCAAATGAGGTTGATATAAGTGTTGTAGCACAACGAGTGCTTAGTTCTCAAATGGAGAAGGTAGAGCAAAATCAAATGAACAACTTGTTTCAGACTCACTTTATTGTGAAGGATCGACGTTGTCGTGTCATCATTGATGGAGAGAGTAGCCACAACATCGCAAGCTTGGAATTGGTCGAGAAGCTCGGCTGGACCACACAGCCACACCCATGTCCATACTACATCCAATGGGTAAATTCTTGTGGTAAGATGAAGGTAGATAAAACTGCACGCATTGAATTTTTTATTGGTTCTTATAAGGATAGTGCAGAATTTCATGTAGTACCTATGCAAGCATGTCATTTGTTATTGGGTAAACCTTGGATTTGTACAAATAATGTTTTGCACAATACCACTAATAGCTACTCATTTAAATACAATGGTAGAAGGGTTACTCTTACACCAATGACCACAACTAAAATTTTAGAAGAGGATCAACAACGATTTGAGAGAAGAAAGAATGAACCATTTAGGATAGAATGGGTTGTTTCAAATGTCGCAACACTTTCATCAAAATCTGAATTGCTAGAGGATGAACATATTTCTTTGCCTCTTGTTACAACTAATATTTTTCAGCATATACACAAAGGAGATGATAGTGGGAACGATAAAGAACAGGTTGTTGCTTCAGGTAAGAGCTTTCTTGATATGATGGATTGTTCTAATAGTCTTGCTATATCGGAACCTTATGATCATATTTCTTTGTCACAAATTGATTTACCTAGTGGTCCGTGTGATAAAGAGTAGTTGTTTGTCAATGCTTCATTTATATCTTTGCCACAACAAATGAATGAGCTTGATGCTTTTGCTTATGATTCACCCACTAGTGCTGAAATTAAACGTTTGATTTTAGTTACATGTCAAAAGGATGAGCAGAAATTGTTTTCTTCTCTAAATACTTTAGATTATATTGAATTTGATATTCTTTGTAATCTAAGTACTTTAGAGAAGCAAATGTTTTCTCAAACTAAGTTGCCTTTATTGATAAGAAATATTTTTATGCTATTGGCAAGTATGATCATAGAGGTGTATTTATGGTACATAGAGTTTATGTTTGTTCAAATCTGAAACATCCTCTTGGTTTGCAACTAAATGACCAACTAGAAAACTTTAATATCAACTACCATGTCATGTCATCTTTTTCTAGTATTTCTAAGATCACACATTGTCTACCTTGTGATAAGAGTGAGAATGATGCTCATATTGCTGACCAAGTTTTCAAAGAGATTATTAATTTGCACGGAATGCCTTCTACTATAGATTCTCATTGTGATGACAAATTTCATAATGCATATAAATATGAGTTGCATCCCAAGTTTGGGAATAGTTTCACAATTAATATTTCAGATTTGAGACCATACATGGGAGAAAGAGATGAGCTCGAGTCGAGGACGACTCTAATTCAAAAGAGGGAGAATGATAAGGACATCACCCTTATGGATACACCCAGCACTCCGCCAACCAAAATGCAAGTTCATGCGCGATAACTGAATTTACGGGTGAGCTTGTTCCTAATGATTCCTTTATGTGATTTTGAGAATATATTGCTACCTAATAAATTAATTGTTGTTAGAAACCATGGAGATGATGATGAGATAGCTGGGGAGGTAATTGGAGACGTGATGGGCCAGCAAGGACGTCCAAGGCAAGGTGGAGGCCCAATCAAAACCGACTTCGAGTCTGTCTCGGAGCTCAGGACCAGTCTGCACTAAAACGGATGCCCAGGACGCATACGGACTCGGATTTGGACGTTCTATATATTCCTAGAAAGATAACAAAAAGCCCTTTCCAACCCAACCGGTCCCATGTCAAAATTGGTCCCGAGCCGTCGGCAATCACCAAAACAATTCGACTTCCAGAATCTGTCCTGGTGCTGCGACACCGTAATCGGTCTTTGGGCCATGTATCGAGTTGAACCCACTTAGGGCTGAGTCCAGGGGGTCTTGCACGACCCTAGGGTCCTCATATAGAGCCGCCGCATCTTCATTAGGGTTTGGGTTTTACTTATATCAATTCTGTTCATAAACAGTTTCGCCGTTCATCGGTTTGTGAGACCCCAACTTCGAGAGTTTAATCATACATCTGTAATTGTGTTGCATCCTTCGTTGTTCTTGCTTGTGTTCTTGATTCGCAGGCAAGGATTAGCCTTCTTGGCAAGGTCAATCGTCTTTTGGACGGTTGATAACCAGAGGAGATGTCGTGCAGCGATTGCGGGGTTTAGAACGTGCTGTTCTGAAGCCGGATCGATTTGTGTATCGCCTCCGACCAAATCAACTTACCAAGAACCTTTCGGAAGATCGGGAACCCTTGTTCACATCAAGATCCACCCAAGTATCCATCTAATCGTGTGAGGATCCAGGCCGCTCTTGACCGTGAGCACGGATGTTATAACAGTTTTACACTATGCAGAGGTTGCACAACTTTACCCACAGGTTGATGATTCTATCGCTATTCAGCGACTAAAGTCTCCTTGTTGCCAACACACTACCGTAGGTGTGAGGCCAGGAGATCACCACATGATCTTTCAAAGCACTCCCCAGCCTGCAAAACGTCCACGCTAAGGTTTCACCGCTGCGAGATTAACCATCCCTACAGAAACCCCCTTTGGCGCCGTGGCTAGAAGCATACCCTTCATCGCCTGAGGCTGAAAGTAACCCTCTCGTCCTCCTTCCTCGAACGCCCGCAAACTGGGAAGACATCTACTACTAAATCACACCTACCCATATCAAATTTGGTTTTTATGACCACAAGCAGGTACTACCGCAAACCAAACAGTACATTACCCGTACCTATGCATACCCGCACCATCCTCAACATCCTCCTGCTTGGGTCATCTAAATTACCCAAATGATAATTAGATTCAAGTGAATATTACTCAAGTTTATTATTATTCAATTTTATACCCCAAAGAATTGCACTAGCAAGACGTACCCAAACTCAACTACCAAGCCAAACCAGGCGACAAGGATAGGATTAATCAATAACTAGTCAACCCTAACATGAGATTCAAATTTACACAAGCATGCATGAAAAGTAAACTAGTATTCTTAATAGGTGCAATATGGTCAAGGACACTTACCTTATTCTCCCGCTGGTTGCTGCTCAAAATCAAGATCCTAGAAATTCTATAGCTGCTCCTCGTCTAATATCGATAAATACCGGAAAAGTAAAACATAAATAAATAAGGAACAGTATACCAAACATTTTCTAATGACTATGAAAATAGTACCAAAAGATAGTACGCATTCCTATGATTTCATGAGCGCAAAAATCACCTAAATCAGATTTACGAGCTAAAAGTTATGAAGGTTTAGGGACTAAGGATCCTATTAGCAAAATTAAATACTCAGGAAATTAATTTATGTAAAAATAGAGGAACTAAATTGTATTTCTTTTAAAATTAGGAACCTAAGTGCAAAAAAGGCATTTACCGGAACTTACATGAATTAGGATAAAACCTAAATACTGGGTTGACGGGGTCTATTGATCGAGGCTAGGTTGCGGTCTATGGTCCATGGTGGACCAGGTTCATAACCATTCACTGGCTTCTAATCTTGGCCACAGATAAAGAAGTCGACAACTAAGAAGGGCATGAGCGAGGTGGGCGGTGTCCGGTGTTGACCAAACGGCGGCATCATGGGCGGCGGCCGCTGCGGTGGGGCGGCGGGGAGGCGGGTGGACGGTGGTTCCTGGTAGTGTGAAAAGGGAGCGACGGGAGGTGGAAGATGACCTGTGGTGGGGGATGACGGGCGGGGAGGCACTTCGGTAGGAGATGAAGGGCGAAAAGTCTCTGAAAATTTTTGCGGTGGCCGAGGGGTGCTCGTGCTGGGTTTTATAGGGCCACGGGTCAAGAGAACAGCTGCGAGGCTGGCAGGCAGCTCGGCTGCTGCTGTGAACCGAATGGCATGACGCAATGACATGCGCGTTCCCGTGGACTGGGTACACTAATCGTTCTACAACTTGAACCTGTGCGTTACAAGCGTTGTGGAACACGATAATGGGAAACTATTTTTGATGGTTGCTCACCTCACTGAGATCGCAGGGTCGAAACAGAGCAATGTCGCGAAGCGACAGTTGATGGTCCAAACGCGTTCCTGGAGGCATCGGATAAGATCTTGGGAAGGGCTCCTGCCAAGGGGCAGAGGACTTCCTGGAACACGACATGGATCACAGTTTGCAGTTTGTAGCGCCTGGTATTGAACATAGAAGGGCTCGAGATTACCATGTGGCGCGCAGACCGTGAATGGACACGAAGCAGCGGCCATGGCGAACTTGATTCAGGTCTCACCTCGGCTCTTCTCCCTCTGATTTTTGGATATGTTGGAGAGGTAAGCCTGGAACACGATCTGGTGAAGTTTTGCATTGATCGGTGCAGAGGATCACTGGGAACGCCGATGCCAACACGGCACTGCGTGGCTGGACGCGACGGGGACAGGGGGAGATGGCAAGAAATTGGACTCCAATGGACGAGACAGAGAGATGGGAGGCAGGGAGGGTCGGTACACATCACAAGGGGCATCTCGGCCAGCTTTTATAGGCGGGGGGGGGGGGGGGGGGGGGGAGGTGGAAGGTGGAGGAACGGCTTCATCAAGGCTTCAATGGCCGGTGGCGCCATTAATGTCCAACCGAGCTCTATAGTGCGCAATTGATAGGGGGAAACCGGTGGAATTGGAAGGGCAGGGGACGGCGCATCTGTTTGAGTGGTAAGGGCTTCAGTTACTCGCGAGGGGAGGCAGATCAATGGCCGGCAGCAGTGTTTGTTTTCCTGGCGGCAGTGTTCGTCGCAGGGGAAGAAGAACGTGGCGTGGATCGGTGGATAGCTGGGCTTGGGCTATGCGTGCTACTGGGCCAAGCAGCGCTAGAGGCACGGATGACAGGGAAAAAGAGCCAGTAGGCTGTGCAAGTGGGAATTAGGCCTAAGAGGCCACGTGAGGTTCTTTTTTTTTCTAATTTCGTTTTCTGGTTCTATTTATTATTTCTATTGCTAATTCTAAATCGAATTTCTACTCGAATTTTAAAACACATTTTCACACAATAAAAAGCCCTAATGCATACTATCCAGCATGAATGCAACAATACAAAATAATAATAATTTTAATCACTTAATTCAATAAATCAGGAAAATAATCTTTGTAGCTAAAGAAAAATATTAACACCCTAATAAAAGTAGGAAAATTAATCATTTGCAAAATATGAAAATTAGGGTGTTACAACATTCCCACGGGGGTGAGATATCATTTATCTATATTTTTTTTTGTTATTTTCATTCAATCCAACTTTCACCTATCTACGTCATTTTCACAACATATAGCACAACCAATCGAGGGACTGGAGCAATATTTTTGTCCTAGACTCGTCGTCTTTCTGATGTAATTTTGAGCCTATCTAAGGTGTCCGTGGGCTGCAGCACATCCCCTGGAGCGTCAGATATCATTTATGTGTTTTTTGTTATCTATATTCGAGCTAATTTCCATCCATCTAATCCATTTTGATGGGCTATAGCACATCCTATCGAGAGACTACAGCAATATTCATGTCCTAGACTCGTCCTCCTTTTGATGTAATTTTAAACTTGTCTAAGGTGCCCGTGGGCTATAGCTCATGCCCTCGAGGGTCAGATATCATTTATGTATTTTTTTATTGTTATCTTCATTTGAGCTACTTTTCACCCATCGAAACCATTTTCATGGGCTATAGCACATCCTGTCGATAGACTACAGCAATATTCAAGTCCTAGACTCGTTCTCTTTACGATGTACTTTTGACCTTGTCTAATATGTCCGTGGGCTATAGCACATGCCCTCGGGGGTGAGATATCATTTATCTATGTTTTTCTTGTTATTTTTATTCAAGCCAATTTTCACCTATCTAAGCCATTTTCGCAAGCTATAGCACAACCAATCGAGAGACTGGAGCAATATTCATGTCCTAGACTCGTCGTCTTTCCGATGTAATTTTGAGCCTATCTAAGGTGTCCGTGGGCTGCAACACATCCCCTGGAGCGTTAGATATCATTTATGTGTTTTCTTGTTATCTATATTCGAGCCAATTTCCATCCATCTAATCAAGAGACTATAGTAATATTCATGTTCTAGACTCGTCCTCTTTCTGATGTAATTTTGACCATGTCTAAGGTGTCCGTGGGCTATAGCGCATGCCCTCGAGGTTCGGATATCATTTATGTGTTTTTTTTGTTATCTTCATTCAAGTCAATTTTCACCCATCTAAGCCATTTTCATGTGCTGTAGGACATCCTATCAAGAGACTATAGCAATATTGATGTCCTAGACATGTCCTCGTTTCGATGTAATTTTGAGCGTGTGTAAGGTGTCCATGGGCTATAGCACATGCCCTCGATATTCAGATACCATTTATGTGTTTTTTTTGTTATCTTCATTCGAGACAATTATCACCCATATAAGCCATTTTCATGGACTGTATCACATCCTATCATGAGACTATAGCAATATTCATGTCCAAGAGTCGTTCTCTTTCCGATGTAATTTTGAGCCTAACTAAGATGTCCGTGGGCTATAGCACATGCCCTCGAGGGTCAGATATCATTTATGTGTTTTTTGTTATCTTTATTCAAGCCAATTTAACCCATCTAAGCTATTTTCATGGGATATAGCGTATCCTATCGAGAGACTAGAGCCATATTCATCTCCTCGACTCGTCCTCTTCCCGATGTAATTTTATGCCTGTTTATGGTGTCCATGGGCTATAGCACGTGCCCTCGAGTGTCGGATATCATTTATGTGTTTGTTTATTATTATCTTCATTCGAGCTACTTTTCACCCATCTAAGACATTTTCATGGGCTATAGCACATCCTATCATGAGGCAATAGCAATATTCATGACCAAGAGTTGTACTCTTTCTGATGTAATTCTAAGCTTGTCTAAGGTGTCTGTGGGCTGTAGCACATGCCCTCGAGGTTCAGATATCATTTATGTATTTTTTTTATCTTCATTCGAGCCAATTTTCACCCAACTAAGCCATTTTTATGGGCCATAGCACATCCTATCGAGAGACTATAGCAATATTAATGTCCTAGACGGGTTCTCTTTCCGATGTAATTTTGAGCTTGTCTAATGTGCCCATGGGCTATAGAACAAGCTCTCGGGGATCAGATATCATTTATCTATTTTTTTCTTGTTATCTTCATTCAAGCCAATTTTCACCTATCTGAGCCATTTTCACAACCTATAGCACAACCATTCGAGATACTGGAGCAATATTCATGTACTAGACTCGTCGTCTTTCCGATGTAATTTTGAGCCTATCTAAGGTATCCGCGGGCTGCAGCACATCTTCTGGAGCGTCAGATATCATTTATGTGTTTTTTTATACCTTTATTCGAGCCAATTTCCATCCATCTAATCCATTTTAATGGGCTATAGCACATCCTATCGAGAGACTACAATAATATTCATGTCCTAGACTTGTCCCCTTTTGATGTAATTTTGAGCTTGTCTAAGGTGTTCGTGGGCTATAGGTCATGCCGTCGAGGGTCAGATATCATTTATCTATTTTATTCCCGTTATCTTCATTCGAGCCAATTTTAACCTATCTAAGCCATTTTCACGACCTATAGCACAACCTATCGAGAGACTATAGCTATATTCATGTCCTAGACTCGTCCTATTTTCGATGTAATTTTGACCATGTCTAAGGTGTCCGTGGGCTATAGCGCATACCCTCGAGGGTCAGACATCATTTATGTGTTTTTTTGTTATCTTCATTCTAGTCAATTATCACCCATCTAAGCCATTTTCATGGGCTATATCACATCGTATCATGACACTATAGCAATATTCATGTCCAAGAGTCGTCCTTTTTCCGATGTAATTCTAAGCTTGTCTAAGGTGTCCGTGGGCTATAGCACATGCCCTCGTGGGTCAAATATCATTTATCTATTTTTTCTTCTTATCTTTATTCAAGCCAATTTTCACCTATCTAAGCCATTTTCACAACCTATAGCGCATCCTATCGAGAGACTATAGCAATATTCATGTCCTAGTCTCGTCCTCTTTCCGATGTAATTTTGAGCCTATCTAAGATGTCCGTGGCCTGTAGCACATGCCCTCGAGCATCAGATTTCATTTATCTGTTTTTTTGTCATCTCTATTTGAGTCAATTTCGACCCATCTAATCCATTTTAATGGGTTATAGCACATCCTATTGAGAGACTACTATAATATTCATGTCCTAGACTCGTCCTCCTTTTGATGTAATTTATAGCTTGTCTAAGGTGTCCATGGGCTATAGCTCATACCCCCAGAGGGTTAGATATTATTTATCTGTTTTTTTCTTGTTATCTTCATTCAAGCCAATTTTAACCTATCTAAGCCATTTTCACGACCTATAGAGCAACCTATTGAGAGACTATAACAATATTCATGTCCTAGACTCATCCTCTTTTTGATATAATTTTGACCATGTCTTTGGTGTCCGTGGGCTATAGCGCATGCCCTCGAGGGTCAAATATCATTTATGTGTTTTTTTGTTATCTTTGTTCGAGCCAATTTTCACCCATCTAAGCCATTCTGGGCTATAACACATCCTATAGAGAGACTATGGCAATATTCATGTCCTAGACTCGTCATCTTTCTTTTTTTTTGTCATCTTCATTCAAGCCAATTTTCACCCATCTAAGCCATTTTCAAGGTCTGTATCACGTCCTATCGAGAGACTATAGTACTATTCATGTCCTAAACTCGTCCTCGTTCCGATGTAATTTTGAGCCTATCTAAGGTGTCCGTGGGCTATAGCACATGTACTCGAGGGTCAGATATCATTTATGTGTTTTTTTGTTATCTTCATTCGAGCCAATTATCACCCACTTAAGCCATTTTTATGGGCTATATCACATCCTATCATGAGACTATAATAATATTCATGACCAAGAGTTGTCCTCTTTCTGATGTAATTCTAAGCTTGTCTAAGATGTCCATGGGCTATAGCACATGCCCTCGAGGTTCAGATATCATTTATGTATTTTTTTTATCTTCATTCGAGCCAATTTTCACCCAACTAAGCCATTTTCATGGGCTATAGCACATCCTGTCGAGAGACTATGACAATATTAATGTTCTAGACTCGTCCTCTTTCCGATGTAATTTTGAGCATGTCTAAGGTGTCTGTGGGCTATAGCACATGCCCACGAGGGTCAGATATTATTTTTGTATTTTTTTGTTATCTTCATTTGAGTTAATTTTCACCCAAGTAAGCCATTTTCATGGGCTATAGCACATCCTATTGAGAGACAAGCAATATTCTTGTCCTGGACTCGTCCTCTTTCTGATGTAATTTTGAGCCTGTCTTAGGTGTCCCTGGCTAGAGCACATGCCCTCGAAGGTCAGATATCATTTATGTGTTTTTATTGTTATCTTTATTCGAGCTAATTTTCACCCATCTAAGCCAATTTCATGGGCTATAACACATCCCATCGATAGACTATAACAATATTTATGTCCTAGACTCATCCTCTTTTGGATATAATTTTTAGCTTGTCTAATGTGTTTGTGGGCTATAGCACACGCCCTCGAGGGTCAGATATCATTTATGTGTTTTTTTGGTTATCTTTATTCAAGCCTATTTTGACTCATGTAAGCCATTTTCACAACCTATAGCACAACCAATCGAGAGACTGGAGCAATATTCATGTACTAGACTCGTCGTCTTTCCGATGTAATTTTGAGCCTATCTAAGGTATTCGCGGGCTGCGGCACATCTTCTGGAGCGTCAGATATCATTTATGTGTTTCTTTATACCTTTATTCGAGCCAATTTCCATCCATCTAATCCATCTTAATGGGCTATAGCACATCCTATCGAGAGACTACAATAATATTCATGTCCTAGACTTGTCCTCCTTTTGATGTAATTTTGAGCTTGTCTAAGGTGTTCGTGGGCTATAGGTCATGCCGTCGAGGGTCAGATATCATTTATCTATTTTTTTCCCGTTATCTTCATTCGAGCCAATTTTAACCTATCTAAGCCATTTTCACGACCTATAGCACAACCTATCGAGAGACTATAGCTATATTCATGTCCTAGACTCGTCCTGTTTTTGATGTAATTTTGACCATGTCTAAGGTATCCGTGGGCTATAGCGCATACCCTCGAGGGTCAGACATCATTTATGTGTTTTTTTGTTATCTTCATTCTAGTCAATTATCACCCATCTAAGCCATTTTCATGGGCTATATCACATCCTATCATGACACTATAGCAATATTCATGTCCAAGAGTCGTCCTTTTTCCGATGTAATTCTAAGCTTGTGTAAGGTGTCCGTGGGCTATAGCACATGGCCTCGTGGGTCAAATATCATTTATCTATTTTTTCTTCTTATCTTTATTCAAGCCAATTTTCACCTATCTAAGCCATTTTCACAACCTATAGCGCATCCTATCGAGAGACTATAGCAATATTCATGTCCTAGACTCATCCTCTTTCCGATGTAATTTTGAGCCTATCTAAGATGTCCGTGGCCTGTAGCACATGCCCTCGAGCATCAGATTTCATTTATGTGTTTTTTTGTCATCTCTATTTGAGTCAATTTCCACCCATCTAATCCATTTTAATGGGTTATAGCACATCCTATTGAGAGACTACTATAATATTCATGTCCTAGACTCGTCCTCCTTTTGATGTAATTTATAGCTTATCTAAGGTGTCCATGGGCTATAGCTCATGCCCCCAGAGGGTTAGATATTATTTATCTGTTTTTTTCTTGTTATCTTCATTCAAGCCAATTTTAACCTATCTAAGCCATTTTCACGACCTATAGAGCAACCTATTGAGAGACTATAACAATATTCATGTCCTAGACTCATCCTCTTTTTGATGTAATTTTGACCATGTCTAAGGTGTCCGTGGGCTATAGCGCATGCCCTCGAGGGTCAAATATCCTTTATGTGTTTTTTTGTTATCTTTTTTCGAGCCAATTTTCACCCATCTAAGCCATTTTGGGCTATAGCACATCCTATAGAGAGACTATGGCAATATTCATGTCCTAGACTCGTCATCTTTCTTTTTTTTTGTCATCTTCATTCAAGCCAATTTTCACCCATCTAAGCCATTTTCAAGGTCTGTAGCACGTCCTATCAAGACACTATAGTACTATTCATGTCCTAAACTCGTCCTCGTTCCGATGTAATTTTGAGCCTATCTAAGGTGTCCGTGGGCTATAGCACATGCACTCGAGGGTCAGATATCATTTATGTGTTTTTTTGTTATCTTCATTCGAGCCAATTATCACCCATTTAAGCCATTTTTATGGGCTATATCACATCCTATCATGAGACTATAATAATATTCATGACCAAGAGTTGTCCTCTTTCTGATGCAATTCTAAGCTTGTCTAAGATGTCCATGGGCTATAGCACATGCCCTCGAGGTTCAGATATCATTTATGTATTTTTTTATCTTCATTCGAGCCAATTTTCACCCAACTAAACCATTTTCATGGGCTATAGCACATCCTGTCGAGAGACTATGACAATATTAATGTTCTAGACTCGTCCTCTTTCCGATGTAATTTTGAGCATGTCTAAGGTGTCTGTGGGCTATAGCACATGCCCACAAGGGTCAGATATTATTTTTATATTTTTTTGTTATCTTCATTTGAGTTAATTTTCACCCAAGTAAGCCATTTTCATGGGCTATAGCACATCCTATTGAGAGACAAGCAATATTCTTGTCCTGGACTCGTCCTCTTTCTGATGTAATTTTGAGCCTGTCTTAGGTGTCCCTGGCTAGAGCACATGCCCTCGAAGGTCAGATATCATTTATGTGTTTTTATTGTTATCTTCATTTGAGCTAATTTTCACCCATCTAAGCCAATTTCATGGGCTATAACACATCCCATCGATAGACTACAATAATATTCATGTCCTAGACTCATCCTCTTTTGGATATAATTTTTAGCTTGTCTAATGTGTTTGTGGGCTATAGCACACGCCCTCGTGGGTCAGATATCATTTATGTGTTTTTTTGGTTATCTTCATTCAAGCCTATTTTCACTCATCTAAGCCATTTTCATGGGCTGTTGCACATCCTATCGAGACACTATAGCAATATTCATGTCCTAGACTCGTCCTCTTTCCGATGTAATTTTGAGCCTATCTAAGGTGTCCGTGGGCTGTAGCACATGCCCTTGAGCATCAGATATCATTCATGTGTTTTTTTGTTATCTTTATTCGAGCCAATTTCCACCCATCTAATCCATTTTCCCGGCTTATAGCACATCCTATAGAGAAACTAGCAATATTCATGTCCTAGAATTATCCTCTTTCCGATGTAATGTTAAGCCTGTCTAAGGTGTCTGTGGGCTATAGCATATGCCCTTGGGTGTCAGATATCATTTATATGCTTTTTTTGTTAACTTCATTCGAGCCAAATTCCACCCATCTAATCCATAGTAATAGGCTATAGCACATCCTATGGAGAGACTATAGCAATATTCATATCCTAGACTCGTCCTTTTTCTGATTTAATTTTGAGCCCGTTTTAGGTGTCCCTAGGCTAGAGCACATGCCCTCGAGGGTCAGATATCATTTATGTGTTTTTTCTTGTTATCTTCATTCAAGCCAATTTTCACCTATCTAAGCCATTTTCACAACCTATAGCACATCCTATCAAGAGACTATAGCAATATTCATGTCCTAGACTCGTCCTCTTTCCGATGTAATTTTGAGCCTATGTAAGGTGTCCGTGGACTATAGCACATGCCCTCGAGCGTCAGATATCATTTGTTTTTTGTTATCTTTATTCGAGCCAATTTCCAGCCATCTAATCCATTTTACTGGCTTATAGCACATCCTATTGAGAAACTAGCAATATTCATGTTCTAGAATTGTCCTCTTTCCGATGTAATTTTAAGCCTGTCTAAGGTGTCTGTGGGCTATAGCATATGCCCTCGGGTGTCAGATATCATTTATATGATTTTTTGTTAACTTCACTCGAGCCAAATTCCACCCATCTAATCCATTGTAATAGGCTATAGCACATCCTATCGAGAGACTACAACAATATTCATGTCCTAGACTCGTCTCCTTTTGATGTAATTTTGAGCTTGTCTAAGGTGTCCGTGGGCTATAGCTCGTGTCCTCGCGGGTCAGATATCATTTATCTGTTTTTTCTTGTTATCTTCATTCGAGCCAATTTTCACCTATCTAACCCATTATCACGACCTATAGCGCAACCTATCGAGAGACTATAGCAATATTCATGTCCTAGACTCGAACTCTTTCCAATGTAATTTTGACCATGTCTAAGGTGTCCGTGGGCTAGCGCATGCCCGCGAGGGTCGGATATCATTTATGTGTTTTTTGGTTATCTTCATTCAAGCCAATTTTCACCCATCTAAGCCATTTTCATGGGCTATAGCACATCCTATCGAGAGACTATAACAATATTCGTGTCCTAGACTCGTCGTCCATTTGATGTAATTTTGAGCTTGTCTAAGGTGTCTGTGGGCTATAGCTTATGCCCTCGAGGGTCAGATATCATTTATGTGTTTTGTTATCTTCATTCGAGCCAATTTTCATTCACCTAAGTCATTTTTATGGGCTACAACACGACCTATCAAAAGACTATAGCAATCTAATTGTTCTAGACTCGTCCTCTTTTCGATATAATTTTAATCATGTCTAAGGTGTCTGTGGGCTATAGCACGTGACCTTGAGGGTCAGATATCATTTATGTGTTTTTTGTTATCTTTATTCAAGCCAATTTTAACACATCTAAGCTATTTTCATGGGATATAGCGTATCCTATCGAGACACTATAGCAATATTAATGTTCTAGACTCGTCCTCTTTTTGATGTAATTTTGAGCCTGTCTAAGGTGTCCGTGGGCTATAGCGCATGCCCTCGATGGTTAGATATCATTTACGTGTTTTTTGTTATCTTTATTCGAGACAATTTTAATCCATCTAAGCTATTTTCATGGGATATAGCGTATCCTATCGAGAGACTAGAGCAACATTAATGTTCTAGACTCATCCTCTTTCCGATGTAATTTTGAGCCTGTCTAAGGTGTTTGTGGGCTATAGCACATGCCCTCGATGGTCAGATATCACTTATGTGTGTTTTATTTTTTATCTTTATTCAAGCTAATTTTTAGCCATCTAAGCCATTTTCATGGGCTATAGCACATCCTATCAATAGACTACAGCAATATTCATGTCCTATACTCGTCCTCTTTCTGATGTAATATTAAGCTTGTCTAATGTGTACGTGGGCTATAGCACATGCCCTCCAGGGTCAGATATCATTTATCTATTTTTTTGTTGTTATCTTAATTCAAGCCAATTTTCACCTATCTAAGCCATCTTCACAACCTATAGCACATCCTATCGAGAGACTATAGCAATATTCATGTCCTAGACTCGTCTTCTTTCCGGTGTAAATTTGAGCCTATCTAAGATGTCTGTGGGCTATAGCACATGCCCTCGAGCGTCAAATATCATTTATGTGTTTTTTGTTAGCTTTATTCGAGCCAATTTCTACCCATCTAATCCATTTTAACGGGCTATAGCATATCGTATCGAGAGACTATAACAATATTCATGCCCTAGACTCGTCCTCCTTGTGATGTAATTTTGAGCTTGTCTAAGATGTCCGTGGGCTATAGCTCATGCCCTCGAGGGTCAGATATCATTTATCTATTTTTTTCTTCGTATCTTCATTCGAACCAATTTTAACCTATTTAAGTCATTTTCACGACCTATAGCACAACCTATCGAGAGACTATAGCTATATTCATGTCCTAGACTCGTCCTCTTTCCGATGTAATTTTGACCATGTGTAAGGTGTCCGTGGGCTATAGCGCATGCCTTCGAGGGTCAGATAACATTTATGTGTTTTTTCTGGTTATCTTCATTCAAGCCAATTTTCACCCATCTAAGCCATTTTTATGGGCTATAGCACATCCTATCGAGAGATAATAGCAATATTCATGTCCTAGACTTGACCTCGTTCCGATGTATTTTTTAGCCTGTCTAAGATTTCTGTGGGCTATAGCGCATGCCCTCGAGGGTCAGATATCATTTATGTGTTTTTTTGGTCATCTTCATTCAAGCCTATTTTCACTCATCTAAGCCATTTTCATGGGCTATAGCACATCTTTATTCGAGACACTAAAGCAATATTCATGTCCTAGACTCGTCCTCATTCCGATGTAATTTTGAGCCTATCTAAGGTGTCCGTGGGCTGTAGCACATGCCCTCGAGCATCAGATATTATTCATGTGTTTTTTTGTTATCTTTATTCGAGCCAATTTCCACCCATCTAATCCATTTTCCTGGCTTATAGCACATCCTATTGAGAAACTAGCAATATTCATGTCCTAGAATTGTCCTCTTTCCGATGTATTTTTAAGCCTGTCTAAGGTGTCTGTGGGCTATAGCATATGCCCTCGGGTGTCAGATATCATTTATATGTTTTTTTGTTAACTTCATTCAAGCCAAATTCCACCCATCTAATCCATTATAATAGGCTATAGCATATCCTATCGAGAGACTATAGCAATATTCATATCCTAGACTCGTCCTCTTTCTAATGTAATTTTGAGCCCGTTTAAGGTGTCCCTAGGCTAGAGCACATGCCCTCAAGGGTCAGATATCATTTATGTGTTTTTTATTGTTATCTTCATTCGATCTAATTTTCACCCATCTAAGCGAGCACATCCTATCGACAGACTACAACAATATTCATGTCCTAGACTCGTCCTCTTTCGGATATACTTTTTAGCTTGTCTAATGTGTTTGTGGGCTATAGCAGATGCCCTCGAGGGTCAGATATCATTTATGTGTTTTTTTGGTTATCTTCTTTCAAGCCTATTTTCACTCATCTAAGCCATTTTCATGGGCTGTAGCACATCCTATCGAGAGAGAGCAATATTCATGTCCTGGACTCGTCCCTATTCCGATGTAATTTTGAGCCTATCTAAGGTGTTCGTGGGCTGTAGCACATGCCCTCGAGCATCAGATATCATTCATGTGTGTTTTTGTTATCTTTATTCGAGCCAATTTCCACCCATCTAATCTATTTTCCCGGCTTATAGCACATCCTATTGAGAAACTAGAAATATTCATGTCATAGAATTGTCCTCTTTCCGATGTATTTTTAAGCCTGTCTAAGGTGTCTGTGGGCTATAGCATATGCCCTCGGGTGTCAGATATCATTTATATGTTTTTTTGTTAACTTCATTCGAGCCAAATTCCACCCATCTAATCCATTGTAATAGGCTATAGCATATCCTATCGAGAGACTATAGCAATATTCATATCCTAGACTCGTCCTCTTTCTGATGTAATTTTGAGCCCGTTTAAGGTGTCCCTAGGCTAGAGCACATGCCCTCAAGGGTCAGATATCATTTATGTGTTTTTTATTGTTATCTTCATTCGATCTAATTTTCACCCATCTAAGCGAGCACATCCTATCGATAGACTACAACAATATTCATGTCCTAGACTCGTCCTCTTTCGGATATAATTTTTAGCTTGTCTAATGTGTTTGTGGGCTATAGCACATGCCCTCGAGGGTCAGATATTATTTATCTATTTTATTCTTGTTATCTTCATTCAAGCCAATTTTCACCTATCTAAGCCATTTTCACAACCTATAACACACCCTATCAAGAGATTACAGCAATATTCATGTCCTAAACTCGTTCTCTTTCCGATATAATTTTGAGCGTATCTAAGGTGTCTGTGGGCTGTAGCACATGCCCTTGAGCATCACATATCCATCATGTGTTTTTCTGATATCTTTATTCTAGCCAATTTACATCCATCTAATCCATTTTCATGGGCTATAGCACATCCTATCGAGAGACTATAACAATATACATGTCCTAGACTTGTCCTCCATTTGATGTAACTTTGAGCTTGTCTAAGGTGTCTGTGGACTATAGCTTATGCCCTCAAGGGTCAGATATCATTTATGCGTTTTTTTGTTATCTTCATTCGAGCCAATTATCACCCATCTAAGCCATTTTTATGGGCTATATCACATCCTATCATAAGACTACTGTAATATTCATGTCCAAGAGTCGTCCTCTTTTCGATGTAATTCTAAGCTTGTCTAAACTGTCTGTGGGCTATAGCACATGCCCTCGAGATTCAGATATTATTTATGTGTTTTTTATCTTCATTCGAGCCAATTTTTACCTATCTAAGCCATTTTCATGGGCTATAGCATATCCTATCGAGAGACTATAGCAATATTAATGTTCTAGACTCGTCGTCTTTCCGATGTAATTTTGAGCATGTCAAATGTGTCTGTGCGCTATAGCACATGCCCTCAAGGGTCCGATATCATTTCTGTGTTTTTTTTGTTATCTTCAATTGTGTTAATTTTCACCCACATAAGCTATTTTTATAGGCTATAGCACATCCTATCGAGAGACTATAGCAATATTCATATCCTAGACTCGTCCACTTTCTGATGTAATTTTGAGCCTTTTTTAGGTGTCCCTAGGCTAGAGCACATGCCTTCAAGGGTCAGATATCATTTATGTGTTTTTTATTGTTATCTTCATTCGATCTAATTTTCACCCATCTAGGCCAGCACATCCTATCGATAGACTATAACAATATTCATGTCCTAGACTCGTCCTCTTTCGGATATAATTTTTAGCTTGTCTAATGTGTTTGCGGGCTATAGCACATGCCCTCGAGGGTCAGATATTATTTATCTATTTTATTCTTGTTATCTTCATTCAAGCCAATTTTCACCTATCTAAGCCATTTTCATAACCTATAACACATCCTATCAAGAGACTACAGCAATATTCATGTCCTAAACTCGTTCTCTTTCCGATATAATTTTGAGCGTATCTAAGGTGTCTGTGGGCTGTAGCACATGCCCTTGAGCGTCACATATCATTCATGTGTTTTTCTGATATCTTTATTCTAGCCAATTTACACCCATCTAATCCATTTTCATGGGCTATAGCATATCCTATCGAGAAACTATAACAATATTCATGTCGTAGACTTGTCCTCCATTTGATGTAATGTTGAGCTTGTCTAAGGTGTCTGTGGGCTACAGCTTATGTCCTCGAGGGTCTGATATCATTTATGTGTTTTTTATCTTCATTCGAGCCAATTTTCATCCACCTAAGCCATTTTCATGGGCTATAGCACATCCTATCAAGAGACTATAGCAATATTCATGTTCTAGACTCGTCCTCTTTTTGTTGTAATTTTGAGCATGTCTAAGGTGTCTGTGGGCTATAGCACATGCCCTCGAGGGTCAGATGTCATTTATGTGTTTTTTATTGTTATCTTCATTCGATCTAATTTTCACCCATCTAAGCGAGCACATCCTATCGACAGACTACAACAATATTCATGTCCTAGACTCGTCCTCTTTCGGATATACTTTTTAGCTTGTCTAATGTGTTTGTGGGCTATAGCAGATGCCCTCGAGGGTCAGATATCATTTATGTGTTTTTTTGGTTATCTTCTTTCAAGCCTATTTTCACTCATCTAAGCCATTTTCATGGGCTGTAGCACATCCTATCGAGAGAGAGCAATATTCATGTCCTGGACTCGTCCCTATTCCGATGTAATTTTGAGCCTATCTAAGGTGTTCGTGGGCTGTAGCACATGCCCTCGAGCATCAGATATCATTCATGTGTGTTTTTGTTATCTTTATTCGAGCCAATTTCCACCCATCTAATCTATTTTCCCGGCTTATAGCACATCCTATTGAGAAACTAGAAATATTCATGTCATAGAATTGTCCTCTTTCCGATGTATTTTTAAGCCTGTCTAAGGTGTCTGTGGGCTATAGCATATGCCCTCGGGTGTCAGATATCATTTATATGTTTTTTTGTTAACTTCATTCGAGCCAAATTCCACCCATCTAATCCATTGTAATAGGCTATAGCATATCCTATCGAGAGACTATAGCAATATTCATATCCTAGACTCGTCCTCTTTCTGATGTAATTTTGAGCCCGTTTAAGGTGTCCCTAGGCTAGAGCACATGCCCTCAAGGGTCAGATATCATTTATGTGTTTTTTATTGTTATTTTCATTCGATCTAATTTTCACCCATCTAAGCGAGCACATCCTATCGATAGACTACAACAATATTCATGTCCTAGACTCGTCCTCTTTCGGATATACTTTTTAGCTTGTCTAATGTGTTTGTGGGCTATAGCACATGCCCTCGAGGGTCAAATATCATTTATCTATTTTTTTCTTGTTATCTTCATTCAAGCCAATTTTCACCTATCTAAGCCATTTTCAGAACCTATAGCACATCCTATCAAGAGACTATAGCAATATTCATGTCCTAAACTCGTCCTCTTTCGATATAATTTTGAGCCTATCTAAGGTGTCCGTGGGCTGTAGCACATACGCTTGAGCGTCACATATCATTCATGTGTTTTTTTGTTATCGTTATTCTAGCCAATTTACACCCATCTAATCCATTTTCATGGGCTATAGCACATCCTATCAAGAGACTAACAATATTCATGTCCTAGACTTGTCCTCCATTTGATGTAATTCTTAGCTTGTCTAAGGTGTCTGTGGGCTATAGCTTATGCCCTCGAGGGTCAGATATCATTTATGTGCTTTTTATCTTCATTCGAGCCAATTTTCATCCACCAAAGCCATTTTCATGGGCTACAGCACATCCTATCAAGAGACTATAGCAATATTCATGTTCTAGACTCGTCCTCTTTTTGATGTAATTTTGACCATGTCTAAGGTGTCCGTGGGCTATAGCGCATGCCCTCGAGGGTCAGATATCATTTATGTCTTTTTTTCTGTTATCTTCAGTTAAGCCAATTTTCACCCATCTAAGCCAATTTCATAGGCTATAGCACATCCTATCGAGAGACTATAGCAATATTCATGTCCTAGACTCGTCCTCATTCTAATATAATTTTGAGCTTGTCTAAGGTGTCCGTGGGCTATAGCACATGCCCTCGAGGGTCAGATATCATTTATGCATTTTTTTGTTATCTTCATTCGAGCCAATTATCACCCATCTAAGCCATTTTTATGGGCTATATCACATCCTATCATAAGACTACTGTAATATTCATGTCCAAGAGTCGTCCTCTTTCCGATGTAATTCTAAGCTTGTCTAAGCTGTCTGTGGGCTATAGCACATGCCCTCAAGATTCAGATATTATTTATGTGTTTTTTATCTTCATTCGAGCCAATTTTTACCTATCTAAGCCATTTTCATGGGCTATAGCACATCCTATCGAGAGACTATAGCAATATTAATGTTCTAGACTCGTCCTCTTTCCGATGTAATTTTGAGCATGTCAAATGTGTCTGTGCGCTATAGCACATGCCCTCAAGGGTCCGATATCATTTATGTGTTTTTTTTTGTTATCTTCAATTGTGTTAATTTTCACCCACATAAGCTATTTTTATAGGCTATAGCACATCCTATCGAGAGACTATAGCAATATTCATATCCTAGACTCGTCCTCTTTCTGATGTAATTTTGAGCCTTTTTTAGGTGTCCCTAGGCTAGAGCACATGCCCTCAAGGGTCAGATATCATTTATGTGTTTTTTATTGTTATCTTCATTCGATCTAATTTTCACCCATCTAGGCCAGCACATCCTATCGATAGACTACAACAATATTCATGTCCTAGCCTCATCCTCTTTCGGATATAATTTTTAGCTTGTCTAATGTGTTTGTGGGCTATAGCACATGCCCTCGAGGGTCAGATATTATTTATCTATTTTATTCTTGTTATCTTCATTCAAGCCAATTTTCACCTATCTAAGCCATTTTCACAACCTATAACACATCCTATCAAGAGACTATAGCAATATTCATGTCCTAAACTCGTTCTCTTTCCGATATAATTTTGAGCGTATCTAAGGTGTCTGTGGGCTGTAGCACATGCCCTTGAGCGTCACATATTATTCATGTGTTTTTCTGATATCTTTATTCTAGCCAATTTACACCCATCTAATCCATTTTCATGGGCTATAGCACATCCTATCGAGAGACTATAACAATATACATGTCCTAGACTTGTCCTCCATTTGATGTAACTTTGAGCTTGTCTAAGGTGTCTGTGGACTATAGCTTATGCCCTCAAGGGTCAGATATCATTTATGCGTTTTTTTGTTATCTTCATTCGAGCCAATTATCACCCATCTAAGCCATTTTTATGGGCTATATCACATCCTATCATAAGACTACTGTAATATTCATGTCCAAGAGTCCTCCTCTTTCCGATGTAATTCTAAGCTTGTCTAAGCTGTCTGTGGGCTATAGCACATGCCCTCGAGATTCAGATATTATTTATGTGTTTTTTATCTTCATTCGAGCCAATTTTTACCTATCTAAGCCATTTTCATGGGCTATAGCACATCCTATCGAGAGACTATAGCAATATTAATGTTCTAGACTCGTCGTCTTTCCGATGTAATTTTGAGCATGTCAAATGTGTCTGTGCGCTATAGCACATGCCCTCAAGGGTCCGATATCATTTCTGTGTTTTTTTTGTTATCTTCAATTGTGTTAATTTTCACCCACATAAGCTATTTTTATAGGCTATAGCACATCCTATCGAGAGACTATAGCAATATTCATATCCTAGACTCGTCCTCTTTCTGATGTAATTTTGAGCCTTTTTTAGGTGTCCCTAGGCTAGAGCACATGCCCTCAAGGGTCAGATATCATTTATGTGTTTTTTATTGTTATCTTCATTCGATCTAATTTTCACCCATCTAGGCCAGCACATCCTATCGATAGACTACAACAATATTCATGTCCTAGACTCGTCCTCTTTCGGATATAATTTTTAGCTTGTCTAATGTGTTTGTGGGCTATAGCACATGCCCTCGAGGGTCAGATATTATTTATCTATTTTATTCTTGTTATCTTCATTCAAGCCAATTTTCACCTATCTAAGCCATTTTCACAACCTATAACACACCCTATCAAGAGATTACAGCAATATTCATGTCCTAAACTCGTTCTCTTTCCGATATAATTTTGAGCGTATCTAAGGTGTCTGTGGGCTGTAGCACATGCCCTTGAGCATCACATATCCATCATGTGTTTTTCTGATATCTTTATTCTAGCCAATTTACATCCATCTAATCCATTTTCATGGGCTATAGCACATCCTATCGAGAGACTATAACAATATACATGTCCTAGACTTGTCCTCCATTTGATGTAACTTTGAGCTTGTCTAAGGTGTCTGTGGACTATAGCTTATGCCCTCAAGGGTCAGATATCATTTATGCGTTTTTTTGTTATCTTCATTCGAGCCAATTATCACCCATCTAAGCCATTTTTATGGGCTATATCACATCCTATCATAAGACTACTGTAATATTCATGTCCAAGAGTCGTCCTCTTTTCGATGTAATTCTAAGCTTGTCTAAACTGTCTGTGGGCTATAGCACATGCCCTCGAGATTTAGATATTATTTATGTGTTTTTTATCTTCATTCGAGCCAATTTTTACCTATCTAAGCCATTTTCATGGGCTATAGCATATCCTATCGAGAGACTATAGCAATATTAATGTTCTAGACTCGTCGTCTTTCCGATGTAATTTTGAGCATGTCAAATGTGTCTGTGCGCTATAGCACATGCCCTCAAGGGTCCGATATCATTTCTGTGTTTTTTTTGTTATCTTCAATTGTGTTAATTTTCACCCACATAAGCTATTTTTATAGGCTATAGCACATCCTATCGAGAGACTATAGCAATATTCATATCCTAGACTCGTCCACTTTCTGATGTAATTTTGAGCCTTTTTTAGGTGTCCCTAGGCTAGAGCACATGCCTTCAAGGGTCAGATATCATTTATGTGTTTTTTATTGTTATCTTCATTCGATCTAATTTTCACCCATCTAGGCCAGCACATCCTATCGATAGACTATAACAATATTCATGTCCTAGACTCGTCCTCTTTCGGATATAATTTTTAGCTTGTCTAATGTGTTTGCGGGCTATAGCACATGCCCTCGAGGGTCAGATATTATTTATCTATTTTATTCTTGTTATCTTCATTCAAGCCAATTTTCACCTATCTAAGCCATTTTCATAACCTATAACACATCCTATCAAGAGACTACAGCAATATTCATGTCCTAAACTCGTTCTCTTTCCGATATAATTTTGAGCGTATCTAAGGTGTCTGTGGGCTGTAGCACATGCCCTTGAGCGTCACATATCATTCATGTGTTTTTCTGATATCTTTATTCTAGCCAATTTACACCCATCTAATCCATTTTCATGGGCTATAGCATATCCTATCGAGAAACTATAACAATATTCATGTCGTAGACTTGTCCTCCATTTGATGTAATGTTGAGCTTGTCTAAGGTGTCTGTGGGCTACAGCTTATGTCCTCGAGGGTCTGATATCATTTATGTGTTTTTTATCTTCATTCGAGCCAATTTTCATCCACCTAAGCCATTTTCATGGGCTATAGCACATCCTATCAAGAGACTATAGCAATATTCATGTTCTAGACTCGTCCTCTTTTTGTTGTAATTTTGAGCATGTCTAAGGTGTCTGTGGGCTATAGCACATGCCCTCGAGGGTCAGATGTCATTTATGTGTTTTTTGTTATCTTTATTCGAGACAATTTTAACCCATCTAAGCTATTTTCATGGGATATAGCATATAGTATCGAGAGACTATAGCAATATTAATGTTCTAGACTCATCCTCTTTCCGATGTAATTTTGAGCTTGTCTAAGGTGTCCGTGGGCTATAGCTCATGCCCTCTAGGGTCAGATATCATTTATGTGTTTTTTATTGTTATCTTCATTCGACCTAATTTTCACCCATCTAAGCCAGCACATCCTATCGATAGACTACAGCAATATTCATGTCCTAGACTCGTCCTCTTTCAGATATAATTTTTAGCTTGTCTAATGTGTTTGTGGGCTATAGCACATGCCCTCGAGGGTCATATATTATTTATCTATTTTATTCTTGTTATCTTCATTCAAGCCAATTTTCACCTATCTAAGCCATTTTCACAACCTATAGCACATCCTATCAAGAGACTATAGCAATATTCATGTCCTAAACTCGTCCTCTTTTCGATATAATTTTGAGCCTATCTAAGGTGTAGCACATGCCCTTGAGCGTCACATGTCATTCCTGTGTTTTTCTGATATCTTCATTCTAGCCAATTTACACACATCTAATCCATTTTCATGGGCTATAGCACATCCTATCGAGAGACTATAACAATATTCATGTCCTGGACTTGTCCTCCATTTGATATAATTTTGAGCATGTCTAAGGTGTCTGTGGACTATAGCTTATGCCCTCGAGGGTCAGATATCATTTATGTGTTTTTTTATCTTCATTCGAGCCAATTTTCATCCACCTAAGCCATTTTCATGGGCTATAGCACATCCTATCAAGAGACTATAGCAATATTCATGTTCTAGACTCGTCCTCTTTTTGATGTAATTTTGAGCATGTCTAAGGTGTCTGTGGGCGATAGCACATGCCCTCAAGGGTCAGATATGATTTATGATTTTCTGTTATCTTCAGTTAAGCCAATTTTCACCCATCTAAGCCATCTAAGCCATTTTCACGACCTATAGCACAACCTATCGAGAGACTATAGCTATATTCATGTGTTAGACTCGTCCTCTTTCCGATATAATTTTGACCATGTCTAAGGTGTCCGTGGGCTATAGCGCATGCCCTCGAGGGTTAGATATCATTTATGTGTTTTTTGTTATCTTTATTCGAGACAATTTTAACCCATATAAGCTATTTTCATGGGATATAGCATATCCTATCGCGAGACTATAGCAATATTAATGTTCTAGACTCGTCCTCTTTCCGATGTAATTTTGAGCTTGTCTAAGGTGTCTATGGGCTATAGCACATGCCATCGAGGGTTAGATATCATTTATGTGTTTTTTATTGTTATCTTCATTCAAGCTAATTTTCACCCATCTAAGCCATTTTCATGGGCTATAGCACATCCTATCAATAGTCTACAGCAATATTCATGTCCTAGACTCGTCCTCTTTCTGATATAATATTGAGCTTGTCTAATGTGTTCGTGGGCTATAGCACATGCCCTCGAGGGTCAGATCTCATTTATCTATTTTTTTCTTGTTCTCTTAATTCAAGCCAACTTTCACCTATCTAAGCCATTTTCACAACCTATAGCATATCCTATCAAGAGACTATAGCAATATTCATGTCCTAGACTCATCGTCTTTCCGATGTAATTTTGAGCCTATCTAAGGTGTCCGTGGGCTGCAGCACATCCCCTCGAGCATCAGATATCATTATGTGTTTTTTGGGTTATCTTTATTCAAGCCAATTTCTGCCCATCTAATCCATTTTAAAGGGCTATAGCACATCCTATCGAGAGACTACAACAATATTCATGTCGTAGGCTTGTCCTCCTTTTGATGTAATTTTGAGCTTGTCTAAGGTGTCCGATGGCTATAGCTCATGCCCTTGGAGGGTCAGATATCGTTTATCTGTTTTTTTCCTCGTTATCTCCATTCGAGCCAATTTTAAACTATCTAAGCCATTTTCACGACCTATAGCACAACCTATCGAGAGACTATAGCTATATTCATGTGTTAGACTCGTCCTCTTTCCGACGTAATTTTGACCATGTCTAAGGTGTCCATGGGCTATAGCGCATGCCCTCGAGGGTTAGATATCATTTATGTGTTTTTTATTATCTTTATTCGAGACAATTTTAACCCATATAAGCTATTTTCATGGGATATAGCATATCCTATCACGAGACTATAGCAATATTAATGTTCTAGACACGTCCTCTTTCCGATGAAATTTTGAGCTAGTCTAAGGTGTCTATGGGCTATAGCACATTCCCTCGAGGGTTAGATATCATTTAAGTGTTTTTATTGTTATCTTCATTCAAGCTAATTTTCACCCATCTAAGCCATTTTAATGGGCTATAGCACATCCTATCAATAGTCTACAGCAATATTCATGTCCTAGACTCGTCCTCTTTCTGATATAATATTGAGCTTGTCTAATGTGTCCGTGGGCTATAGCACATGCCCTCGAGGGTCAGATATCATTTATCTATTTGTTTCTTGTTCTCTTAATTCAAGCCAACTTTCACCTATCTTAGCCTTTTTCACAACCTATAGCACATCCTATCAAGAGACTATAGCAATATTCATGTCCTAGACTCATCATCTTTCCGATGTAATTTTAAGCCTATCTAAGGTGTCCGTGGGCTGCAGCACATCCCCTCGAGCATCAGATATCATTATGTGTTTTTTGGGTTATCTTTATTCAAGCCAATTTCTGCCCATCTAATCCATTTTAAAGGGCTATAGCACATCCTATCGAGAGACTACAACAATATTCATGTCGTAGACTCGTCCTCCTTTTGATGTAATTTTGAGCTTGTCTAAGGTGTCCGTTTGCTATAGCTCATGCCCTTCGAGGGTCAGATATCGTTTATCTGTTTTTTTCCTCGTTATCTTCATTCCAGCCAATTTTAACCTATCTAAGCCATTTCACGACCTATAGCACAACCTATCGAGAGACTATAGCTGGATTCATGTGTTAGACACGTCCTCTTTCCGATGTAATTTTGAGCTTGTCTAAGGTGTCTATGGGCTATAGCACATGCCCTCGAGGGTTAGATATCATTTATGTGTTTTTTATTGTTATTTTCATTCCAGCTAATTTTCACCCATCTAAGCCATTTTCATGGGCCATAGCACATCCTATCAATAGTCTACAGCAATATTCATGTCCTAGACTCGTCCTCTTTCTGATATAATATTGAGCATGTCTAAGGTGTCTGTGGGCTATAGCACATGCCCTCGAGGGTCAGATATGATTTATGATTTTCTGTTATCTTCAGTTAAGCCAATTTTCACCCATCTAAGCCATCTAAGCCATTTTCACGACCTATAGCACAACCTATCGAGAGACTATAGCTATATTCATGTGTTAGACTCGTCCTCTTTCCGATATAATTTTGACCATGTCTAAGGTGTCCGTGGGCTATAGCGCATGCCCTCGAGGGTTAGATATCATTTATGTGTTTTTTGTTATCTTTATTCGAGACAATTTTAACCCATATAAGCTATTTTCATGGGATATAGCATATCCTATCGCGAGACTATAGCAATATTAATGTTCTAGACTCGTCCTCTTTCCGATGTAATTTTGAGCTTGTCTAAGTTGTCTATGGGCTATAGCACATGCCATCGAGGGTTAGATATCATTTATGTGTTTTTTATTGTTATCTTCATTCAAGCTAATTTTCACCCATCTAAGCCATTTTCATGGGCTATAGCACATCCTATCAATAGTCTACAGCAATATTCATGTCCTAGACTCGTCCTCTTTCTGATATAATATTGAGCTTGTCTAATGTGTTTGTGGGCTATAGCACATGCCCTCGAGGGTCAGATCTCATTTATCTATTTTTTTCTTGTTCTCTTAATTCAAGCCAACTTTCACCTATCTAAGCCATTTTCACAACCTATAGCACATCCTATCAAGAGACTATAGCAATATTCATGTCCTAGACTCATCGTCTTTCCGATGTAATTTTGAGCCTATCTAAGGTGCCTATCAATAGTCTACAGCAATATTCATGTCCTAGACTCGTCCTCTTTCTGATATAATATTGAGCTTGTCTAATGTGTTTGTGGGCTATAGCACATGCCCTCGAGGGTCAGATCTCATTTATCTATTTTTTTCTTGTTCTCTTAATTCAAGCCAACTTTCACCTATCTAAGCCATTTTCACAACCTATAGCACATCCTATCAAGAGACTATAGCAATATTCATGTCCTAGACTCATCGTCTTTCCGATGTAATTTTGAGCCTATCTAAGGTGTCCGTGGGCTGCAGCACATCCCCTCGAGCATTAGATATCATTACATGTTTTTTGGGTTATCTTTATTCAAGCCAATTTCTGCCCATCTAATCCATTTTAAAGGGCTACAGCACATCCTATCGAGAGACTACAACAATATTCATGTCGTAGGCTCGTCCTCCTTTTGATGTAATTTTGAGCTTGTCTAAGGTGTCCGATGGCTATAGCTCATGCCCTTCGAGGGTCAGATATCGTTTATCTGTTTTTTTTCCTCGTTATCTCCATTCGAGCCAATTTTAACCTATCTAAGCCATTTTCACGACCTATAGCACAACCTATCGAGAGACTATAGCTATATTCATGTGTTAGACTCGTCCTCTTTCCGATGTAATTTTGACCATATCTAAGGTGTCCATGGGCTATAGCACATCCCCTCGAGCATCAGATATCATTATGTGTTTTTTGGTTATCTTTATTCGAGCCAATTTCTGCCCATCTAATCCATTTTAAAGGGCTACAGCACATCCTATCGAGAGACTACAACAATATTCATGTCCTAGACTCGTCCTCCTTTTGATGTAATTTTGAGCTTGTCTAAGGTGTCCGTGGGCTATAGCTCATGCCCTCGAGGGTTAGATATCATTTATGTGTTTTTTATTGTTATCTTCATTCAATCTAATTTTCACCCATCTAAGCCATTTTCATGGGCGATAGCACATCCTATCAATAGTCTACAACAATATTCATGTCCTAGACTCATTCTCTTTCTGATGTAATATTAAGCTTGTCTCATGTGTCCGTGGGCTATAGCACATGCCCTCAAGGGTCAGATATCATTTATCTATTTTTTCTTGTTCTCTTAATTCAAGCCAACTTTCACCTATCTAAGCCATTTTCACAACCTATAGCACATCCTATCAAGAGACTATAGCAATATTCATGTCCTAGACTCATCATCTTTCCGATGTAATTTTAAGCCTATCTAAGGTGTCCGTGGGCTGCAGCACATCCCCTCGAGCATCAGATATCATTAAGTGTTTTTTGGGTTATCTTTATTCGAGCCAATTTCTGCCCATCTAATCCATTTTAAAGGGCTATAGCACATCCTATCGAGAGACTACAACAATATTCATGTCGTAGACTCGTCCTCCTTTTGATGTAATTTTGAGCTTGTCTAAGGTGTCCGTTTGCTATAGCTCATGCCCTTCGAGGGTCAGATATCGTTTATCTGTTTTTTTCCTCGTTATCTCCATTCGAGCCAATTTTAACCTATCTAAGCCATTTCACGACCTATAGCACAACCTATTAAGAGACTATAGCTGGATTCATGTGTTAGACACGTCCTCTTTCCGATGTAATTTTGAGCTTGTCTAAGGTGTCTATGGGCTATAGCACATGCCCTCGAGGGTTAGATATCATTTATGTGTTTTTTATTGTTATCTTCATTCCAGCTAATTTTCACCCATCTAAGCCATTTTCATGGGACATAGCACATCCTATCAATAGTCTACAGCAATATTCATGTCCTAGACTCGTCCTCTTTCTGATATAATATTGAGCTTGTCTAATGTGTCCGTGGGCTATAGCACATGCCCTCTAGGGTCAGATATCATTTATCTATTTTTTTGTTGTTATCTTAATTCAAGCCAACTTTCATCTATCTAATCCATTTTCACAACCTATAGCACATCCTATCGAGAGACTATAGCAATATTCATGTCCTAGACTTGTCGTCTTTTCGATGTAATTTTGAGCCTATCTAAGGTGTCCGTGGGCTGCAGCACATCCCCTCGAGCATCAGATATCATTATGTGTTTTTTGGTTATCTTTATTCGAGCCAATTTCTGCCCATCTAATCCATTTTAAAGGGCTACAGCACATCCTATCGAGAGACTACAACAATATTCATGTCCTAGACTCGTCCTCCTTTTGATGTAATTTTGAGCTTGTCTAAGGTGTCCGTGGGCTATAGCTCATGCCCTCGAGGGTTAGATATCATTTATGTGTTTTTTATTGTTATCTTCATTCAATCTAATTTTCACCCATCTAAGCCATTTTCATGGGCGATAGCACATCCTATCAATAGTCTACAACAATATTCATGTCCTAGACTCATTCTCTTTCTGATGTAATATTAAGCTTGTCTCATGTGTTCGTGGGCTATAGCACATGCCCTCAAGGGTCAGATATCATTTATCTATTTTTTCTTGTTCTCTTAATTCAAGCCAACTTTCACCTATCTAAGCCATTTTCACAACCTATAGCACATCCTATCGAGAGACTATAGCAATATTCTTTTTCTAGACTCGTCGTCTTTCTGATGTAATTTTGAGCCTATCTAAGGTGTCCGTGGGCTGCAGCACATCCCCTGGAGCATCAGATATCATTATGTGTTTTTTGGTTATCTTTATTCGAGCCAATTTCTGCCCATCTAAACCATTTTAAAGGACTATAGCACATCCTATCGAGAGACTATAACAATATTCATGTCGTAGACTCGTCCTTCTTTTGATGTAATTTTGAGCTTGTCTAAGGTGTCCGTTGGCTATAGCTCATGCCCTTTGAGGGTCAGATATCGTTTATCTGTTTTTTTCCTCGTTATCTTCATTCGAGCCAATTTTAACCTATCTAAGCCATTTTCATGACCTATAGCACAACCTATCGAGAGACTATATCTATATTCATGTGTTAGACTCGTCCTCTTTCCGATGTAATTTTGACCATGTCTAAGGTGTCCGTGGGCTATAGCGCATGCCCTCGAGGGTTAGATATCATTTATGTGTTTTTTATTATCTTTATTCGTGACAATTTTAACCCATCTAAGCTATTTTCATGGGATATAGCATATCCTATCGCGAGACTATAGCAATATTAATGTTCTAGACTCGTCCTCTTTCCGATGTAATTTTGAGCTTGTCTAATGTGTCTATGGGCTATAGCACATGCCCTCGAGGGTTAGATATCATTTATGTGTTTTTTATTGTTATCTTCATTCAAGCTAATTTTCACCCATCTAAGCCATTTTCATTGGCTATAGCACATCCTATCAATAGTCTACAGCAATATTCATGTCCTAGACTCGTCCCCTTTCTGATATAATATTGAGCTTGTCTAATGTGTCCGTGGGCTGTAGCACATGCCCTCGAGGATCAGATATCATTTATCTATTTTTTTCTTGTTCTCTTAATTCAAGCCAACTTTCACCTATCTAAGCCATTTTCACAACCTATAGCACATCCTATCGAGAGACTATAGCAATATTCATGTCCTAGACTAATCATCTTTCCGATATAATTTTGAGCCTATCTAAGGTGTCCGTGGGCTGCAGCACATCCCCTCGAGCATCAGATATCATTATGTGTTTTTTTGTTATCTTTATTCGAGCCAATTTCTGCCCATCTAATCCATTTTAAAGGGCTATAGCAGATCCGATCGAGACACTACAACAATATTCATGTCCTAGACTCGTCCTCCTTTTGATGTAATTTTGAGCTTGTCTAAGGTGTCCGTGGGCTATAGCTCATGCCCTCGAGGGTCACATATCATTTATCTATTTTTTTTCTCGTTATCTCTATTCGAGCCAATTTTAACCTATCTAAGCCATTTTCACGGCCTATAGCACAACCTATCGAGAGACTATAGCTATATTCATGTCTTAGACTCTCCTCTTTCTGATGTAATTTTGACCATGTCTAAGGTGTCCGTGGGCTATAGCACATGCTCTCGAGGGTCAGATATCATTTATGCATTTTTTTTGTTATCTTCTTTCGAGCTAATTATCACCCATCTAAGCCATTTTCATGGCCTATATCACATCCTATCATAAGACTATAGTATTATTCATGTCCCAGAGTCGTCCTCTTTCTAATGTAATTCTAAGCTTGTCTAAGCTGTCCGTGGGCTATAGCACATGCCCTCCAGGTTCAGATATCATTTATGTGTTTTTTGTTATCTTTATTCGAGACAATTTTAACCCATCTAAGCTATTTTCATGGGATATAGCATATCCTATCGTGAGACTATAGCAATATTAATGTTGACTCGTCCTCTTTCCGGTGTAATTTTGAGCTTGTCTAAGGTGTCTATGGGATATAGCACATGCCCTCGAGGGTTAGATATCATTTATGTGTTTTTTATTGTTTTCTGCATTCAAGCTAATTTTCACCCATCTAAGCCATTTTCATGGGCTATAGCACATCCTATCAATAGTCTACAACAATATTCATGTCCTAGACTCGTCCTCTTTCTGATGTAATTTTGAGCCTTTTTTAGGTGTCACTAGGCTAGAGCACATGCCCTCAAGGGTCAGATATCATTTATGTGTTTTTTATTGTTATCTTCATTCGATCTAATTTTCACCCATCTAAGCCAGCACATCCTATCGATGGACTACAACAATATTCATATCCTAGACTCGTCCTCTTTTGGATATAATTTTTAGCTTGTCTAATATGTTTCTGGGATATAGCACATGCCCTCGAGGGTCAGATATTAGTTATCTATTTTATTCTTGTTATCTTCATTCAAGCCAATTTTCACCTATCTAAGCCATTTTTTCACAACCTATAGCACATCCTATCAAGAGACTATAGCAATATTCATGTCCTAAACTCGTCCTCTTTCCGATATAATTTTGAGCCTATCTAAGGTGTCCGTGGGCTGTATATCATTCATGTGTTTTTTTTGATATCTTTATTCTAGCCAATTTACACCCATCTAATCCATTTTCATGGGCTATAGCACATCCTATCGAGAGACTATAACAATATACATGTCCTAGACTTGTCCTCCATTTGATGTAACTTTGAGCTTGTCTAAGGTATCTGTGGACTATAGCTTATGCCCTCAAGGGTTAGATATCATTTATGTGTTTTTTATCTTCATTCGAGCCAATTTTAATCCACCTAAGCCATTTTCATGGGCTATAGCACATCCTATCAAGAGACTATAGCAATATTCATGTTCTAGACTCGTCCTCTTTTTGATGTAATTTTGAGCATATCTAAGGTGTCTGTGGGCCATAGCGCATGCCCTCGAGGGTTAGATATCATTTATGTGTTTTTTGTTATCTTTATTCGAGACAATTTTAACCCATCTAAGCTATTTTCATGGGATATAGCATATCCTATCGCGAGACTATAGCAATATTAATGTTCTAGACTCGTCCTCTTTTCGATGTAATTTTGAGCTTGTCTAAGGTGTCTATGGGCTATAGCACATGCCCTCGAGGGTTAGATATCATTTATGTGTTTTTTATTGTTATCTTCATTCAAGCTAATTTTCACCCATCTAAGCCATTTTCATGGGCTATAGCACATCCTATCAATAGTCTACAGCAATATTCATATCCTATACTCGTCCTCTTTCTGATGTAATTTTGAGCCTTTTTTAGGTGTCCCTAGGCTAGAGCACATGCCCTCTAGGGTCAGATATCATTTATGTGTTTTTTATTGTTATTTTCATTCGATCTAATTTTCACCCATCTAAGCCAGCACATCCTATCGATAGACTACAGCAATATTCATGTCCTAGACTCGTCCTCTTTCAGATATAATTTTTAGCATGTCTAATGTGTTTGTGGGCTATAGCACATGCCCTCGAGGGTCAGATATCGTTGATATATTTTTTTTCTTGTTACCTTCATTCGAGCCAATTTTCACCCATCTAAGCAATTTTCAAGGGCTATAGTATATCCTATCGAGAGGCTATAGCAATATTCATGTCCTAGGTATGTCCTCTTTCCGATGTAATTTTGTGCCTGTCTAAGGTATCCACGGGGTATAGCGCATGCCCTCTAGGGTAAAATATCATTTATGTGTTTTTTTGTTATATTCATTCGAGCCAGTTTTCACCCATCTAAGCCATTTTCGTGGGCTATAGCACATCCTAAGAGACCATAGCAATATTCATTCCGATATAATTTTGAGCCTATCTAAGATATCCGTGGGCTATAGCACATGCACTTGAGCGTCACATACCATTCATGTGTTTTTTGTTATCTTTATTCTAGCCAATTTACACCCATCTAATCCATTTTCATGGGCTATAGCACATCCTATCGAGAGACTACAACAATATTCATGTCCTAGACTTGTCCTCCATTTGATGTAATTTTGAGCTTGTCTAAGGTGCCTGTGGGCTATAGCTTATGCCCTCGAGGGTCAGATATCATTTATGAGTTTTTTGTTAGCTTTATTCGAGCCAATTTCTACCCATCTAATCCATTTTAACGGGCTATAGCACATCGTATCGAGGGACTAACAATATTCATGCCCTAGACTCGTCCTCCTTTTGATGTAATTTTGAGCTTGTCTAAGATGTCCGTGGGCTATAGCTCATGCTCTCGATGGTTAGATATCATTTATCTGAAAAGCAAAGCAAAGGATACCAGGGAGGTGTGTTCAACGATTGCAAGGCTCACAAAATAACTTGTGTGCTGTCCAGAAGAAATATGTATAGCTAGCAAGGCCAAATAGATATATATGTGAGTGGCACACAAATCAAAAATAGAGAGTAAACCTGAATAAGTTGATGTAAACAAGGGTTCCCGATCTTCCGAAAGGTTCTTGGTAAGTTGATTTGGTCGGAGGCGATACACAAATCGATCCGGCTTCAGAATAGCACATTCTAAACCCCGCAATCGCAGTACGACGTCTCCTCTGGTTACCAACCGTCCAAAGGCGATTGACCTCGCCGAGAAGGCTAATCCCTGCCTGCGAATCAAGAACACAAGCAAGAACAACGAAGAATGCAACACAATTGCAGATGTATGATTAAACTCTCAAAGTTGGGGTCTCACAAACCGATGAACGGCGACACTGTTTATGAACAGAATTGATCTAAGCAAAACACAAACCCTAATGGTGTGGCGGCGGCTGTATATAAAGACCCTAGGGTCGTGCAAGACCCTCTGGACGCGCCCCTAATTGGGCTCAACTAAATACAAAGCCCAAAGGCCAAAAATAGGCGACACAGCACCGACACAGATTCTGGACTCTCTATGTTTTGACGATTCCCGATGACTCCGGATGAATTTTGACATGAGGATGGTGGTATTGGAAAGGTATTCTCCTTATCTTTCCGTGCATATGTAGAACGTCCAAATCCGAGTCTGTATGCGTTCTGGGTGACTGTTTTATTGCAGACTGGTCCTGGGCCCCAAAACAGACTCGAAGTCGGTTTTGATTGGGCCTCCACTTTGGCTTCCAAGCCCTTGCTGGTCCTTGACGTTTCCAACTCCTTCTCCCATCATCTTCTGGTCCTCTCCATGGTTTCTAATCATAAAATAATCATTAGATAGCAAACCATTCTCAAAAGTAACATATAGCGAAGAACGTAGGAACGAGCTCACCCTTAAATTTAGTCGTCGTGCACGAGCTCTAGTCATTGGACCTTGCAAGTCCAGAATTGGAGGAGTGTTGTGTGTATCCATAGGAGTGATACCCTCATCATTCTCCCCCTCTTGAAGTGGAGTCATTCTCGACTCAAGCTTATCCTCTTCTCCCAAGTATGGTTTCAAATCTGAAATATTAAAAGTAGGACTAACCCCGAACTCGGGAGGCAACTCAAGTTTGTATGCATTATCATTAATCTTCTCCATTATTTTGAATGGACCATCATCTCTAGGCATTAGCTTAGACTTTCTCAATTCTGGAAATCTATCCTTCCTTAAGTGTAACCACACTAAATCTCCTACATCAAGCTTTACTTCCTTTCTACCTTTACTACCAGCAATTTTATATTTTTCATTCATCTTTTCAATGCTAAGTCTAGTGGTCTCATGCATTTGCAAAATAAATTCAGCACGCTCCTTAGCATCAACATGAACTCTATCGTTAATAGGTAGAGGAAGTATATCAAGTGGAGTACGGGGATCAAAACCATACACTACCTTGAAGGGACTTACCTTGGTAGTAGAATGTGTTGCCCGATTATAAGCAAACTCAACATGAGGCAAGCATTCTTCTCATTGCTTCAAATTTTTCTTCAAAATAGCTCGTAACATAGTGCCCAAAGTGCAGTTCACAACCTCAGTTTGTCCATCAGTTTGTGGATGACAAGTTGTAGAAAATAGCAACTTTGTACCCAATTTATTCCAAAGCATGCGCCAAAAATAACTCAAGAATTTAGCATCACGATATGAAACAATAGTAGAAGGCATACCATGCAAACGTACAATTTCTTTGAAAAAGAGATCAGCAATATAACTAGCATCATCAGTTTTATTACATGGTATAAAGTGTGCCATCTTGGAAAAACGATCCACAACAACAAAAATGCTATCGCTCCCCCTCTTAGTCCTACGCAGTCCTAAAACAAAGTCCATAGAAATATCCGTCCAAGGAATAGAAGGAACAGGAAGTGGCATGTATAAACCATGTGGATTCAAACGAGACTTAGCTTTTTGACATGTAGTGCAGTGAGCAACAAAACGCTCAACATCTTTCCTCATCCTTGGCCAAAAGAAGTGTGTGGCCAAAATATCCTCTGTCTTCTTTGCACCAAAATGACCCATCAATCCACCTCCATGTGCCTCCTACAACAACAAAAGACGAACGGAACCAACTGGAATGCATAGGCGGTTAGCTCTAAACAAGAAACCATCATTCAACACAAATTTTTTCCAAGCACGACCTTCTTTATAGTGCAGCAATACATCTTTAAAATCAACATCAGCAACATATTGTTCTTCAATTGCCTCAAGTCCAAAAATTCTACAATCAAGTTGAGACAACAAAGTATATCGCCTAGATAAAGCATCAGCAATCATATTATCCTTCCCTTTCTTATGTTTAATAATATAAGGAAAAGACTCAATAAACTCAACCTATTTAGCATGTCTACGGTTCAAATTGCATTGAGAACGAATATACTTAAGTGATTCATGATCAGAATGAATAACAAATTCTTTGGGCAACAAATAATGATGCCACGTCTCTAAAGAACGTACAAGTGCATATAGTTACTTATCATACGTGGAATAATTCAAAACAGGCTCAGTAATTTTCTCACTAAAGTATGCAACAGGTTTACCATCTTGCATCAAAACACCGCCAATGCCTATACCACTAGCATCACATTCAAGCTCAAAAGTCTTATCAAAATTGGGTAATTGCAGCAATGGTGCATGTGTAATTTTGTCCTTCAAAGCATCAAAAGACTCATGATGTACCTTACCAAAATAGAAGTCAACGCCCTTCTTTGTCAGCTCATGCAATGGTGCAGCAATGGTGCTGAAATATTTGACAAAGCGGCGATAGAAACCTGCAAGACCAATGAAACTCCTCACCTGTGTGATAGTTTTTGGTACAGGCCAGCTCTTGATGGCTTCAATCTTCGCCTCATCCACCTCAATTCCCTGTGGAGTCACAACATAGCCAAGAAAAGAGACTCGATCCGTGCAAAAGGTGCACTTCTCAAGGTTACCAAATAAACGTGCAACTCACAAAGCATCAAAAACAGCACGCAAATGAATCATATGATCATCCATGGATTTGCTATAAATCAAGATATCATCAAAGTAAACAACCACAAATTTGCCAATAAAAGGTCTTAAAACCTCTTTCATCAAACGCATGAAAGTACTGGGTGCATTAGTCAACCCAAAAGGCATTACTAACCACTCATACAACCCGAATTTGGTTTTGAAAGCTGTTTTCCATTCATCTCCAAGTTTCATTTTAATTTGATGACAGCCACTACGCAAATCAATTTTAGTGAAAATTATAGCACCACATAACTCATCAAGCATGTCGTCTAGCCTACGAATAGGATGACGATACCTAATAGTAATGTTATTAATGGCTCTACAATCTACACACATACGCCAAGAACCATCTTTCTTTGGAACCAAAAGTACAGGAACAGCACAAGGACTAAGTGATTGACGAACATACCCACGATCCAAAAGGTCTTGGACTTGTCATTGTATCTCCTTAGTCTCCTCAGGGTTGGTCCTATAAGCAGTACGGTTTGGTAATGTAGCACCAGGAATCAAATCAATTTGATGCTCAATCCCTCTCAAAGGTGGCAATCCCGGAGGTATCTCAGCTGGGAAAACATCCTCATACTCCTGCAAAAGGTTAGTGACAGCAGGAGGAAAAGCACTAGAAGCAATATCACCAAGCAAAAACAAGGCTTGTTTGCATATCAAGGCATAGCAAATATCATCAGTAGAAATTTCAGCAAGCTCAGATTTTGTGGCAAGACATGAACGACCTTGTAATTTAATTGCAGCACCCTTAGAACTTGAAGAATCATTAACATTACTTGGTGTAGAAGCAGAGTTAACAGGTTGCTGAATTTTAGGGCTTTTATTTTTCAAACTAGCAGCTCGTTCTAAATCAGCTTGTACAATTTCAGTTGGGTCATTGGTAACAAAGTAATTTTAGTTCCTTTATGCATAAAAGTATACTTATTACTTTTACCATGGTGTACAACATCATTATCAAATTCCCAAGGTCTACCCAATAAAAGTGAACAAGCTTGCATGGGTACAACATCACAATCAACAGAATCCACATAGGAACCAATGGAAAAAGGAACTCTGCAAGTTTGTATTACCTTAGCTTTTCCAGAGTCATTTAACCACTGAATGTAGTATGGATGTGGATGTGGGCGTGTGGTCAAATCAAGCTTCTTAACCACATCAGAACTCACCAAATTGTTGCAGCTTCCTCCATCAATGATGACACGTGCTCAACGGTTCTTGATGACAAAGAAAATCTGGAACAAGTTATGTCGCTGCATCATCTCGGGCTGCTGGATTTGTGTGCTAAGCACACGCTACACAATAATATTCATGTAGCCTGTGGTATCTCCGCCTCCAAGGATGAGGTCACCGCTGGTGGCAGCGACATCCTCCTCCTCATCCTCCACATTGGAGGTGCTCATGTAACCGCCATCATCTGTCGCCACATATACCCGCCTACTTGGGCAATCTTTCTGCACATGGCCAAGACCATGGCAGCGGTGGCACTAAATCCCTGTAGTGCGTCCCGTCGAAGCAACAGAGGAGGCACTACTAGCCGGTACCTGCACAAAATTTTTACCTGAGCGTGTAGAAGGGGCAGGGGCTGATCTTGGTGCTACAGAAACAACACTAGCTGGTGGGGGCGGCCGGAAAGATGGCTTGGGCAGCCCCGAAGTCCCCGTCAGCCGTGGTGGGTAGAAATTCCTGGACTTGCTGTACTCCTCAAAAGCCTGGAAAAGTCCCTGTGATTCTTTCTCTGCAAGCATAGCATACTGGAAACACTGGTTGAGGGTATAAAATTCTTTATAATCAAGGATGTCCTGAATTTCTTTTCTCAAACCAGAATAAAAGCGGCAAATCTGATCCTCTACTTTTTCAACCACAGCACAACGAATCAAACCCTTCTGAAGCTCACTAAAATACTCCTGAACAGTTTTATCTCCTTGATCTAAACGCTGCAGTTTATTACGAATTTCTCTATAAAAAGAAGGAGGAACAAAACGATCACGTATTTCTACCTTAAGTTCTTCCCAAGTAGTAGGCAAATCGGTTTCAGCAGCTAGACCACTCCACCAAACAATAGCAAAGTCCTTAAACTCACTAGTGGCTTGTCTAACTCTATGTTGTTCAGGAACAAGGTGGGCATTAAATTTTTGTTCTACCGTCATTTCCCAATCAAGGTAAGCTTCACCATTGTACTGACCCAAAAACGAAGGAATTGAAAACTTAATTTTAGCATACGGGTCATCTGGAGCATGGTTACCTTGTGTGCGACGGTTGTGGTTGTAGAAACCACCCATACCTTGAGGGTTATGTTGCAAACGACGTCGTAACCTTGCAGTCCTTGTAGCTGACCTATCGACGGTGCCATCAGCCTTATACACCATTGCTTCATCATGATCGTCTTCAACGTCGTTGTTGGTGTTGGTGTTGGTGTTGGTGTTGTTGTTGGTCTTGTGAGCGGTCTCCAATTCGACAACCTGATTGGTTAGCTTAGAGACTCTCTTATCCAACCGCTCAATGCTTTCTCCCAGGTGAAGCTTGGTGACGGCGTCGGTGACGGCCCTGGTGATCGTCTCTGCCAAATCACTCTGAACCGCCTGCAAAGCCTTCTGTAACTGACTTTGGCTCACACACTCATCCAATTTTGAGGGTGAAGCACCCTCTCCATCACTTCCTGACATCAAAAACACCAAAACAGGAAATAAAAAGTGAAGGTTATCCCTACAAAACTACTAAGCAGTGGTGCCTCTCAACACAGCAAAAGTAAGCTTCTTGCAAAGCTCTTACAAAGTTCTGAAAACAACAAAGCGAAGGATACCAGAGAGAAGTGTTCCACGATTGCAAGGTTTACAAAATAACCTATGTATTGTCCAGAAGAAGTATGTAGAGCTAGGAAGGCCAAATATATATATGTGAGTGGCACACAAATCAAAAACAGATAGTAAAGCTGAATAAGTGCCCAAGTAACTTGTCCCTAGTTGCTGGTCTAACTATGTCCTAGAACAGTAGTGATAGCAAAGAAGAAACAAGGAGACCAAGGCACACAATCAATAACAGGGGGCTAAGTGTAAAACAGCCAAACTTAGAAATTCCAGGGGGCTAGATGGAGCACTAGTAGGAATCCCAAATTTCTTTTTTTTTTATTTTTTTGATATTTGTTTCCAACTCACTAGAAATGGGGGAGAAACCACAAAAAATTTCAGTTCAAATAGAGCTAGGACGTGGCCTAGGGAAAATCTTGAAGTTTCAGAAAACGTCGGGTTTCAACTTGAATGAATTTTTTCTTTATCTTCCTGATTTTTTTTGAATTCTTTGACGAGGACACACAGAGCGTATCTCATTTTTAGCTATGTATTTCATTCATTTGAAAATCTCTACTGATCCAAAATTTCTTTTTTTTTCTTTTTGAGGGTGTAGGCCTTGTCGTAAGCTTTCCAGAAAAAAAGAGGGCCCTGATCGGACAACAGACGTGAGAGTTATGCCTTCTTTAGTCGATTGCTCTCATGTTTGACCTGTGTGTTCATGGTTTCATGAGTCATTAGGGGGTGCGGTCATGTGAGGCGCCTACCTAGGTGCCTTGGCTAACCATCAAAGCAAGAGATCAGGTTTGGCCCATAGTACATTGTACATGGCCCTCACCATGAAATCGATGGATGGAGCGGTGAAAAGTTGGTGGGGGAGGAGATTTAAGGACCGATATCACGTCTCTAGCTATGTATTTAATTCATTTTAAAATAGACAATGTTTCATGGGAGGCATCTAGACGACCGCATTTATAGAGAGGCAAGGAACAATGGGAGGCACCCCACATAATTTGGGAGTGCAGCCCATCATGCCGTTGGTGTGGTCAACTATAAGGTAAAATCAACATTACTCTTGTGTCTTGTGTCTGATCAGGGCATACTCTTTCTTTTAATAGAAAGCTTACGACAAACATGATATGCATCACTCATGGGTAGCTAAGGCACCAAGGTGGGCAACCCACACAATCGCCAGCCCTAACAGCTCATGGAACCATGGGTATAAGCACACGAAACATGAGAGCCGTAGCCTGAAACATCGTAACTTTCACGTTTGGTGTCCAATCGGGTCAGAACTTTTTTTCTAGAAAGCTTACGATAAGGGCAACACTACAAAAAGCAAAAATCAAAGGATGGAGTATCATATAATTTTACAAAGTTTAAATACATAGCTAGAGGCGATATACCGGTCCGTATATCTCATGCCCACACTAGATTTTTCAGGCCACGTCGAATAGTTTTACGGTGGAGGCCACACTTGATGTATCATGGGAGACACCTAGACGACCGCGTTTACGGAGAGGCAAGGAATAATGGGAGGCACCCCACATAATTTGGGAGTGCAGCCCATCACGCCGTTGGTGTTAACAAATGAAAAATGTCAAATATAAGGTAAAATTAGCATAATTCTTGAGTCTTGTGTGCGATCGAGGCATACAACGAACATGATATGCATCACTCATGGGTAGCTAAGGCACCAGGGTGGGCAACCCACACAGTCACCTGCCCTAGCAGCTCCCGGAACCGTGGGTATAAGCACACGAAGTATGGGAGTCGTAGCCTAAAACATCGTAACTTTCACGTCTGGTGTTCGATCGGGCCGAATTTTTTTTCTAGAAAGCTTGCGATAAGGGAAACACTACAAAAAGAAAAAATCAAAGGATGGAGTACCATATAATTTTACAAAATTTAAATACATAGCTAGAGGCGATGTACTGGTCCGTTTATCTCATGCCCACACTCGATTTTTCAGGCCACGTCGTATAGTTTTACGGTGGTGGCCACACACGATGTATCATGGGAGGCACCTAGATGACCGTGTTTACAGAGAGGCAAGGAACAATGGGAGGTACCGCGCATAATTTGGGAGTGCAGCCCATCAAGCCATTGGTGTTAACAAACAAAAAATGTCAACTATAAGGTAAAATCAGCATAACTCTTGAGTCTTGTGTCCGATCGTGGCATACCCTTTTTTTTAATAGAAACCTTATGGCAAGCATGATATGCATCACTCATGGTTAGCTAAGGCACCAAGGTGGGCAACCCACATAGTCTCCTGCCCTAACAGCTCACGAAACCGTGGGTATAAGCACACGAAACATGAGAGCCGTAGTATGAAACGTCGTAACTTTGGGAGTGCAGCCCATCATGCTATTGGTCTTAACAAATGAAAAATGTCAACTATATGGTAAAATCAACATAACTCTTGAGTCCTGAGTCTGATACGGTGAACATGATACGCATCACTCAGGGGTAGCTAAGGCACCAAGGTGGGCAACCCACACAGCCGTCTGCCATAACAGTTCATGGAACCGTGGGTATAAGCACACGAAACATGAGAGTCGTAGCCTGAAATGTTGTAACTTTCATGTCAGGTGTCCGATCGGGCCGATTTGTCTTTTGTAAAGCTTACGACAAGGGCAACACTACAAAAAGAAAAAAGAAAAAAGTATCATATAATCTTACAAAATTTAAATAGATAGCTAGAGGCGATATACCGGTCCGTATATCTCATACCCACACCAGAATTTTTAGGCCACTTTGAATAGTTTTACGGTGGAAGCCACACACGATATGTCATGGGAGCCACCTAGACGACCATGTTTACGGAGAGGTAACGAACAATGGGAGGCACCACACATAATTTGGGAGTGTAGCCCGTCACGCCGTTGGTGTTAAGAAATGAAAAATGTCAACTATAAGGTAAAATCAGCATAACTCTTGAGTCTTGTGTATGATCGGGGCATACTCTTTTTTTTTTCATAGAAAGCGTTTGGCGAACATGATATGCATCAATCATGGGTAGCTAAGGCACCAAGGTCAGCAGCCCACACAGTCGCCTGCCCTAACAGCTCATGGAATCGAGGGTATAAGCACACAAAACATGAGAGTCGTAGCGTGAAACATCGTAACTTTCACGTCTGGTGTCCGATCGGGGCAATTTTTTTCTGGAAACTTACGACAAGGGCAACACTACAAAAAGGGAAAATAAATGGATGGAGTATCATATAATTTTACAAAATTTAAATACATAGCTAGAGGTGATATACTGCCCCGTATATCTCATACCCACACAAGATTTTTTAGGCCACGTCAAATAGTTTTACGGTGGAGGCCACACACGATGTATCATGGGAGGCACCTAGACGACCTTGTTTACGGAGAGGTAAGGAACAATGGGAGGCACCACACATAATTTGGGAGTGCAGCCCATCACGCCGTTGGTGTTAACAAATACAAAATGTGAACTATAAGGTAAAATCAGCACAACTCTTGAGTCTTGTGTCCGATCGGAGCATACTCTTTTTTTTAATAGAAAGCTTTTGGCGAACATGATATGCATCACTCATGGGTAGCTAAGGCACCAAGGTCAGCAACCCACACAGTCGCCTGCCCTAATAGCTCATGGAATCGTGGGTGCAAGCACACAAAACATGAGAGTCGTAGCCTGAAACGTCGTAATTTTCATGTCTGGTGTCCGATCGAGCTGAATTTTTTTTTCCTGGAAAGCTTACGACAAGGGCCACACTACAAAAAGAGAAAATCAAAGGATGAAGTCTCATATAATTTTAAAAAAATTTAAATACATAGCTAGAGGCATATACTGGTCCGTATATCTCACACCCACACCAGATTTTTCAGGCCACGTCGAATAGTTTTACGGTGGAGGCCACACACGATGTATCATGGGAGGCACCTAGACGACCTTGTTTACGGAGAGGTAAGGAACAATGGGAGGCACCACACATAATTTGGGAGTGTAGCCCATCACGCCGTTGGTGTTAACAAATGAAAACTGTCAACTATAAGGTAAAATCAGCATAACTCTTGAGTCTTGTGTCCGATCGGGGCATACTCTTTTTTTTCATAGAAAGCGTTTGGCGAACATGATATGCATCAATCATGGGTAGCTAAGGCACCAAGGTCAGCAGCCCACACAGTCGCCTGCCCTAACAGCTCATGGAATCGAGGGTATAAGCACACAAAACATGAGAGTCGTAGCCTGAAACTTCATAACTTTCACGTCTGGTGTCCGATCGGGCCAATGTTTTTTCTGGAAAACTTACGACAAGGGCAACACTACAAAAAGGGAAAATAAAGTGATGGAGTATCATATAATTTTACAAAATTTAAATACATAGCTAGAGGTGATATACTGGCCCGTATATCTCATACCCACACAAGATTTTTTAGGCCACGTCAAATAGTTTTACGGTGGAGGCCACACACGATGTATCATGGGAGGCACCTAGACGACCTTGTTTATGGAGAGGTAAGAAACAATGGGAGGCACCACACATAATTTGGGAGTGCAGCCCATCACGCCGTTGGTGTTAACAAATAAAAAATGTGAACTATAAGGTAAAATCAGCACAACTCTTGAGTCTTGTGTCCGATCGGAGCATACTCTTTTTTTTAATAGAAAGCTTTTGGCGAACATGATATGCATCACTCATGGGTAGCTAAGGCACCAAGGTCAGCAACCCACACAGTCGCCTGCCCTAATAGCTCATGGAATTGTGGGTACAAGCACACAAAACATGAGAGTCGTAGCCTGAAACGTCGTAATTTTCATGTCTGGTGTCCGATCGAGCTAAATTTTTTTTCCTGGAAAGCTTACGACAAGGGCCACACTACAAAAAGAGAAAATAAAAGGATGAAGTGTCATATAATTTTAAAAAATTTAAATACATAGCTAGAGGCATATACTGGTCCGTATATCTCATACCCACACCAGAATTTTTAGGCCACTTTGAATAGTTTTACGGTGGAAGCCACACACGATATGTCATGGGAGCCACCTAGACGACCATGTTTACGGAGAGGTAACGAACAATGGGAGGCACCACACATAATTTGGGAGTGTAGCCCGTCACGCCGTTGGTGTTAAGAAATGAAAAATGTCAACTATAGGGTAAAATCAGCATAACTCTTGAGTCTTGTGTATGATCGGGGCATACTCTTTTTTTTTTCATAGAAAGCGTTTGGCGAACATGATATGCATCAATCATGGGTAGCTAAGGCACCAAGGTCAGCAGCCCACACAGTCGCCTGCCCTAACAGCTCATGGAATCGAGGGTATAAGCACACAAAACATGAGAGTCGTAGCGTGAAACATCGTAACTTTCACGTCTGGTGTCCGATCGGGGCAATTTTTTTCTGGAAACTTACGACAAGGGCAACACTACAAAAAGGGAAAATAAATGGATGGAGTATCATATAATTTTACAAAATTTAAATACATAGCTAGAGGTGATATACTGCCCCGTATATCTCATACCCACACAAGATTTTTTAGGCCACGTCAAATAGTTTTACGGTGGAGGCCACACACGATGTATCATGGGAGGCACCTAGACGACCTTGTTTACGGAGAGGTAAGGAACAATGGGAGGCACCACACATAATTTGGGAGTGCAGCCCATCACGCCGTTGGTGTTAACAAATACAAAATGTGAACTATAAGGTAAAATCAGCACAACTCTTGAGTCTTGTGTCCGATCGGAGCATACTCTTTTTTTTAATAGAAAGCTTTTGGCGAACATGATATGCATCACTCATGGGTAGCTAAGGCACCAAGGTCAGCAACCCACACAGTCGCCTGCCCTAATAGCTCATGGAATCGTGGGTGCAAGCACACAAAACATGAGAGTCGTAGCCTGAAACGTCGTAATTTTCATGTCTGGTGTCCGATCGAGCTGAATTTTTTTTTCCTGGAAAGCTTACGACAAGGGCCACACTACAAAAAGAGAAAATCAAAGGATGAAGTCTCATATAATTTTAAAAAAATTTAAATACATAGCTACAGGCATATACTGGTCCGTATATCTCACACCCACACCAGATTTTTCAGGCCACGTCGAATAGTTTTACGGTGGAGGCCACACACGATGTATCATGGGAGGCACCTAGACGACCTTGTTTACGGAGAGGTAAGGAACAATGGGAGGCACCACACATAATTTGGGAGTGTAGCCCATCACGCCGTTGGTGTTAACAAATGAAAACTGTCAACTATAAGGTAAAATCAGCATAACTCTTGAGTCTTGTGTCCGATCGGGGCATACTCTTTTTTTTTCATAGAAAGTGTTTGGCGAACATGATATGCATCAATCATGGGTAGCTAAGGCACCAAGGTCAGCAGCCCACACAGTCGCCTGCCCTTACAGCTCATGGAATCGAGGGTATAAGCACACAAAACATGAGAGTCGTAGCCTGAAACTTCATAACTTTCACGTCTGGTGTCCGATCGGGCCAATGTTTTTTCTGGAAAACTTACGACAAGGGCAACACTACAAAAAGGGAAAATAAAGTGATGGAGTATCATATAATTTTACAAAATTTAAATACATAGCTAGAGGTGATATACTGGCCCGTATATCTCATACCCACACAAGATTTTTTAGGCCACGTCAAATAGTTTTACGGTGGAGGCCACACACGATGTATCATGGGAGGCACCTAGACGACCTTGTTTATGGAGAGGTAAGAAACAATGGGAGGCACCACACATAATTTGGGAGTGCAGCCCATCACGCCGTTGGTGTTAACAAATAAAAAATGTGAACTATAAGGTAAAATCAGCACAACTCTTGAGTCTTGTGTCCGATCGGAGCATACTCTTTTTTTTAATAGAAAGCTTTTGGCGAACATGATATGCATCACTCATGGGTAGCTAAGGCACCAAGGTCAGCAACCCACACAGTCGCCTGCCCTAATAGCTCATGGAATTGTGGGTACAAGCACACAAAACATGAGAGTCGTAGCCTGAAACGTCGTAATTTTCATGTCTGGTGTCCGATCGAGCTAAATTTTTTTTCCTGGAAAGCTTACGACAAGGGCCACACTACAAAAAGAGAAAATAAAAGGATGAAGTGTCATATAATTTTAAAAAATTTAAATACATAGCTAGAGGCATATACTGGTCCGTATATCTCATACCCACACCAGAATTTTTAGGCCACTTTGAATAGTTTTACGGTGGAAGCCACACACGATATGTCATGGGAGCCACCTAGACGACCATGTTTACGGAGAGGTAACGAACAATGGGAGGCACCACACATAATTTGGGAGTGTAGCCCGTCACGCCGTTGGTGTTAAGAAATGAAAAATGTCAACTATAAGGTAAAATCAGCATAACTCTTGAGTCTTGTGTATGATCGGGGCATACTCTTTTTTTTTCATAGAAAGCGTTTGGCGAACATGATATGCATCAATCATGGGTAGCTAAGGCACCAAGGTCAGCAGCCCACACAGTCGCCTGCCCTAACAGCTCATGGAATCGAGGGTATAAGCACACAAAACATGAGGTCGTAGCCTGAAACTTCGTAACTTTCACGTCTGGTGTCCGATCGGGCCAATTTTTTTCTAGAAAACTTACGACAAGGCAACACTACAAAAAGGGAAATTAAATGGATGGAGTATCATATAATTTTACAAAATTTAAGTACATAGCTAGAGGTGATATACTGGCCCGTATATCTCATACCCACACAAGATTTTTTAGGCCACGTCAAATAGTTTTACGGTGGAGGCCACACACGATGTATCATGGGAGGCACCTAGACGACCTTGTTTATGGAGAGGTAAGAAACAATGGGAGACACCACACATAATTTGGGAGTGCAGCCCATCATGCCGTTGGTGTTAACAAATAAAAAATGTGAACTATAAGGTAAAATCAGCACAACTCTTGAGTCTTGTGTCCGATCGGAGCATACTCTTTTTTTTAATAGAAAGCTTTTGGCGAACATGATATGCATCACTCATGGGTAGCTAAGGCACCAAGGTCAGCAACCCACACAGTCGCCTGCCCTAATAGCTCATGGAATCGTGGGTACAAGCACACAAACATGAGAGTCGTAGCCTGAAACGTCGTAATTTTCATGTCTGGTGTCCGATCGAGCTGAATTTTTTTTCCTGGAAAGCTTACGACAAGGGAAACACTAAAAATAGCAAAAATAAAAGGATGAAGTGTCATATAATTTTAAAAAATTTAAATACATAGCTAGAGGCATATACTGGTCCGTATATCTCATACCCACACCAGATTTTTCAGGCCACTTCGAATAGTTTTATGGTGGAGGCCACACACGATGTATCATGGGAGCCACCTAGACGACCTTGTTTACGGAGAGGTAACGAACAATGGGAGACACCACACATAATTTGGGAGTGTAGCCCATCACGCCGTTGGTGTTAACAAATGAAAAATGTCAACTATAAGGTAAAATCAGCATAACTCTTGAGTCTTGTGTCCGATCGGGGCATACTCTTTTTTTTTCATAGAAAGTGTTTGGCGAACATGATATGCATCAATCATGGGTAGCTAAGGCACCAAGGTCAGCAGCCCACACAGTCGCCTGCCCTAACAGCTCATGGAATCGAGGGTATAAGCACACAAAACATGAGAGTCGTAGCCTGAAACTTCGTAACTTTCACGTCTGGTGTCCAATCGGGCCAATTTTTTTCTGGAAAACTTACGACAAGGGCAACACTACAAAAAGGGAAAATAAATTGATGGAGTATCATATAATTTTACAAAATTTAAATACATAGCTAGAGGTGATATCCTGGCCCGTATATCTCATACCCACACAAGATTTTTTAGGCCACGTCAAATAGTTTTACGGTGGAGGCCACACACGATGTATCATGGGAGGCACCTAGACGACCTTGTTTACGGAGAGGTAAGGAACAATGGGAGACACCACACATAATTTGGGAGTGCAGCCCATCACGCCGTTGGTGTTAACAAATACAAAATGTGAACTATAAGGTAAAATCAGCACAACTCTTGAGTCTTGTGTCCGATCGGAGCATACTCTTTTTTTTAATAGAAAGCTTTTGGCGAACATGATATGCATCACTCATGGGTAGCTAAGGCACCAAGGTCAGCAACCCACACAGTCGCCTGCCCTAATAGCTCATGGAATCGTGGGTACAAGCACACAAACATGAGAGTCGTAGCCTGAAACGTCGTAATTTTCATGTCTGGTGTCCGATCGAGCTGAATTTTTTTTTCCTGGAAAGCTTACGACAAGGGAAACACTAAAAATAGCAAAAATAAAAGGATGAAGTGTCATATAATTTTAAAAAATTTAAATACATAGCTAGAGGCATATACTGGTCCGTATATCTCATACCCACACCAGATTTTTCAGGCCACTTCGAATAGTTTTATGGTGGAGGCCACACACGATGTATCATGGGAGCCACCTAGACGACCTTGTTTACGGAGAGGTAAGGAACAATGGGAGACACCACACATAATTTGGGAGTGCAGCCCATCACGCCGTTGGTGTTAACAAATACAAAATGTGAACTATAAGGTAAAATCAGCACAACTCTTGAGTCTTGTGTCCGATCGGAGCATACTCTTTTTTTTAATAGAAAGCTTTTGGCGAACATGATATGCATCACTCATGGGTAGCTAAGGCACCAAGGTCAGCAACCCACACAGTCGCCTGCCCTAATAGCTCATGGAATCGTGGGTGCAAGCACACAAAACATGAGAGTCGTAGCCTGAAACGTCGTAATTTTCATGTCTGGTGTCCGATCGAGCTGAATTTTTTTTCCTGGAAAGCTTACGACAAGGGCCACACTACAAAAAGAGAAAATCAAAGGATGAAGTCTGATATAATTTTAAAAAATTTAAATACATAGCTAGAGGCATATACTGGTCCGTATATCTCATACCCACACCAGATTTTTCAGGCCACGTCGAATAGTTTTACGGTGGAGGCCACACACGATGTATCATGGGAGGCACCTAGACGACCTTGTTTACGGAGAGGTAAGGAACAATGGGAGGCACCACACATAATTTGGGAGTGTAGCCCATCACGCCGTTGGTGTTAACAAATGAAAACTGTCAACTATAAGGTAAAATCAGCATAACTCTTGAGTCTTGTGTCCGATCGGGGCATACTCTTTTTTTTTCATAGAAAGTGTTTGGCGAACATGATATGCATCAATCATGGGTAGCTAAGGCACCAAGGTCAGCAGCCCACACAGTCGCCTGCCCTTACAGCTCATGGAATCGAGGTTATAAGCACACAAAACATGAGAGTCGTAGCCTGAAACTTCGTAACTTTCACGTCTGGTGTCCGATCGGGCCAATGTTTTTTCTGGAAAACTTACGACAAGGGCAACACTACAAAAAGGGAAAATAAATTGATGGAGTATCATATAATTTTACAAAATTTAAATACATAGCTAGAGGTGATATACTGGCCCGTATATCTCATACCCACACAAGATTTTTTAGGCCACGTCAAATAGTTTTACGGTGGAGGCCACACACGATGTATCATGGGAGGCACCTAGACAACCTTGTTTACGGAGAGGTAAGGAACAATGGGAGACACCACACATAATTTGGGAGTGCAGCCCATCACGCCGTTGGTGTTAACAAATACAAAATGTGAACTATAAGGTAAAATCAGCACAACTCTTGAGTCTTGTGTCCGATCGGAGCATACTCTTTTTTTTAATAGAAAGCTTTTGGCGAACATGATATGCATCACTCATGGGTAGCTAAGGCACCAAGGTCAGCAGCCCACATAGTCGCCTGCCCTAACAGCTCATGGAATCGTGGGAATAAGCACACAAAACATGAGAGTCATAGCGTGAAACATCGTAACTTTCACGTCTGGTGTCCGATCGGGCAATTTTTTTCTGGAAACTTACGACAAGGGCAACACTACAAAAAGGGAAAATAAATGGATGGAGTATCATATAATTTTACAAAATTTAAATACATAGCTAGAGGTGATATACTGCCCGTATATCTCATACCCACACAAGATTTTTTAGGCCACGTCAAATAGTTTTACGGTGGAGGCCACACACGATGTATCATGGGAGGCACCTAGACGACCTTGTTTACGGAGAGGTAAGGAACAATGGGAGGCACCACACATAATTTGGGAGTGCAGCCCATCACGCCGTTGGTGTTAACAAATACAAAATGTGAACTATAAGGTAAAATCAGCACAACTCTTGAGTCTTGTGTCCGATCGGAGCATACTCTTTTTTTTAATAGAAAGCTTTTGGCGAACATGATATGCATCACTCATGGGTAGCTAAGGCACCAAGGTCAGCAACCCACACAGTCGCCTGCCCTAATAGCTCATGGAATCGTGGGTATCAAGCACACAAAACATGAGAGTCGTAGCCTGAAACGTCGTAACTTTCATGTCTGGTGTCCGATCGAGCTGAATTTTTTTTCCTGGAAAGCTTACGACAAGGGCCACACTACAAAAAGAGAAAATCAAAGGATGAAGTCTCATATAATTTTAAAAAATTTAAATACATAGCTAGAGGCATATACTGGTCCGTATATCTCATACCCACACCAGATTTTTCAGGCCACGTCGAATAGTTTTACGGTGGAGGCCACACACGATGTATCATGGGAGGCACCTAGACGACCTTGTTTACGGAGAGGTAAGGAACAATGGGAGGCACCACACATAATTTGGGAGTGTAGCCCATCACGCCGTTGGTGTTAACAAATGAAAACTGTCAACTATAAGGTAAAATCAGCATAACTCTTGAGTCTTGTGTCCGATCGGGGCATACTCTTTTTTTTTCATAGAAAGTGTTTGGCGAACATGATATGCATCAATCATGGGTAGCTAAGGCACCAAGGTCAGCAGCCCACACAGTCGCCTGCCCTTACAGCTCATGGAATCGAGGGTATAAGCACACAAAACATGAGAGTCGTAGCCTGAAACTTCATAACTTTCACGTCTGGTGTCCGATCGGGCCAATGTTTTTTCTGGAAAACTTACGACAAGGGCAACACTACAAAAAGGGAAAATAAAGTGATGGAGTATCATATAATTTTACAAAATTTAAATACATAGCTAGAGGTGATATACTGGCCCGTATATCTCATACCCACACAAGATTTTTTAGGCCACGTCAAATAGTTTTACGGTGGAGGCCACACACGATGTATCATGGGAGGCACCTAGACGACCTTGTTTATGGAGAGGTAAGAAACAATGGGAGGCACCACACATAATTTGGGAGTGCAGCCCATCACGCCGTTGGTGTTAACAAATAAAAAATGTGAACTATAAGGTAAAATCAGCACAACTCTTGAGTCTTGTGTCCGATCGGAGCATACTCTTTTTTTTAATAGAAAGCTTTTGGCGAACATGATATGCATCACTCATGGGTAGCTAAGGCACCAAGGTCAGCAACCCACACAGTCGCCTGCCCTAATAGCTCATGGAATCGTGGGTACAAGCACACAAAACATGAGAGTCGTAGCCTGAAACGTCGTAATTTTCATGTCTGGTGTCCGATCGAGCTAAATTTTTTTTCCTGGAAAGCTTACGACAAGGGCCACACTACAAAAAGAGAAAATAAAAGGATGAAGTGTCATATAATTTTAAAAAATTTAAATACATAGCTAGAGGCATATACTGGTCCGTATATCTCATACCCACACCAGAATTTTTAGGCCACTTTGAATAGTTTTACGGTGGAAGCCACACACGATATGTCATGGGAGTCACCTAGACGACCATGTTTACGGAGAGGTAACGAACAATGGGAGGCACCACACATAATTTGGGAGTGTAGCCCGTCACGCCGTTGGTGTTAAGAAATGAAAAATGTCAACTATAAGGTAAAATCAGCATAACTCTTGAGTCTTGTGTATGATCGGGGCATACTCTTTTTTTTTCATAGAAAGCGTTTGGCGAACATGATATGCATCAATCATGGGTAGCTAAGGCACCAAGGTCAGCAGCCCACACAGTCGCCTGCCCTAACAGCTCATGGAATCGAGGGTATAAGCACACAAAACATGAGGTCGTAGCCTGAAACTTCGTAACTTTCACGTCTGGTGTCCGATCGGGCCAATTTTTTTCTAGAAAACTTACGACAAGGCAACACTACAAAAAGGGAAATTAAATGGATGGAGTATCATATAATTTTACAAAATTTAAGTACATAGCTAGAGGTGATATACTGGCCCGTATATCTCATACCCACACAAGATTTTTTAGGCCACGTCAAATAGTTTTACGGTGGAGGCCACACACGATGTATCATGGGAGGCACCTAGACGACCTTGTTTATGGAGAGGTAAGAAACAATGGGAGGCACCACACATAATTTAGGAGTGCAGCCCATCATGCCGTTGGTGTTAACAAATAAAAAATGTGAACTATAAGGTAAAATCAGCACAACTCTTGAGTCTTGTGTCCGATCGGAGCATACTCTTTTTTTTAGTAGAAAGCTTTTGGCGAACATGATATGCATCACTCATGGGTAGCTAAGGCTCCAAGGTCAGCAACCCACACAGTCGCCTGTCCTAATATCTCATGGAATCGTGGGTACAAGCACACAAAACATGAGAGTCGTAGCCTGAAACGTCGTAATTTTCATGTCTGGTGTCCGATCGAGCTGAACTTTTTTTCCCTGGAAAGCTTACGACAAGGGCCACACTATAAAAAGAGAAAATAAACAGATGAAGTGTCATATAATTTTAAAAAATTTAAATACATAGCTAGAGGCATATACTGGTCCGTATATCTCATACCCACACCAGATTTTTCAGGCCACTTTGAATAGTTTTACGGTGGAAGCCACACACGATTTATCATGGGAGCCACCTAGACGACCTTGTTTACGGAGAGGTAACGAACAATGGGAGGCACCACACATAATTTGGGAGTGTAGCCCATCACGCCGTTGGTGTTAAGAAATGAAAAATGTCAACTATAAGGTAAAATCAGCATAACTCTTGAGTCTTGTGTATGATCGGGGCATACTCTTTTTTTTCATAGAAAGCGTTTGGCGAACATGATATGCATCAATCATGGGTAGCTAAGGCACCAAGGTCAGCAGCCCACACAGTCGCCTGCCCTAACAGCTCATGGAATCGAGGGTATAAGCACACAAAACATGAGGTCGTAGCCTGAAACTTCGTAACTTTCACGTCTGGTGTCCGATCGGGCCAATTTTTTTCTAGAAAACTTACGACAAGGCAACACTACAAAAAGGGAAATTAAATGGATGGAGTATCATATAATTTTATAAATTTAAATACATAGCTAGAGGTGATATACTGGCCCGTATATCTCATACCCACACAAATTTTTTAGGCCACGTCAAATAGTTTTACGGTGGAGGCCACACACGATGTATCATGGAGAGGCACCTAGACGACCTTGTTTACGGAGAGGTAAGAAACAATGGGAGGCACCACACATAATTTCGGAGTGCAGCCCATCACGCCGTTGGTGTTAACAAATGAAAAATGTCAACTATAAGGTAAAATCAGCATAACTCTTGAGTCTTGTGTCTGATCGGGGCATACTCTTTTTTTTTCATAGAAAGCGTTTGGCGAACATGATATGCATCAATCATGGGTAGCTAAGGCACCAAGGTCAGCAGCCCACACAGTCGCCTGCCCTAACAGCTCATGGAATCGAGGGTATAAGCACACAAAACATGAGAGTCGTAGCCTGAAACTTCGTAACTTTCACGTCTGGTGTCCGATCGGGCCAATTTTTTTCTGGAAAACTTACGACAAGGGCAACACTACAAAAAGGGAAAATAAATTGATGGAGTATCATATAATTTTACAAAATTTAAATACATAGCTAGAGGTGATATACTGGCCCGTATATCTCATACCCACACAAGATTTTTTAGGCCACGTCAAATAGTTTTACGGTGGAGGCCACACACGATGTATCATGGGAGGCACCTAGACGACCTTGTTTACGGAGAGGTAAGAAACAATGGGAGGCACCACACATAATTTGGGAGTGCAGCCCATCACGCCGTTGGTGTTAACAAATAAAAAATGTGAACTATAAGGTAAAATCAGCACAACTCTTGAGTCTTGTGTCCGATCGGAGCATACTCTTTTTTTTAATAGAAAGCTTTTGGCGAACATGATATGCATCACTCATGGGTAGCTAAGGCACCAAGGTCAGCAACCCACACAGTCGCCTGCCCTAATAGCTCATGGAATCGTGGGTGCAAGCACACAAAACATGAGAGTCGTAGCCTGAAACGTCGTAATTTTCATGTCTGGTGTCCGATCGAGCTGATTTTTTTTCCTGGAAAGCTTACGACAAGGGCCACACTACAAAAAGAGAAAATCAAAGGATGAAGTCTCATATAATTTTAAAAAATTTAAATACATAGCTAGAGGCATATACTGGTCCGTATATCTCACACCCACACCAGATTTTTCAGGCCACGTCGAATAGTTTTACGGTGGAGGCCACACACGATGTATCATGGGAGGCACCTAGACGACCTTGTTTACGGAGAGGTAAGGAACAATGGGAGGCACCACACATAATTTGGGAGTGTAGCCCATCACGCCGTTGGTGTTAACAAATGAAAACTGTCAACTATAAGGTAAAATCAGCATAACTCTTGAGTCTTGTGTCCGATCGGGGCATACTCTTTTTTTTTCATAGAAAGTGTTTGGCGAACATGATATGCATCAATCATGGGTAGCTAAGGCACCAAGGTCAGCAGCCCACACAGTCGCCTGCCCTACAGCTCATGGAATCGAGGGTATAAGCACACAAAACATGAGAGTCGTAGCCTGAAACTTCGTAACTTTCACGTCTGGTGTCCGATCGGGCCAATTTTTTTCTGGAAAACTTACGACAAGGGCAACACTACAAAAAGGGAAAATAAATTGATGGAGTATCATATAATTTTACAAAATTTAAATACATAGCTAGAGGTGATATACTGGCCCGTATATCTCATACCCACACAAGATTTTTTAGGCCACGTCAAATAGTTTTACGGTGGAGGCCACACACGATGTATCATGGGAGGCACCTAGACGACCTTGTTTACGGAGAGGTAAGAAACAATGGGAGGCACCACACATAATTTGGGAGTGCAGCCCATCACGCCGTTGGTGTTAACAAATAAAAAATGTGAACTATAAGGTAAAATCAGCACAACTCTTGAGTCTTGTGTCCGATCGGAGCATACTCTTTTTTTTAATAGAAAGCTTTTGGCGAACATGATATGCATCACTCATGGGTAGCTAAGGCACCAAGGTCAGCAACCCACACAGTCGCCTGCCCTAATAGCTCATGGAATCGTGGGTAGCAAGCACACAAAACATGAGAGTCGTAGCCTGAAACGTCGTAATTTTCATGTCTGGTGTCCGATCGAGCTGAATTTTTTTTCCTGGAAAGCTTACGACAAGGGCCACACTACAAAAAGAGAAAATAAAAGGATGAAGTGTCATATAATTTTAAAAAATTTAAATACATAGCTAGAGGCATATACTGGTCCGTATATCTCATACCCACACCAGATTTTTCAGGCCACTTCGAATAGTTTTACGGTGGAAGGCCACACACGATGTATCATGGGAGCCACCTAGACGACCTTGTTTACGGAGAGGTAACGAACAATGGGAGGCACCACACATAATTTGGGAGTGTAGCCCATCACGCCGTTGGTGTTAACAAATGAAAAATGTCAACTATAAGGTAAAATCAGCATAACTCTTGAGTCTTGTGTCCGATCGGGGCATACTCTTTTTTTTTCATAGAAAGTGTTTGGCGAACATGATATGCATCAATCATGGGTAGCTAAGGCACCAAGGTCAGCAGCCCACACAGTCGCCTGCCCTAACAGCTCATGGAATCGAGGGTATAAGCACACAAAACATGAGAGTCGTAGCCTGAAACTTCGTAACTTTCACGTCTGGTGTCCGATCGGGCCAATTTTTTTCTGGAAAACTTACGACAAGGGCAACACTACAAAAAGGGAAAATAAAGTGATGGAGTATCATATAATTTTACAAAATTTAAATACATAGCTAGAGGTGATATACTGGCCCGTATATCTCATACCCACACAAGATTTTTTAGGCCACGTCAAATAGTTTTACGGTGGAGGCCACACACGATGTATCATGGGAGGCACCTAGACGACCTTGTTTACGGAGAGGTAAGAAACAATGGGAGGCACCACACATAATTTGGGAGTGCAGCCCATCACGCCGTTGGTGTTAACAAATAAAAAATGTGAACTATAAGGTAAAATCAGCACAACTCTTGAGTCTTGTGTCCGATCGGAGCATACTCTTTTTTTTAATAGAAAGCTTTTGGCGAACATGATATGCATCACTCATGGGTAGCTAAGGCACCAAGGTCAGCAACCCACACAGTCGCCTGCCCTAATAGCTCATGGAATCGTGGGTACAAGCACACAAAACATGAGAGTCGTAGCCTGAAACGTCGTAATTTTCATGTCTGGTGTCCGATCGAGCTGAATTTTTTTTCCTGGAAAGCTTACGACAAGGGCCACACTACAAAAAGAGAAAATAAAAGGATGAAGTGTCATATAATTTTAAAAAATTTAAATACATAGCTAGAGGCATATACTGGTCCGTATATCTCATACCCACACCAGATTTTTCAGGCCACTTCGAATAGTTTTACGGTGGAAGCCACACACGATGTATCATGGGAGCCACCTAGACGACCTTGTTTACGGAGAGGTAACGAACAATGGGAGGCACCACACATAATTTGGGAGTGTAGCCCATCACGCCGTTGGTGTTAAGAAATGAAAAATGTCAACTATAAGGTAAAATCAGCATAACTCTTGAGTCTTGTGTATGATCGGGGCATACTCTTTTTTTTTCATAGAAAGCGTTTGGCGAACATGATATGCATCAATCATGGGTAGCTAAGGCACCAAGGTCAGCAGCCCACACAGTCGCCTGCCCTAACAGCTCATGGAATCGAGGGTATAAGCACACAAAACATGAGGTCGTAGCCTGAAACTTCGTAACTTTCACGTCTGGTGTCCGATCGGGCCAATTTTTTTCTGGAAAACTTACGACAAGGGCAACACTACAAAAAGGGAAAATAAAGTGATGGAGTATCATATAATTTTACAAAATTTAAATACATAGCTAGAGGTGATATACTGGCCCGTATATCTCATACCCACACAAGATTTTTTAGGCCACGTCAAATAGTTTTACGGTGGAGGCCACACACGATGTATCATGGGAGGCACCTAGACGACCTTGTTTACGGAGAGGTAAGAAACAATGGGAGGCACCACACATAATTTGGGAGTGCAGCCCATCACGCCGTTGGTGTTAACAAATAAAAAATGTGAACTATAAGGTAAAATCAGCACAACTCTTGAGTCTTGTGTCCGATCGGAGCATACTCTTTTTTTTAATAGAAAGCTTTTGGCGAACATGATATGCATCACTCATGGGTAGCTAAGGCACCAAGGTCAGCAACCCACACAGTCGCCTGCCCTAATAGCTCATGGAATCGTGGGTACAAGCACACAAAACATGAGAGTCGTAGCCTGAAACGTCGTAATTTTCATGTCTGGTGTCCGATCGAGCTGAATTTTTTTTCCTGGAAAGCTTACGACAAGGGCCACACTACAAAAGAGAAAATAAAAGGATGAAGTGTCATATAATTTTAAAAAATTTAAATACATAGCTAGAGGCATATACTGGTCCGTATATCTCATACCCACACCAGATTTTTCAGGCCACTTTCGAATAGTTTTACGGTGGAAGCCACACACGATGTATCATGGGAGCCACCTAGACGACCTTGTTTACGGAGAGGTAACGAACAATGGGAGGCACCACACATAATTTGGGAGTGTAGCCCATCACGCCGTTGGTGTTAAGAAATGAAAAATGTCAACTATAAGGTAAAATCAGCATAACTCTTGAGTCTTGTGTATGATCGGGGCATACTCTTTTTTTTTCATAGAAAGCTGTTTGGCGAACATGATATGCATCAATCATGGGTAGCTAAGGCACCAAGGTCAGCAGCCCACACAGTCGCCTGCCCTAACAGCTCATGGAATCGAGGGTATAAGCACACAAAACATGAGGTCGTAGCCTGAAACTTCGTAACTTTCACGTCTGGTGTCCGATCGGGCCAATTTTTTTTCTAGAAAACTTACGACAAGGCAACACTACAAAAAGGGAAATTAAATGGATGGAGTATCATATAATTTTACAAAATTTAAGTACATAGCTAGAGGTGATATACTGGCCCGTATATCTCATACCCACACAAGATTTTTTAGGCCACGTCAAATAGTTTTACGGTGGAGGCCACACACGATGTATCATGGGAGGCACCTAGACGACCTTGTTTACTGGAGAGGTAAGAAACAATGGGAGGCACCACACATAATTTGGGAGTGCAGCCCATCATGCCGTTGGTGTTAACAAATAAAAAATGTGAACTATAAGGTAAAATCAGCACAACTCTTGAGTCTTGTGTCCGATCGGAGCATACTCTTTTTTTTAATAGAAAGCTTTTGGCGAACATGATATGCATCACTCATGGGTAGCTAAGGCACCAAGGTCAGCAACCCACACAGTCGCCTGTCCCTAATAGCTCATGGAATCGTGGGTACAAGCACACAAAACATGAGAGTCGTAGCCTGAAACGTCGTAATTTTCATGTCTGGTGTCCGATCGAGCTGAATTTTTTTTCCTGGAAAGCTTACGACAAGGGCCACACTATAAAAAGAGAAAATAAAAGGATGAAGTGTCATATAATTTTAAAAAATTTAAATACATAGCTAGAGGCATATACTGGTCCGTATATCTCATACCCACACCAGATTTTTCAGGCCACTTCGAATAGTTTTACGGTGGAAGCCACACACGATGTATCATGGGAGCCACCTAGACGACCTTGTTTACGGAGAGGTAACGAACAATGGGAGGCACCACACATAATTTGGGAGTGTAGCCCATCACGCCGTTGGTGTTAACAAATGAAAAATGTCAACTATAAGGTAAAATCAGCATAACTCTTGAGTCTTGTGTCCGATCGGGGCATACTCTTTTTTTTCATAGAAAGTGTTTGGCGAACATGATATGCATCAATCATGGGTAGCTAAGGCACCAAGGTCAGCAGCCCACACAGTCGCCTGCCCTAACAGCTCATGGAATCGAGGGTATAAGCACACAAAACATGAGGTCGTAGCCTGAAACTTCGTAACTTTCACGTCTGGTGTCCGATCGGGCCAATTTTTTTCTGGCAAAACTTACGACAAGGCAACACTACAAAAAGGGAAATTAAATGGATGGAGTATCATATAATTTTACAAATTTAAATACATAGCTAGAGGTGATATACTGGCCCGTATATCTCATACCCATACAAGATTTTTTAGGCCACGTCAAATAGTTTTACGGTGGAGGCCACACACGATGTATCATGGGAGACACCTAGACGACCTTGTTTACGGAGAAGTAAGAAACAATGGGAGGCACCACACATAATTTGGGAGTGCAGCCCATCACGCCGTTGGTGTTAACAAATAAAAAATGTGAACTATAAGGTAAAATCAGCACAACTCTTGAGTCTTGTGTCCGATCGGAGCATACTCTTTTTTTTTAATAGAAAGCTTTTGGCGAACATGATATGCATCACTCATGGGTAGCTAAGGCACCAAGGTCAGCAACCCACACAGTCGCCTGCCCTAACAGCTCATGGAATCGAGGGTATAAGCACACAAAACATGAGAGTCGTAGCCTGAAACTTCGTAACTTTCACGTCTGGTGTCCGATCGGGCCAATTTTTTTCTGGAAAACTTACGACAAGGGCAACACTACAAAAAGGGAAAATAAAGTGATGGAGTATCATATAATTTTACAAAATTTAAATACATAGCTAGAGGTGATATACTGGCCCGTATATCTCATACCCACACAAGATTTTTTAGGCCACGTCAAATAGTTTTACGGTGGAGGCCACACACGATGTATCATGGGAGGCACCTAGACGACCTTGTTTACGGAGAGGTAAGAAACAATGGGAGGCACCACACATAATTTGGGAGTGCAGCCCATCACGCCGTTGGTGTTAACAAATAAAAAATGTGAACTATAAGGTAAAATCAGCACAACTCTTGAGTCTTGTGTCCGATCGGAGCATACTCTTTTTTTTAATAGAAAGCTTTTGGCGAACATGATATGCATCACTCATGGGTAGCTAAGGCACCAAGGTCAGCAACCCACACAGTCGCCTGCCCTAATAGCTCATGGAATCGTGGGTACAAGCACACAAAACATGAGAGTCGTAGCCTGAAACGTCGTAATTTTCATGTCTGGTGTCCGATCGAGCTAATTTTTTTTCCTGGAAAGCTTACGACAAGGGCCACACTACAAAAAGAGAAAATAAAAGGATGAAGTGTCATATAATTTTAAAAAATTTAAATACATAGCTAGAGGCATATACTGGTCCGTATATCTCATACCCACACCAGAATTTTTAGGCCACTTTGAATAGTTTTACGGTGGAAGCCACACACGATGTATCATGGGAGCCACCTAGACGACCTTGTTTACGGAGAGGTAACGAACAATGGGAGGCACCACACATAATTTGGGAGTGTAGCCCATCACGCCGTTGGTGTTAAGAAATGAAAAATGTCAACTATAAGGTAAAATCAGCATAACTCTTGAGTCTTGTGTATGATCGGGGCATACTCTTTTTTTTCATAGAAAGCGTTTGGCGAACATGATATGCATCAATCATGGGTAGCTAAGGCACCAAGGTCAGCAGCCCACACAGTCGCCTGCCCTAACAGCTCATGGAATCGAGGGTATAAGCACACAAAACATGAGGTCGTAGCCTGAAACTTCGTAACTTTCACGTCTGGTGTCCGATCGGGCCAATTTTTTTCTAGAAAACTTACGACAAGGCAACACTACAAAAAGGGAAATTAAATGGATGGAGTATCATATAATTTTACAAAATTTAAGTACATAGCTAGAGGTGATATACTGGCCCGTATATCTCATACCCACACAAGATTTTTTAGGCCACGTCAAATAGTTTTACGGTGGAGGCCACACACGATGTATCATGGGAGGCACCTAGACGACCTTGTTTATGGAGAGGTAAGAAACAATGGGAGGCACCACACATAATTTGGGAGTGCAGCCCATCACTGCCGTTGGTGTTAACAAATAAAAAATGTGAACTATAAGGTAAAATCAGCACAACTCTTGAGTCTTGTGTCCGATCGGAGCATACTCTTTTTTTTAGTAGAAAGCTTTTGGCGAACATGATATGCATCACTCATGGGTAGCTAAGGCACCAAGGTCAGCAACCCACACAGTCGCCTGTCCTAATAGCTCATGGAATCGTGGGTACAAGCACACAAAACATGAGAGTCGTAGCCTGAAACGTCGTAACTTTTCATGTCTGGTGTCCGATCGAGCTGAACTTTTTTTTCCTGGAAAGCTTACGACAAGGGCCACACTATAAAAAGAGAAAAATAAACGGATGAAGTGTCATATAATTTTAAAAAATTTAAATACATAGCTAGAGGCATATACTGGTCCGTATATCTCATACCCACACCAGATTTTTCAGGCCACTTCGAATAGTTTTACGGTGGAAGCCACACACGATTTATCATGGGAGCCACCTAGACGACCTTGTTTACGGAGAGGTAACGAACAATGGGAGGCACCACACATAATTTGGGAGTGTAGCCCATCACGCCGTTGGTGTTAACAAATGAAAAATGTCAACTATAAGGTAAAATCAGCATAACTCTTGAGTCTTGTGTCTGATCGGGGCATACTCTTTTTTTTCATAGAAAGTGTTTGGCGAACATGATATGCATCAATCATGGGTAGCTAAGGCACCAAGGTCAGCAGCCCACACAGTCGCCTGCCCTAACAGCTCATGGAATCGAGGGTATAAGCACACAAAACATGAGAGTCGTAGCCTGAAACTTCGTAACTTTCACGTCTGGTGTCCGATCGGGCCAATTTTTTTTCTGCAAAACTTACGACAAGGCAACACTACAAAAAGGGAAATAAATGGATGGAGTATCATATAATTTTATAAATTTAAATACATAGCTAGAGGTGATATACTGGCCCGTATATCTCATACCCATACAAGATTTTTTAGGCCACGTCAAATAGTTTTACGGTGGAGGCCACACACGATGTATCATGGGAGACACCTAGACGACCTTGTTTACGGAGAAGGTAAGAAACAATGGGAGGCACCACACATAATTTGGGAGTGCAGCCCATCACGCCGTTGGTGTTAACAAATAAAAAATGTGAACTATAAGGTAAAATCAGCACAACTCTTGAGTCTTGTGTCCGATCGGAGCATACTCTTTTTTTTTAATAGAAAGCTTTTGGCGAACATGATATGCATCACTCATGGGTAGCTAAGGCACCAAGGTCAGCAACCCACATAGTCGCCTGCCCTAACAGCTCATGGAATCGAGGGTATAAGCACACAAAACATGAGGTCGTAGCCTGAAACTTCGTAACTTTCACGTCTGGTGTCCGATCGGGCCAATTTTTTTCTAGAAAACTTACTGACAAGGCAACACTACAAAAAGGGAAATAAATGGATGGAGTATCATATAATTTTACAAAATTTAAAGTACATAGCTAGAGGTGATATACTGGCCCGTATATCTCATACCCACACAAGATTTTTTAGGCCACGTCAAATAGTTTTACGGTGGAGGCCACACACGATGTATCATGGGAGGCACCTAGACGACCTTGTTTACGGAGAGGTAAGAAACAATGGGAGGCACCACACATAATTTGGGAGTGCAGCCCATCACTGCCGTTGGTGTTAACAAATAAAAATGTGAACTATAAGGTAAAATCAGCACAACTCTTGAGTCTTGTGTCCGATCGGAGCATACTCTTTTTTTTTAGTAGAAAGCTTTTGGCGAACATGATATGCATCACTCATGGGTAGCTAAGGCACCAAGGTCAGCAACCCACACAGTCGCCTGTCCTAACAGCTCATGGAATCGTGGGTACAAGCACACAAAACATGAGAGTCGTAGCCTGAAACGTCGTAATTTCATGTCTGGTGTCCGATCGAGCTGAACTTTTTTTTCCTGGAAAGCTTACGACAAGGGCCACACTATAAAAAGAGAAAAATAAACGGATGAAGTGTCATATAATTTTAAAAAATTTAAATACATAGCTAGAGGCATATACTGGTCCGTATATCTCATACCCACACCAGATTTTTCAGGCCACTTTGAATAGTTTTACGGTGGAAGCCACACACGATTTATCATGGGAGCCACCTAGACGACCTTGTTTACGGAGAGGTAACGAACAATGGGAGGCACCACACATAATTTGGGAGTGTAGCCCATCACGCCGTTGGTGTTAAGAAATGAAAAATGTCAACTATAAGGTAAAATCAGCATAACTCTTGAGTCTTGTGTATGATCGGGGCATACTCTTTTTTTTCATTGAAAGTGTTTGGCGAACATGATATGCATCAATCATGGGTAGCTAAGGCACCAAGGTCAGCAGCCCACACAGTCGCCTGCCCTAACAGCTCATGGAATCGAGGGTATAAGCACACAAAACATGAGGTCGTAGCCTGAAACTTCGTAACTTTCACGTCTGGTGTCCGATCGGGCCAATTTTTTTCTGCAAAACTTACGACAAGGCAACACTACAAAAAGGGAAATTAAATGGATGGAGTATCATATAATTTTATAAAATTTAAATACATAGCTAGAGGTGATATACTGGCCCGTATATCTCATACCCATACAAGATTTTTTAGGCCACGTCAAATAGTTTTACGGTGGAGGCCACACACGATGTATCATGGGAGACACCTAGACGACCTTGTTTACGGAGAAGGTAAGAAACAATGGGAGGCACCACACATAATTTGGGAGTGCAGCCCATCACGCCGTTGGTGTTAACAAATAAAAAATGTGAACTATAAGGTAAAATCAGCACAACTCTTGAGTCTTGTGTCCGATCGGAGCATACTCTTTTTTTTTAATAGAAAGCTTTTGGCGAACATGATATGCATCACTCATGGGTAGCTAAGGCACCAAGGTCAGCAACCCACATAGTCGCCTGCCCTAACAGCTCATGGAATCATGGGTATAAGCACACAAAACATGAGAGTCATAGCCTGAAACGTTGTAACTTTCACGTCTGGTGTCCGATCGAGCTGAATTTTTTTTCCTGGAAAGCTTACGACAAGGGCCACACTATAAAAAGAGAAAATAAAAGGATGAAGTGTCATATAATTTTAAAAAATTTAAATACATAGCTAGAGGAATATACTGGTCCGTATATCTCATACCCACACCAGATTTTTCAGGCCACTTCGAATAGTTTTACGGTGGAAGCCACACACGATGTATCATGGGAGCCACCTAGACGACCTTGTTTACGGAGAGGTAACGAACAATGGGAGGCACCACACATAATTTGGGAGTGTAGCCCATCACGCCGTTGGTGTTAACAAATGAAAAATGTCAACTATAAGGTAAAATCAGCATAACTCTTGAGTCTTGTGTCCGATCGGGGCATACTCTTTTTTTTTCATAGAAAGTGTTTGGCGAACATGATATGCATCAATCATGGGTAGCTAAGGCACCAAGGTCAGCAGCCCACACAGTCGCCTGCCCTAACAGCTCATGGAATCGAGGGTATAAGCACACAAAACATGAGAGTCGTAGCCTGAAACTTCGTAACTTTCACGTCTGGTGTCCGATCGGGCCAATTTTTTTCTGGAAAACTTACGACAAGGTCAACACTACAAAACGGGAAAATAAATTGATGGAGTATCATATAATTTTACAAAATTTAAATACATAGCTAGAGGTGATACTGGCCCGTATATCTCATACCCACACAAGATTTTTTAGGCCACGTCAAATAGTTTTACGGTGGAGGCCACACACGATGTATCATGGGAGACACCTAGACGACCTTGTTTACGGAGAGGTAAGAAACAATGGGAGGCACCACACATAATTTGGGAGTGCAGCCCATCACGCCGTTGGTGTTAACAAATAAAAAATGTGAACTATAAGGTAAAATCAGCACAACTCTTGAGTCTTGTGTCCGATCGGAGCATACTCTTTTTTTTTAATAGAAAGCTTTTGGCGAACATGATATGCATCACTCATGGGTAGCTAAGGCACCAAGGTCAGCAACCCACATAGTCGCCTGCCCTAACAGCTCATGGAATCATGGGTATAAGCACACAAAACATGAGAGTCATAGCCTGAAACGTTGTAACTTTCACGTCTGGTGTCCGATCGAGCTGAATTTTTTTTCCTGGAAAGCTTACGACAAGGGCCACACTATAAAAAGAGAAAATAAAAGGATGAAGTGTCATATAATTTTAAAAAATTTAAATACATAGCTAGAGGAATATACTGGTCCGTATATCTCATACCCACACCAGATTTTTCAGGCCACTTCGAATAGTTTTACGGTGGAAGCCACACACGATGTATCATGGGAGCCACCTAGACGACCTTGTTTACGGAGAGGTAACGAACAATGGGAGGCACCACACATAATTTGGGAGTGTAGCCCATCACGCCGTTGGTGTTAACAAATGAAAAATGTCAACTATAAGGTAAAATCAGCATAACTCTTGAGTCTTGTGTCCGATCGGGGCATACTCTTTTTTTTTCATAGAAAGTGTTTGGCGAACATGATATGCATCAATCATGGGTAGCTAAGGCACCAAGGTCAGCAGCCCACACAGTCGCCTGCCCTAACAGCTCATGGAATCGAGGGTATAAGCACACAAAACATGAGAGTCGTAGCCTGAAACTTCGTAACTTTCACGTCTGGTGTCCGATCGGGCCAATTTTTTTCTGGAAAACTTACGACAAGGTCAACACTACAAAACGGGAAAATAAATTGATGGAGTATCATATAATTTTACAAAATTTAAATACATAGCTAGAGGTGATACTGGCCCGTATATCTCATACCCACACAAGATTTTTTAGGCCACGTCAAATAGTTTTACGGTGGAGGCCACACACGATGTATCATGGGAGACACCTAGACGACCTTGTTTACGGAGAGGTAAGAAACAATGGGAGGCACCACACATAATTTGGGAGTGCAGCCCATCACGCCGTTGGTGTTAACAAATAAAAAATGTGAACTATAAGGTAAAATCAGCACAACTCTTGAGTCTTGTGTCCGATCGGAGCATACTCTTTTTTTTAATAGAAAGCTTTTGGCGAACATGATATGCATCACTCATGGGTAGCTAAGGCACCAAGGTCAGCAACCCACATAGTCGCCTGCCCTAACAGCTCATGGAATCGAGGGTATAAGCACACAAAACATGAGGTCGTAGCCTGAAACTTCGTAACTTTCACGTCTGGTGTCCGATCGGGCCAATTTTTTTCTAGAAAACTTATGACAAGGCAACACTACAAAAAGGGAAATTAAATGGATGGAGTATCATATAATTTTACAAAATTTAAGTACATAGCTAGAGGTGATATACTGGCCCGTATATCTCATACCCACACAAGATTTTTTAGGCCACGACAAATAGTTTTACGGTGGAGGCCACACACGATGTATCATGGGAGGCACCTAGACGACCTTGTTTATGGAGAGGTAAGAAACAATGGGAGGCACCACACATAATTTGGGAGTGCAGCCCATCATGCCGTTGGTGTTAACAAATAAAAAATGTGAACTATAAGGTAAAATCAGCACAACTCTTGAGTCTTGTGTCCGATCGGAGCATACTCTTTTTTTTTAATAGAAAGCTTTTGGCGAACATGATATGCATCACTCATGGGTAGCTAAGGCACCAAGGTCAGCAACCCACATAGTCGCCTGCCCTAACAGCTCATGGAATCATGGGTATAAGCACACAAAACATGAGAGTCATAGCCTGAAACGTTGTAACTTTCACGTCTGGTGTCCGATCGAGCTGAATTTTTTTTCCTGGAAAGCTTACGACAAGGGCCACACTACAAAAAGAGAAAATAAAAGGATGAAGTGTCATATAATTTTAAAAAATTTAAATACATAGCTAGAGGAATATACTGGTCCGTATATCTCATACCCACACCAGATTTTTCAGGCCACTTCGAATAGTTTTACGGTGGAAGCCACACACGATGTATCATGGGAGCCACCTAGACGACCTTGTTTACGGAGAGGTAACGAACAATGGGAGGCACCACACATAATTTGGGAGTGTAGCCCATCACGCCGTTGGTGTTAACAAATGAAAAATGTCAACTATAAGGTAAAATCAGCATAACTCTTGAGTCTTGTGTCCGATCGGGGCATACTCTTTTTTTTTCATAGAAAGTGTTTGGCGAACATGATATGCATCAATCATGGGTAGCTAAGGCACCAAGGTCAGCAGCCCACACAGTCGCCTGCCCTAACAGCTCATGGAATCGAGGGTATAAGCACACAAAACATGAGAGTCGTAGCCTGAAACTTCGTAACTTTCACCTCTGGTGTCCGATCGGGCCAATTTTTTTCTGGAAAACATTACGACAAGGTCAACACTACAAAACGGGAAAATAAATTGATGGAGTATCATATAATTTTACAAAATTTAAATACATAGCTAGAGGTGATACTGGCCCGTATATCTCATACCCACACAAGATTTTTTAGGCCACGTCAAATAGTTTTACGGTGGAGGCCACACACGATGTATCATGGGAGACACCTAGACGACCTTGTTTACGGAGAGGTAAGAAACAATGGGAGGCACCACACATAATTTGGGAGTGCAGCCCATCACGCGGTTGGTGTTAACAAATAAAAAATGTGAACTATAAGGTAAAATCAGCACAACTCTTGAGTCTTGTGTCCGATCGGAGCATACTCTTTTTTTAATAGAAAGCTTTTGGCGAACATGATATGCATCACTCATGGGTAGCTAAGGCACCAAGGTCAGCAACCCACATAGTCGCCTGCCCTAACAGCTCATGGAATCGAGGGTATAAGCACACAAAACATGAGGTCGTAGCCTGAAACTTCGTAACTTTCACGTCTGGTGTCCGATCGGGCCAATTTTTTTCTAGAAAACTTACGACAAGGCAACACTACAAAAAGGGAAATTAAATGGATGGAGTATCATATAATTTTACAAAATTTAAGTACATAGCTAGAGGTGATATACTGGCCCGTATATCTCATACCCACACAAGATTTTTTAGGCCACGTCAAATAGTTTTACGGTGGAGGCCACACACGATGTATCATGGGAGGCACCTAGACGACCTTGTTTATGGAGAGGTAAGAAACAATGGGAGGCACCACACATAATTTGGGAGTGCAGCCCATCATGCCGTTGGTGTTAACAAATAAAAAATGTGAACTATAAGGTAAAATCAGCACAACTCTTGAGTCTTGTGTCCGATCGGAGCATACTCTTTTTTTTAGTAGAAAGCTTTTGGCGAACATGATATGCATCACTCATGGGTAGCTAAGGCACCAAGGTCAGCAACCCACACAGTCGCCTGTCCTAATAGCTCATGGAATCGTGGGTACAAGCACACAAAACATGAGAGTCGTAGCCTGAAACGTCGTAATTTTCATGTCTGGTGTCCGATCGAGCTGAACTTTTTTTTCCTGGAAAGCTTACGACAAGGGCCACACTATAAAAAGAGAAAAATAAACGGATGAAGTGTCATATAATTTTAAAAAATTTAAATACATAGCTAGAGGCATATACTGGTCCGTATATCTCATACCCACACCAGATTTTTCAGGCCACTTTGAATAGTTTTACGGTGGAAGCCACACACGATTTATCATGGGAGCCACCTAGACGACCTTGTTTACGGAGAGGTAACGAACAATGGGAGGCACCACACATAATTTGGGAGTGTAGCCCATCACGCCGTTGGTGTTAAGAAATGAAAAATGTCAACTATAAGGTAAAATCAGCATAACTCTTGAGTCTTGTGTATGATCGGGGCATACTCTTTTTTTTCATTGAAAGTGTTTGGCGAACATGATATGCATCAATCATGGGTAGCTAAGGCACCAAGGTCAGCAGCCCACACAGTCGCCTGCCCTAACAGCTCATGGAATCGAGGGTATAAGCACACAAAACATGAGGTCGTAGCCTGAAACTTCGTAACTTTCACGTCTGGTGTCCGATCGGGCCAATTTTTTTCTGCAAAACTTACGACAAGGCAACACTACAAAAAGGGAAATTAAATGGATGGAGTATCATATAATTTTATAAATTTAAATACATAGCTAGAGGTGATATACTGGCCCGTATATCTCATACCCATACAAGATTTTTTAGGCCACGTCAAATAGTTTTACGGTGGAGGCCACACACGATGTATCATGGGAGACACCTAGACGACCTTGTTTACGGAGAAGGTAAGAAACAATGGGAGGCACCACACATAATTTGGGAGTGCAGCCCATCACGCCGTTGGTGTTAACAAATAAAAAATGTGAACTATAAGGTAAAATCAGCACAACTCTTGAGTCTTGTGTCCGATCGGAGCATACTCTTTTTTTTTAATAGAAAGCTTTTGGCGAACATGATATGCATCACTCATGGGTAGCTAAGGCACCAAGGTCAGCAACCCACATAGTCGCCTGCCCTAACAGCTCATGGAATCGATGGGTATAAGCACACAAAACATGAGAGTCGTAGCCTGAAACGTTCGTAACTTTCACGTCTGGTGTCCGATCGAGCTGAATTTTTTTTCCTGGAAAGCTTACGACAAGGGCCACACTACAAAAAGAGAAAATAAAAGGATGAAGTGTCATATAATTTTAAAAAATTTAAATACATAGCTAGAGGCATATACTGGTCCGTATATCTCATACCCACACCAGATTTTTCAGGCCACTTCGAATAGTTTTACGGTGGAAGCCACACACGATGTATCATGGGAGCCACCTAGACGACCTTGTTTACGGAGAGGTAACGAACAATGGGAGGCACCACACATAATTTGGGAGTGTAGCCCATCACGCCGTTGGTGTTAACAAATGAAAAATGTCAACTATAAGGTAAAATCAGCATAACTCTTGAGTCTTGTGTCCGATCGGGGCATACTCTTTTTTTTTCATAGAAAGCTGTTTGGCGAACATGATATGCATCAATCATGGGTAGCTAAGGCACCAAGGTCAGCAGCCCACACAGTCGCCTGCCCTAACAGCTCATGGAATCGAGGGTATAAGCACACAAAACATGAGAGTCGTAGCCTGAAACTTCGTAACTTTCACGTCTGGTGTCCGATCGGGCCAATTTTTTTCTGGAAAACTTACGACAAGGTCAACACTACAAAAAGGGAAAATAAATTGATGGAGTATCATATAATTTTACAAAATTTAAATACATAGCTAGAGGTGATATACTGGCCCGTATATCTCATACCCACACAAGATTTTTTAGGCCACGTCAAATAGTTTTACGGTGGAGGCCACACACGATGTATCATGGGAGACACCTAGACGACCTTGTTTACGGAGAGGTAAGAAACAATGGGAGGCACCACACATAATTTGGGAGTGCAGCCCATCACGCCGTTGGTGTTAACAAATAAAAAATGTGAACTATAAGGTAAAATCAGCACAACTCTTGAGTCTTGTGTCCGATCGGAGCATACTCTTTTTTTTAATAGAAAGCTTTTGGCGAACATGATATGCATCACTCATGGGTAGCTAAGGCACCAAGGTCAGCAACCCACACAGTCGCCTGCCCTAACAGCTCATGGAATCGAGGGTATAAGCACACAAAACATGAGGTCGTAGCCTGAAACTTCGTAACTTTCACGTCTGGTGTCCGATCGGGCCAATTTTTTTCTGGAAAACTTACGACAAGGCAACACTACAAAAGGGAAATTAAATGGATGGAGTATCATATAATTTTACAAATTTAAATACATAGCTAGAGGTGATATACTGGCCCGTATATCTCATACCCACACAAGATTTTTTAGGCCACGTCAAATAGTTTTACGGTGGAGGCCACACACGATGTATCATGGGAGGCACCTAGACGACCTTGTTTACGGAGAGGTAAGAAACAATGGGAGGCACCACACATAATTTGGGAGTGCAGCCCATCACGCCGTTGGTGTTAACAAATAAAAAATGTGAACTATAAGGTAAAATCAGCACAACTCTTGAGTCTTGTGTCCGATCGGAGCATACTCTTTTTTTTTAATAGAAAGCTTTTGGCGAACATGATATGCATCACTCATGGGTAGCTAAGGCACCAAGGTCAGCAACCCACACAGTCGCCTGCCCTAACAGCTCATGGAATCGTGGGTATAAGCACACAAAACATGAGAGTCGTAGCCTGAAACGTCGTAACTTTCACGTCTGGTGTCCGATCGAGCTGAATTTTTTTTCCTGGAAAGCTTACGACAAGGGCCACACTACAAAAAGAGAAAATAAAAGGATGAAGTGTCATATAATTTTAAAAAATTTAAATACATAGCTAGAGGCATATACTGGTCCGTATATCTCATACCCACACCAGATTTTTCAGGCCACTTCGAATAGTTTTACGGTGGAAGCCACACACGATGTATCATGGGAGCCACCTAGACGACCTTGTTTACGGAGAGGTAACGAACAATGGGAGGCACCACACATAATTTGGGAGTGTAGCCCATCACGCCGTTGGTGTTAACAAATGAAAAATGTCAACTATAAGGTAAAATCAGCATAACTCTTGAGTCTTGTGTCCGATCGGGGCATACTCTTTTTTTTTCATAGAAAGTGTTTGGCGAACATGATATGCATCAATCATGGGTAGCTAAGGCACCAAGGTCAGCAGCCCACACAGTCGCCTGCCCTAACAGCTCATGGAATCGAGGGTATAAGCACACAAAACATGAGAGTCGTAGCCTGAAACTTCGTAACTTTCACGTCTGGTGTCCGATCGGGCCAATTTTTTTCTGGAAAACTTACGACAAGGGCAACACTACAAAAGGGAAATAAATTGATGGAGTATCATATAATTTTACAAATTTAAATACATAGCTAGAGGTGATATACTGGCCCGTATATCTCATACCCACACAAGATTTTTTAGGCCACGTCAAATAGTTTTACGGTGGAGGCCACACACGATGTATCATGGGAGGCACCTAGACGACCTTGTTTACTGGAGAGGTAAGAAACAATGGGAGGCACCACACATAATTTGGGAGTGCAGCCCATCACGCGTTGGTGTTAACAAATAAAAAATGTGAACTATAAGGTAAAATCAGCACAACTCTTGAGTCTTGTGTCCGATCGGAGCATACTCTTTTTTTTAATAGAAAGCTTTTGGCGAACATGATATGCATCACTCATGGGTAGCTAAGGCACCAAGGTCAGCAACCCACACAGTCGCCTGCCCTAATAGCTCATGGAATCGTGGGTACAAGCACACAAACATGAGAGTCGTAGCCTGAAACGTCGTAATTTTCATGTCTGGTGTCCGATCGAGCTGAATTTTTTTTCCTGGAAAGCTTACGACAAGGGCCACACTACAAAAGAGAAAATAAAAGGATGAAGTGTCATATAATTTTAAAAAATTTAAATACATAGCTAGAGGCATATACTGGTCCGTATATCTCATACCCACACCAGATTTTTCAGGCCACTTTCGAATAGTTTTACGGTGGAAGCCCCACACGATGTATCATGGGAGCCACCTAGACGACCTTGTTTACGGAGATGGTAACGAACAATGGGAGGCACCACACATAATTTGGGAGTGTAGCCCATCACGCGTTGGTGTTAACAAATGAAAATGTCAACTATAAGGTAAATCAGCATAACTCTTGAGTCTTGTGTCCGATCGGGGCATACTCTTTTTTTTTCATAGAAAGTGTTTGGCGAACATGATATGAATCATCATGGGTAGCTAAGGCACAAGGTCAGCAGCCCACACAGTCGCTGCCCTAACAGCTCATGGAATCGGGTATAAGCACACAAAACATGAGAGTCGTAGCCTGAAACTTCGTAACTTTCACGTCTGGTGTCCGATCGGGCCAATTTTTTTCTGGAAAACTTACGACAAGGTCAACACTACAAAACGGGAAAATAAATTGATGGAGTATCATATAATTTTACAAAATTTATACATAGCTAGAGGTGATACTGGCCCCGTATATCTCATACCCACACAAGATTTTTTAGGCCAGTCAAATAGTTTTACGGTGGAGGCACACACGATGTATCATGGGAGCACCTAGACGACCTTGTTTACGAGAGGTAAGAACAATGGGAGGCACCACACATAATTTGGGAGTGCAGCCCATCACGCCGTTGGTGTT
>CM064424.1:51252106-51537106 GCA_032690845.1 Eleusine coracana subsp. coracana | reverse complement strand
CCAGCATCACTTTAATCACCAATTTTACCTGTTTCTGCAATAAAGCTCCAAAACATATCATAGGTAAATAGCTTAAATTAGTATCAATTATGCTCTAATTGGGGTAATATTCACATATAAAAGGGGCACTTGGGGAGTGCCAACAGTTCCCCCACACTTAAACCTTTGCTCGTCCCGAGTAAAGTAAAAGAAAAAAAAATCAAAGAACATACTCTTTCTATCATAAAAGATATCTCAAATCAGCAAATGTTGAGCATTGTTCTATTATGGTGTATTTCATATTGGTATTCAGCAAAATAGTTTAAATATGGGCATAAAGCTTAAAGTTTCTCCCCAAAGCAATAAATCATGTCCAACTCACAAATTATAACTTTTCCACTCATGTAAATCACTTAAAAGATTGTTGTGAACATAAAGAATCTATCTTCCAAATAATCCGAGGCAACAACTCATCTTTCAAATCACTCAACCTATATTCTACATCATAATGATCAAATAATATTTGTGTAAGGCTTATATGAGTAGCTAGGTGAGGTAATTCAAGGATTGTAAACATAAATCAACAATATATTGTAAAGCTAGGAGATTATTCTTTGTTGGAATTATAGAAACTTATCAATATGGCCATGAAGAAAGAAAAATTTTAAGGAAGGACTCACACTTTGGATATGTGGACATGCGCATAGCAAAAATTTGATCTTGGAAGCAAAAGAACTCCCATTATCAGATTGCACATGGTTGGATGGCTATATTAGAATGAATTTCGAGAATAAGCATGTCATATACCATCCCTCCACACTTAAAATTTTGCTAGTCCCTTAGCAAACAGTAGAGCTTTCCCCTTTTTCTTTTTTTTTCCTTCTTCTTCTATTTCCTTTTTATCACTTTTTTCCCCTTTTTTATATTTTGCTCTTTGCTGCGCCGATCGGCTCAGGGTGCGCCGATCAGCTCTCAACCCGAATTCACCAACATTCGTTGGTATTTGATTCGTGTGGCTTCAACATTTATTCAACAATTAAATATAGCCAGAAATATAGGATGTGGTCAAGGAATGATACTCAACAAGATATTTTGGGTTTATGGTAGGATACTCAACGGAATTAAATTTTTGCATGAGTAATTCAAGGCTAGAAAGATACACAAAGATCTGCCATCTTAGTAAAGTTCATACCAAAAAGAATTAAATCCTAACCGAACTCAACCATCAATTTAATGTTCATCTACTTATCAAAGGTTCATGAGAAATGCTCAAAATATGGCATTGGTAGGTAAGGATCTTGAAAAGAATAAATTCCAAAGTTCACAATATGAAAATTTATTTATGAAAAGATTGGTACTAAGTTATCATTATAAGTTGGACAATACAAATGAAGCACATGGGTACTCAAAATTGCTCCACATAAGACATATTTGTCGAATAATCGTTAAGTGTAAGTTCAAAATTTTATTCAATGCTCAATATTATTTGGTCTTCATCGGTACTTTTCAAGAAAGAATAAATTATTCAATTCTCCTAAAAGAGCATAACTGTCACCATTATATTAAGATTGAAACTCGAATACATTGTGATGATTTTTGCACACACTTGCATAAAAATAAAACTACTACTAACTACATGATTGTTCCTCCATTGGGACATGGCGTCCTCCACGCGCTCGATGTAGTGCATGTTGTTGTCGATGTACCCCTGCATGGGCACGAAAAAATCTACATCGGGCACAGGAGGCACCACAGGCACACGTCCTTGGTACCTGTAGTCAATACCCGTGCTGAAGTAGGGAGCGCCGACCGGCGTGTCGCCTGCACCAACTAGCGCAGAGGGCTGTGAATTGCCCGCTGCGTCGCTCTATCCTGGCTGGTACTGCTGAGGCTCCTGGTGTGAATTCCAGGAGTCCCACTTCTCGCTGGCTGCTGTAGATGTCGCCGGTTGTTGAACCCACCTATGACGGTCCTTGAGAGCTCAGCCCCCCTCCAGGAGACCTTCCTCAAGCCAATTTCCTCCCTCCATCTTGTGATGGAGGAAAACTCCTAGCTCCGCACACGGGAGCCTAATGTTGGTGCCGCCGACATAGAAGCCGGTGCGAACACTTCCCGTGACAATATTGCCACGAGTCATATTTTTGTTGATTTCCGTCACGCACTCCCACTTGTTGTCGCACCCTCCCGGTCCGTCACCGTCGCAGACGAGGGCTGCTAGGCATTGAAGATAGGCCCTGAAGGCCAACTTCTTGCTCGTATTGTCCCTCTTGTCGAGCCAACCCTGCACCATCACCAACATGGGGTTGCAATGAGATGGACTCACGATGGCATTATAGGGCCACCGTAAGTCTGCATTGGTGTCGTTGCTGGAGTCGACCTTGTCGCCTATGCACGCCGCCAACCATCGATGGAAGACTTGAATGATCGGGTTGCGGATGTTGCCATGCTTCATTTCTTCCATGAGCGAGAGCCGCCCCCAAAAGGAGTCCAACTCCCCACATCCCAAGATGCCAGCGACGTCGGTGTCAGCGTCGAAGCCGAAGGCTTGAGCCGCTGTCTCCAGGGTCACCGTGTAGCTTATGTCGCGGATGCGGAAGTTGACGGCCTTGTTGCCGGCATCGTTGGAGCCGAGCCTCATCATAGAGCCAACCTCGGTGACAACATCGAGGTTGTAGTCCATGGGAAGGAGGTGGAAGTCCGCCCAGCCAAGATTGTTGAGCATCCTCCTTATGTCCTCCCACATGCTGATCATGGTGAGGAAGGTCTCGTCCAAGTCGAAGATGGGGACGGACCTTCCCCTCACCATGAGGTAGTGCTGCTGTTCCTCCATGCTCCGGAGGGTGAAGCCCTCCTCCACCGTGTGCGGCATGAATGCCGGTGGTGGTGGTGATCTGGGAACCCCACGGCTTGTCGTTGTTTGGCTCCTCGTAGCACACCCTATTAGAAGGGGCACACCAGAGATGGAGTGGCGAGCGTGGATCGCTGCGCCGAGCCAGTAGATGCATCACCCATTGACATGTTATTGTGAGCGCCGGAGCTCCCCCTCCCCGAGGAGTCACCGCTCGACTCATTGCTGCCATTGGAACTGCTTCCCTGGTGCAGCCTCTTGCCCAGCTTGCCAATGGAGGAGCGGAGACGATCCATCTACGAGGATTGCGGAACATGTGCGAGATCATGGGTAGTGGGAAAGGTGGAGAGATTACCGGGATGGTGTGCCGAACTGGGGGCGCCTGGCCTCCCTTTTATAGTGTGGGAAACTTCCAGGAGAAGGACCCACCAAAAATTTTCAAAATTCAAGAGCACGCCGATCGGCACAATTCAAATTTTGAATGCTCTGACAACTGTGGTGCTTGATTCCCCTCCTTTATGTCGCGTCCCGGTACATCATGTAGGTTGGTAGGGGAACAACACGGAATCCCAACGTCTTGATTGACTGTGCTGATCAGTGCAGGCCCGCTTCGATCAGTGTGCCACTTCTTTTTTAGCTTTTGGTCAATTCCGTGTCTCCTCTGCATCGCACACCTGCATAGCAATCATACCTGTTCCTCAAAATCAACCCTGCCGCCTTTGTTGCCCATTTGGGAACCGCATGAGTACCTACGCCGATCGGCGTAGTAGGGCGCCGATCGATGCAAGTCCCTTGCGCCTCGTCTTTTGGTCCGACAATGATCCTGATGTCTCATGTTCATCTCTTTCACCTAATTTCCACTTTTCCCAATGTTCCTGTAGTATTGACATACGTAGCGGGGCCTATCTGGTGACCGCGCCAAATGGCGATGATGCGCGCTATTTGGCGCAACATCCATTGTTGCTCCTGGCCCCTCACTTCTTCGCTAGATGTTACTCTTCATCCTTTCCTGCGTCATTTAGCAACTATTTTACACACAAAAATTAATTCAAAAAGATTTTTAATTACCTTGAAAATAGCTCCATCCCTGAAAATTACTGTGCTAGTCGATTTTTAGCACTCCTTCAATTCTGGACATCGTCAGCCTTCTGTCCTGACCTGGGCAGTAACACGCCGATCGACGCAAGCACTATTCCTTCATGTTTTTGGTCCTTTTTTTTATTCCTGTGTTGTTAGTCTATATTATGTATATACACAGTTTTGCACAAATAATCAGACAACGCAAGATCACACAAGAATTAAGCACACATTTTTTCTATTTCTTTTATTTGGGAGATTGTTTTTGTTATAATCAAGTAAATTAAAAACACCGGGTTGCCCTCTCGGCCAGCACTAATTAACTAAGTGAAACGGGTTGCCCTCCCGCAAGCACTAAACAACTTCTAAATCCTCAGATCATTGGGTTGCCTCCCAAGAGCGCTCTAGTTATTTAGAGGTCAATGAGCTTGACCTTCCCGCAAACAATCAATCCTTAGTGTCACGGTGCGGGATGTGAGGCCGCGACACTACAAGGTTCTCTTATCTCCATGGTTCATATAGCTCGAACGACCTATCCATACATCCCCTCCAATTACTCTTGATGCCACGGTGTCTTGTATCTCTTCACTTCATCAATAGTACGACACTCTTCTACCTTCGGGCGAAACTTGAATGAGTAGGGAGTCCCACTTATATCGAAGCTTATCTCACCACTCCCAACATCAATACTTGCTATTGCTGTCCTCAAGAAGGGTCGACCTAAGATCAACGGGGACCTCGTCCTCTTATCCATATCAAGCATAATAAAATCAACAAGGACAATGTGATCTCCAATTTGAACAGGCACATCCTCAGCAATTCTATCAAGGAAGCGTACCGATTCATCGGCTAACTCAAAAAACATACCCGTAGGCTCTGATTTAGGCAAACTGAGACTTGTGAATATATGACGGGGCATAACACTTACACTTGCTCCAAGATCGCACAAGCACCTATCAAATATCCTTGTTCCAATCATACATTTGATGCTTGGTGATCTAGGGTCGGGTTTCTTCTCAAGTGCAACATCATTGATTGCCGCCATAAGCTCCTTAGTAACCTTCACAATGTCCTCAGAAACTAGAGACTTCTTGTTTTGCATCATGTCCTTAATGTACTTGGCATAGGTGGGTACTTGAATAGCATCAACAAAAGGGACATTGATGTAAAGCTTCTTCATAATATCGATGAACCTTGCAAATTGCTTGTCGTGTTGCCGTGCTCTTTCTGTCTTCATCAGCACTGGAGTATCTAGGAATGTGGCACTGGATTTCTCCTTTGACTCCATGCCCTTTTTCAGACCAGAGAGGTCAACATCCTCCTCGCGCCGATCAGTGCTTTTAGGGAGCCGATTGGTGCCGTCAGGACCGCTGCGCCGATCGGCGCCAGGTGTGGGCCGATCGGCGTGGGGCCTCTTTGCTCCCGTAGGGTGCTCTGGATCTTCTGTTTCTTTTCCTGACCTTGTAGCTATTGCCTTCAATTGCTCTGTAGACTTCGTATTGCCAGGAATAGCCCCCTTGTTGCCTTGAATGGCTTACGATAATTATCCCATCTGTTGCTCCATAATCTTGGTATGCTTCAAAATCTGCTCATTGGAGCTCCCAATTTCTATCACCTTGTCATTAATTCTCTCAAGGACATGATCAATCTCCTTGAATTTAGCTTGATTGTCCTTGTTGATCTTCTCTTGAGCTCGGAAGAACTCATGACATTGGAGACGAAGTGGGATAGAATTTTGCTTGGACGAACTAGGAGAGAAAGAACTCCTTTGCTGCTGATATTGGGGCTTCCATCCACTATTCTTCATATATTCTAGCATTTTCATCTCTTCAGGGCAATGTCTCTGCACATGACCAAATTCTCCACACTCACCACAAGTGGAGCGTGATTCCGCTAGCTTGAGTGGATCTTCCTTAGGGATATGAAGGTTATTGTCCAACCTCCTTTGAATAGCGTCAAGGTGATCTATAATCAACTCTTCATAAGTGATATGGACAAGGGTTCCTGATCTTCTGATAAGTTCTGATAATCTTAATTAAGGCGGAGGCGATACACAAATCGATCCGACTTCCAAACGACATGTTCTGAACCCCGCAATCGCAGCACAACATCTCCTCTGGTTATCAACCGTTCAAGAATAATCTAAGCAAAACCCCAAACCCCAATGAAGAGGCGGCGGCTGTATATGAGGATCCTAGGGTCATGACCACCCCCTGGTTGTAGCCCTAAGTGGGCTCAACTCGTTACATGGCCCAAAGACCGATTACGGTGTCGCAGCACCAGGACAGATTCTGGACATCGATTTGTTTTGACGATTGCCAACGGCTTATAAGGGATTTTGACATGGGACCGGTTGGGTTGGAAAGATCTTTTTGTTATATTTCCAGGCATATGTAGAACGTCCAAATCCGAGTCCGTATGCGTCCTGGGCGTCCGTTTTAGTGCAGACTGGTCCTGGGTCCTAAAACAGACTCGAAATCGGTTTTAGATTGGGCCTCCACCTTGGCTTGGACGTCCTTGCTGGCCCATCACACCTCCAATCACCTCCCCAGCTATATCATCACCATCTCCATGGTTCCTAATAACAATTAAATCATTAGGTAGCAATCTATTCTCAAAACCACATAAACAAAGAAACAAGCTCACCTGTAAATTCAGGTGATGCGCGTGAACTTTCATCATAGTTGGAGGAGTGTTGTGTGTATCCATAGGTGTCATGTTCTCATCATTCTCCCCCTTTTGAATTAGAGTCATCTTCGACTCGATCCCATCTCTTTCTCCCAATAGTTGTCTCAAATCTAAAATATGAAATATCGAACTATTCCCAAACTTGGGATGCACCTCATGTTTATATGTGTTATAAAAATTATCATGAGAATGTGAAACTATAATGGAATACATGTCGTACCAATGAACAACCTCTTTGAAAAATTGGGCAGTAGTAACATCATCCTCGCTCTTATGATAATTTAGAAAATGTATGATCTTACAAACACTAAAAAAACTTGATATGACATGATAATAGTTTTCAAGTTGGTCATTTAATTTTATAACACAAGGAGGTTTCAATTTTGAACAAATATAAACTATGTGCACCATAAACGAACCTCTATGATCATAATAGCCAGTAGCATGAAAATTGTTTCTTGCCAATAAAGGCAATTTAGTTTGACAAAAGATTTGTTCTCCACGGTATTTAGATCACAAGGAATATCAAATTCAATATAACCCAAAGTATTTAGAGAAGACAATAATTTCTACTCATCCTTTTCACATTTAACTAAAATCAAATGCTTAATTTCAGCTCTAGTGGATGAATCATAAGCAAAAACATCGAGCTCATTCATTTGTTGTGGCAAAGGTATAAGTGAAGCAGTGGCACACAACTCCTCTTTATCACAAGGATCAGTAGATAAATCAACTTGTGGCAAAGGCAAATCCATTACAGCAAGATTGTTGGAACAATTCATTACATCAAGAAACCTCTTACCTGAAGCAACAACATGTTCTTCATCTTTCTCACTATCCTCTTCTTTGTGTAGAACCTGAAATGTACTAGTTGCAACAATAGGCAAGGAAATATGTTCATCCTCTAGTAATTCAGATTTTGATGTAAGTGTTGCAACATTTGAAACAATCCACTCTTTCCTATATGGTTCATTCATTCTCCTCTCAAACCATTGTTGATCCTCTTCCAAAATTTCAACAGTGGTCATAGGTTTAAGAGTAACTCTTCTACCATTGTATTTAAATGAGTAGCTATTTGTAATGGTATTGTGTGAAGCATTATTTGTAATAATCTAAGATTTACTCAATAACAAATGACATGCTTGCATAGGTACTATATCAAATTCTGCACTGTCCTTATAAGAACCAATAAAAAATTCAATACCTGCAATTTTATCTACCTTTATCTTACCAAAAGAATTTACCCATTGGATGTAGTATGGACATGGGTGTGGCTGTGTTGTCAATCCAAGCTTCTCAACTAATTCCAAACTTGCAATGTTGCGGCTACTCTCTCTATCAATGATAACACGACAACGTCGATCCTTGAAAACAAAGTGAGTCTGGAATAAATTGTTCAATTGATTTTTCTCTACCTTCTCCATATAAGAACTGAGCACTTGTTGTGCTACAACACTCTTATCATCATGAGGTGTCATCAACTCATTACCATGGGTATTGTAACCTGTCATTGTTAGTAGCAAACAAGAAAACACACAAGAGTATATTTTCCTATCACTACTATCTCATCACAGTGGAAGCTCTCAACAAGCAAATTGAAACATCTTACTAAGCTCTTATAAAGTTCTTAATTACAGCAAGCGAAGGATACCTGGGAGAGTGTGATCCGATGATTGCGAGGGTCAAAAATTTGTGCCTGCTCAGAAGGATATAAGTGGAGCTTGGATAGGCAATATGTGATAGCAAGGATTAGCAAAATTTCAATTCAGAGGTTGCAAAACTGAATAATAGTCCCAAGCTAGTCTATATCACTGGCCTAAACTTGTCTCGGACCTAGTTCAAGAAAGAAAGCAAATGACTCAACAAAAGACGCAAAGGCTGCAAGCAATTCTGAATTTTTATCTTTTCCTTTTTCTACTTCCTCTTTTTTGTGCGGCTTTTCCTCTTGTGCACTTTTGCCTTTTTCTTTTCTTTTCTTTTCTTTTCTTGTGCAGAACTGCAACAAGGTATTAGTACTAGAAAGAAAAAGGAAAATATATTCTAGCATAAGCAAAATTATGATCTGAATATGATAGACATAGAGATAGATAATATATTATTCCAAAACTCTCAATGTGTGCAACAAACTGATTTTTTTTCTCTTGATTCTCATGAACAAGGATGTGCACCACTCAAACAAGACCAAAGAACAAGCACTAGACCAGCAATACAATGACCTTGTGTCACACCCCAAATTTTCAAATTTTGGTTTGTGACCCAATTCCACTAAATTTCAACATTTTTATAATAGATTAAAATTTTAGTATAAATTAATTAGAGAATTATAAATTATTTTAGGCAAAAGTGCTATTTTCTAAATTAAATAAATTAATTTAGGTTATTAATATTTTGTATGTTGCATTCATGCCGAACTAGATGCACTAGGTTTTTATGTGTGCAAAATGTATTTTAAAAGTCAAATCTGTTTTTGGTTTGGTTAGGAATTGGAATAGAATTGGGAAAGAAAAAGAGAAAGAGAGAAAACAGCCCTTTGGGCCGAAACCAGCCAACCGAGCCCACCTTTCCCCCTTTTCCCTCTTCTTCAGCCTTGGGCCAAATCTCCCGCGCGGCCTAGCTTCTCTTCCCCTTCCCCCTCTCTTCTGGCTTGGGCCGAAGGCACCCACGGCCCATTCCCTTCCCCCTTCTCTTCCCTCTCTCGGCTTGGGTCGATTCTCTCCCAGCTCGGCCCACTCTCCCTCTCTTCTCTTCCCCCTCCCGCTTGGGCCTCCCCCTTCCCCGCGTAGCCCAACTCCCCCGCAGCCCAGCTCCTGCCCCCGCTCTGGCTGACGGCCTAGCCCCACCCCTCTTTGTCTTCCTCCTCTCGCCCCTCTCATTTCCCCCGACGACCGATGGAAACTACCGGTCGATTCCTCTCCTCCCCGCCTCCAGGGCTTCCCCCGAACCGCCCCCGCGCATGCACGACCCCCCTCCGCTTCCTCTCTTCCCTCCCGGACTTAATCGCGCACTCACCCATGCTAATGGCCGTCAATGGCCACCGCCGGCCATTGATCTCCAGCCACCCCTTGCCGCTCGGTTTCCCCCCTCCTCGGCCCTATAAAACGAGCCCTAGACACCCCCCAGACCCTCTGCCTCTTCCTCGCTCCTCCCCGCCCGCTCACAACCCCCAGAACCCCTCCCAGTCGAGCCTCGCCCGCTGCCACCAGATTCCCTCGTCACCGACCCACCTCTGGCCATCCCCGACCATGCGCGACGCCTGGGTAAGAATCCCCTCGATCTCCTCTCCCTCCCAGGTCTTTCGGGGCAAGGATTAGACCACCGGAGCGCCATTCCAGCCGACCTCCGGCGACCCTCCACTTGCACCGCCGCATAGCTCACCGCCGGCTGCCGCTTGCCCCGCCTGGACCCCCGTGAGCCGTCCGATCCTTGATCTACGGCCCAGATTAGAAGATCAAAGGTGTATGCCCCTGGTCCACCATGGACCCATAGACCCTTCGGTCAACGCCGGTCTAGGGACCTATAGACCCGGTCCATGCCTTTTACGATTTAATTTAATTCGGGAAAATTCAGGAAAATGCCAGTTTTTCACCTAGACCCCTATGTTTTGCCCTAATTAGACTTTAACCTAGAATTTTCTATAGAAGCTTTATTAATTTATGTTTTAACCCCTTGACTTTTTATAAATATTATTTTAGCCCTAAAAATTTACAAAGATACCCCTGGCCTTAATTTTAATTATATTTAGGCCCCGAACTTGTTTACAATTATTTTAAGCATTGTATTTTTGTAGAAAACACCCCTGCACTTATTTTAATCCAGTCTTTTTACCCTTTAGTACCTGAGCTTGTTATAAATTACATTTTAGTCCCTAAACTTTTCATAACCTATATTTCCACCCTGTTATTTTACAATTAAGTCCCTGTACTTTTCTAAAATTACTTTTAGGTCCCTAAACCTATCTGTTTTTACTATTTTAGCCCTAAAACTTCAAACCTCTATAACTTTTCAAACGTAACCCGGATTTAAGTAATTCTTGCGCCAATGCGATCGTAGTAATTAGTATTATTTATTTATACTGTCTTACAGTAATTTGCTAATTTTACTATTTTAACCCTGTACCTTCAAACCTTCGTAACTTTTTACTCGTTACTCCGATTTAGATGATTCTTGCGCTCACGCGATTGTAGAAATACGTACTATCTTTTGTGATTGATTTTAGTATTTTATTATTGTTTGGTGTACTGTTTCTTAGTTTTTTTATTTGGTTGTGTGTACGTTGTGCCTGTGTGACGTTATTTAGAGAACGGGCTGTTCCTGGAATCGCAAGAACATGACTTGAAGACCTGAGCAGCAACACCTATTTCCAGGCAAGTGTCCATGATGCATCTTGTACCTATTATAACATTTATTGTAGAATTGCATGCTTGAGTCAAATGAATGGGTTTCTCTAGTATTGTTTTATCCTTTTTCTTGTCCTTGTCATTGTTAGGGTTTCTCTAGTATTGCTTTATCCTTTTCCTTGTCGCCTTGAACTAGTTGGTGGGTTGTGGGTAGATAATGCTTAGGTTGCTTATGGGATGTTGGGTTGATATTAATCTTGATTAATGAATGATATCATGTGGGAAATGATTGGTAATTCTGTAGCAACATGGATTTAGGGATCTATGCAAGCCGGATAGAATGGATGTGGTGCCGTAGGCACATGGTTGGTGGTGGTAGGCTTGTTGTAGATCCAAGGACCCGGATCTTGGAGCAATAACCCAAGACAATAGTGCTATCATAAGGCTGCTATGGAACAGCTTGGTTGATTAATTAGGAGTTCTTCTAGTGTCGGTGCAGCATTTTGATGGAGCGGGGAATGGAAGTCAAGAGGACCGTCCTTGTATCCGAATGGCTCAAGAGGGGGCTCCTGGGGTGATGAGCTACTTGTTGATGGGCTATCACTTATAGACGGGAGTGGAACCTTAGTGGCTACCACGTCTCCTCTAGATATCAACTGTTCAAGAATGATTGACCTCGCTGAGAAGGCTTATCCTTGCCTTCAAATCAAGAACACAAGCAAGAACAAAGAAGAATGCAACCAAATTTGCAAGTATACGATGAATCTCACAAGTTGGGGTCTCACAAACCGATCAAATGGCAAAACTGTTATCAACAGAAAAATCTAAGCAAAACCCCAAACCCTAATGAAGAGGCGGCGGCTGTATATGAGGACCCTAGGGTCGTGCACCACCCCCTGGTCGCAGCCCTAAGGCCTTGTTTGGATACTAAACAATAAAGTTCAATCCATATGGATTAAGAGGGATTAGAGGGGAATTTAGTTTATTTTCTGCCTCAATCCACTCCAATCCATATGTATTGAGATTACTCAAACAAGTCCTAAGTGGGCTCAACTCGTTACATGGCCCAAAGACCGATTACGGTGTCGCAGCACCAGGACAGATTCTAGATTTCGATTTGTATTGACGATTGCCGCCGGCTTGCAATGGATTTTGACATGGGACCGGTTGGGTTGGAAAGATCTTTTCGTTACCTTTCCAGGCATATGTAGAACGTCCAAATCTGAGTCCGTATGCGTCCTGGGCGTTCGTTTTAGTGCAGACTGATCCTGGGCCCCGAAACAGACTCGAAATCGGTTTTGGATTGGGCCTCCACCTTGGCTTGGACGTCCCTGCTGGCCCATCACGCCTCCAATCACCTCCCCAGCTATATCATCATCATCTCCATGGTTCCTAACAACAATTAAATCATTAGGTAGCAATCTATTCTCAAAACTATATAAACAAAACATTAGAAACGAGCGCACCTGTAAATTCAGGTGATGCGCGTGAACTTTCATCTTAGTTGAAGGAGTGTTATGTGTATCCATAGGTGTCATGTTCTCATCAATAAGTCCTCTTAATCACACTCTCCGCCACTCCTTTTGAAGGTTGCAAATTCCTTGAACTTCTCTCACCATCCCATGATTGATTTTCAACTAGCAACTTGATGAAATTCTTAGCTTCGATGGGAGTTTTTGACATGAATGAACCTGCAGCTGAAGCATCCAAGTATTGACGAGATAGTTGATTCAATCTTCTATAGAACCTCTCAACAATTTCTCCAACCGTCAGACCATGATGAGGGCATGCATCCTGGTATTCATTGTATCTCTCCCATGCTTTTCCAATGCTCTCATCAACATTCTGTGTAAATCCAAGAATTTTATTCTTCAAAGCTTGAGTCTTATCAGGAGGGAAGTATTTGGCCAAGAACTCAGCTGCTAACGTGTTCCACACCGTCTTCACTGGGTTTTCCAATCCATTATACCATTGCTTGGGGGTCCAACTAGAGAGAAAGGGAACAACCGCACATGTGCTTGGTTTCTGTCCAATCCCGCTATCTTGAATGTACTGCAAACCTCATTGAAGTGTTGCAAGTGATGATTGGGATCTTTCGAACCTATGAACGGTTATTGTGCCACTATTCTAACATATCTCTCAAATTGATACGGAAGTTGATCTTGAGCATCTTGGAAATCTGTCTTGACAACATTAGTCAATTGAGGCTTGAGATGATTAACCATAGGTAACTCTACCATCTCCTCTTCTTCTTGATCTTTAACTGGATCTTCTATTGTGAATAATGTTCGAGGGGTGGCGCGGACTGCTTCTTCAGCTAAATCTCCAAGTGACTTGCTTCTCTTCTCTGTTGTTCTCTTCTTGTGAAACAGTCTTTCTGGATCATCGGTGTAGTTAGAGGGATTGTTTGACTTTGGACCATCCATACCTGTTAGTTTCACTTAACAGAATATATGTACTAAAGATACGAGTAAAGCACAATGACTAAATACTAATACATCAAACAATGTTTAAAAACCTGTTTTGGTCCCTAGCAACGGCGCCAGAAAAAGGGTAAGCTTGTTGGTCGTAATTACGCACCCACTTATATACCGCAAGAGGATGGTGTACGATTGTAGCACTTTTTCCCTTGAACTGAGTATTCCAAGGTTTATCGAATCCACAGGGACCTTAGGAGTAATTAAACAAAGTTAACAGTAAAAGATCTAATCAAAGCTATTGTCAAATTCAGGTTGCATGAGGGGAGACTGGCCAACGCAAAGGTGCGCCAGACAGTAAATCTATCATTGCGCCGGTCGGCATAGGGGTTGAGCCGATCGGCACACTGGTGAATCTATCGTCGCGCCGATCGGCGTAGGTGTTGAGCCGATCGGCACACTGGTGAATCTAAGCCACAGTGTGCCAGATATCTTGTAAGCCTAAGCTGTTAAGTGAGTAGCCAAGTATCTACTAGTGAGATCGTAACCAGAAAGTCTAATCAAATAGTATCATAATGAGTAATTACATGGATCAATGAAAACCTATAATGAATAAGACCATCCTGCTTTCCGAGCGGCTCCCGATTTATCGCTGCCGAGAGGAAACCCTTAATCACGCGAGTATCTTACCCTACTCAACTATACAATAGTGCTACGCAGGTTTAGTGCTGTCACCGCTAAACCACACTACTAGCTTCATCAAGCAACCATAATCAATACAATGTCCAAATACTATCCTAATCACCACGATCAAGATAATATTTGCTTGCTTAGCCTAGAACTAAGCAATTGGAATAAGCGCATGCATGATTATATAATCAAGATAGACAAATCACCAAAACCATCATCAACATATTCAATCATCCTTGAGAACATAGAGTAAGATTCATCCCCGTCGAGATGGCCTACCTTGATGGATCAACTCTTAGCACCAATGGTTCTTAAAACTCAACTAGAGATCTATTCTAATGGGGCAAGCCCCAGTGGCTCTAACTCATGGATCTATTGTCCCTCTATCGCCTCTGTTGCCTCTCTCGCCGCAACCAGGGTTTACGAGTATTTATAGAGGTTCTACTCGTAGAGGACTCGATTTCTAGCAAATAAGGCGGTTGCATCGATCGGCACAGGATTGCACCGATCAGCGCAAGCCGTATCTTCTCTGGTTTCTTCTCCGAGTCGGTTCCTCTATCTTCCATAGCTGCCATGTGGGCCTTTTCCTTCGAGATAAAGTCTTGTACTGCACGTCGAGATCTTTAAGTTCCATAAATCTTCTAGGCAAATATCTTCAAGTGCCTTGCGCAGATAAACTTCCATAAACATGTGGAATGGGCCTCGGTCACTTCTGTGGGCCAAAACACCCTTGCACCGACCGGCTCATGGACTGCACCGATCGGCGCACTAGGCTTCTTCACTGCTTTTCATCCGTTCTGGATTCCTGTCCTCTCCAGCATCACTTTAATCACCAATTTTACATGTTTCTGCAATAAAGCTCCAAAACAATGCATGTACAAATATATAGACAATATCACAGGTAAATGGCCTAAATTAGTATCAATTATGTGCTAATTAGGGTAATATTCACATATAAAAGGGGCACTTGGGGAGTGCCAATAAAATGCTCATGATTTTTTTCCGAGGTCTCGGAAAGATGACGCCTTCCTCTACTCCTCGTTGGACCACTCCGACTGGAGTTCCGGTCCCTCCCGCCACCAAGTGGAGTTCTCACCCACGAGCCCACAATCACACCTAGAGTGAAAACACAGTGTGTGTCACCGCCGCACAAAGCACAAGCCCGCCTCCCTCGAGAACTTGCCAGACTCCCCGAGCTGACACGGGCGCTCACTAGCGATGCCCCTTTCAATGGTGGGCTCAAACCGTGTACAAACATGTGACAACCTTCACAACCGATCATAATAGGCTCGATCATCGACACCTAACCGGTCTAGGTCTTACCATAGACCAAGAGTAACAATCTAGATCACACCCTCAAGGACACCCTAGCCTTAGATGTGCAAGATGCTCAAGTAACTCTCCACTAGCACTCTCAAGATATGCAATATCTCCTCCTAGTGCTCTCCTCTTTTCCTCTTGGACCTTAACAAATGCTCTCAGGTATTCCACTGGCCAAGAGAGGTCCTAAAGATACCAGCAACAAAGTTATATAGGCTCCCAACCTCAAACTAGTCGTTGCTCCACAAAATCAGCTTTCTGGGCCTACTGACCGGACAGTCCGGTCACTACAACGCAGTGCTCCAACAGCTCTAACCCCTGTTGATTCTTCTGCTGACCAGACTGTACTGTCACCTGACCGGCCCGTCCGGTCTGTTTCTCTCTCTAGTCCAAAAACATTTCACGCTGAAGCTTCCTTGCTGCCCTGTGCTAGTCCTACTAACCAGACCGTCCGGTCTATACAGACTCTAGCACAGACAGACTCCTCGCTCCTTGTTGTAAGTTCCAGACAACTCCCCATAGTGACCATATAGTCCGGTCACCACTGACCCCTCTATCCGGTCTCTATGTACAGAAGCTGAAACTTGTCGTGCTTTCTTGACTTCGTTTCTCGGCTTCTCCGAACAGCTCCTTGGCTTCTGCACTGTCACCTAGTGCCTGTGATTTCACCGAGCAACCTTGGACATTATCGATTAGACATGACCAAAGAGAATGACCTAGACCCCCTTGATAGTCTGTTTTTTTCCTATGGACTCAAAGCCCTAACAACTAGGCAAGTGTACCAAACACTTGCACCGTAGCTTTTTCTCCACTTTGATCCATCTTCATCAACCCTTGGACTCCATTAATTTCACAAGCCTCCATCCTTGTGGCCATTGTCATCAATCGCCAAGGCAACCATCATCCATATTATTTATAATGGAGTTTAGAGATGATTCCTATAAAGACAACACTCGTGTAGATATTAGCCCACAATTTCATAGTTGTCATCTATCACCAAAACATTCATACCTTGGGTATCCAATCATCAATGGTCATGAAGCTTACAATCTCCCTCTTTTTGGTGACTGATGACAACCACTACTTAATCAAAAACTTAATCAATAAACAACCGGGCTAAAAGAGCTACACAAAGATCGAGAGGAACCATAAAAACATAGGAGAGAAACGCATAAGGTCCTACTCAATCAACCATCGTGTAGAGATACAAGGAAAAGAGAGAAAAGCATACTCTAGATGAAAATGCATGCATGCCATGGCAATATATTCAATAAAAGCATAAGGACATGCATTGCAAGGCATGAATGATGAGATGCATCAAGTTAGCATGACCATGCATAAGAATTAAGAACAAGCTATCATCATCATGATATCATGCATAGGCATACAAGATGATTAATAAGTACAAGGCACTGAATATGAGAATAAACCTAGTGAGATTAAAATGAGCCAAACACAAGCAAAAGAAAACCATGACTCATCAAAATCCATGAACATCGAATAACTCTATTAAAATATGATCCAAATGTATCTAACTCCCAAAAACCTCATATGCTCCCCCTAGATACAATCTACTCTCGATCGCACAGGATCACACTCCCACTTCCCCTAGACCTAGGACTCTTCTCCCCCTTTGGAACCAAGCACCAAAAAGTGGAAAAGATGAACATCTAAGCGCTCATGGTCGAAGGAAGTGGTGCAGCGACGTCCTCTGAAGGCTCTACTTTGGGCTGCTCCTGTGCTGGATCCTGCTGTACTCCCTGAGCCTGTGCCGCCTGAGCATCCATCTGCTCAAAGAAGTCAAGGTCCACATGTGACTCAGACCCTCTATCCTGTGCTGCTGGTGTGACTGTGGTATTCTCCTGAGCTGAAGTCTGGAGAAGAATGAGATCTGCCACGTCCTGCTACGAGAAGCCTCCACGGATAAGATCCTCTGCTGCCTGAGGAGTAAGAGTAGTAACAGTGGCAGTAAGAGGTGGAGTTGTAGCTATAACTGACTCAGGAGCTGGCTGGGAGTCTGCACAAGTGGTGTGAACAAACTCTAAGAATAAGCTCCTGACTGGGAAGTGCTAAAAGGTGGAAGGTCCTGTCATCTATGATGTCGAAGAGTGTGAAGGAGAGACAAACAATGCAGACACTGAGAAAGCTGACACTAGGGAGAGCTAAGCTAAAGAGAAAGTTTGTCCTGCTCCCCCTGTCGGTAAGACCCTTGAAAGTGATAGTCCACTGGACTGAGCTGTTATCAAGGCAGTGAAGGGTTCTGGCTGAGTCGGCAGCTACTGGTACTGTGGAAACACTGAAGGTCCTCGCTGCTGACTGGCCTGCCGCTAGGTCAACTCCGTCATCTGTGCCATCAGGGCAGTAAGAAGTGCAGTCTGCTGCCTCTATATCTCTGCCTGACTCGTGATGACATCCATCATCTAACGTCTGTCCTCAGCTACACTCTGGATAAACTCACCTAGGCATCCTGCAAGTGCTATCACATTGACAGCGTCCTCTGACTGTGAACCCGTTGGTAGGGGAGGTGCTCCTGTACTGGCTAACTCAGAAATCATCGTCTCTGGCTCAGCTGCCTGCTCCTGAATACTGGTGGTGACTCCTGCTCCTCCTCCCCTGTCTGCTGGCTGGAGGCTGACTGTGATCCCCTGGGGACTCGAGGTGCATAGCTGTTGGTCGCCTCAGGGAATGCCTCGTACTGCTCCTCCGTCACTAGGCCCATCTTCCTCAAGAGATAACACATATAGGGGCCGTAGACCAAGTGACGTCCTCCCAATCTCTCAGAGATGACCTCCTCCATCTCTCCAATCAGAAGATCTGCTAAGTCAAAGTGTTGTCTCCTTAGAATCATTGCGACTGTCCACTGGTGTAGAAGTGTGAACTCCTCTCTCTAGTCAGACCTAGGGATGATAGTCCTGGTGACTATCGCTCTCACCACCTTGGCCTCTACAGTGAGTCTCGCAGGGCCTCTCTCAAAGCCTGGTGTGTGGGGGAGGGGGGGGGTGGGAAAGCAATCGACACTATGTTGTATGAAGGTAGCTTCCCTCCCTGAGGTCTACGGGGTGGTGCAAGTGTACCATAGGCACTCTTGTAAAGCTGGAAGTCTAAAGCCAGGAGTCCTAGGTTAGCTATCAGATTTTATCTCGTGACACGCTGTGGCTTCCCTCTGAACAAAAACCAGAACTCTGAGCGATCCCTGGACACTCATAGTGTGGCGTAGAACTCTAGCACCACGTCCTCCCTATACCTGTGTGGAGTAGTGACCAGCTCTGCTAGCCCTGGCAAGTACATGAAGTACTGCTCCATCTCTGTGCCGGTGACCCTCCTCATGGCCTCGTAGGTTGTGTACTATTGCGGCACGAAGAGTCTGCCCTTGCCCTTCACACCAAGGTAGCGTCTCAAACCCTCTCCAATCCTCCTCTGGAGGCCAGTCCTGTACCTCTCTCTAGCAGCGGGGTCTCTAGGGACAGGAATCCACGGCTCGAAGGGAACCAAGCAAAGCGCCTTAAGGTCCTTTGCAAGAACCTTAAGAATATCTGGCTCTCCGGCTACCTGTGCCAGACTCTGCAGCCTCCTCGTGCACAATACACAGGTGCACCTCGGGTCTCCTGCCCGGTGAGCTGTCCTCTAGCAAACAGTCTGCTCAGCCTGCTGCTCGGTCTCCTCAAACTCTGACTCCTCAGAACCTAACTTTGAGGTCTCATCCTCTAACTCCTCCTCCTGCTGCCTGGAGGATCCCTGCTCCGCAGTCCTCAATGACCTCTCCTGATGAGAAGTCAAAGTATGCTACGGCCACGATGGTGGTACAACTCCAACTGCCAGAGGTCCAGTCCTCTATCTGGTGCTCCTCGTGAGACCCTGATCCTCAGCTGGCTGACTCATCCTCAAATGTGAGCTAGGTGTCATGCGTGACTGCTCCATGGCCTCTAGGTGCCTACCAACCCTCCTGCCTCTCTCTGACTCTGGATCCAACATTGGTCTCTTCTTGCTCTTGGGCTTCTTGGGCATTTTGCCTTTGCCCTTGTCCTATCCTGACCTTGCCATCTCTGCTGCTGCAAACTGCTGTCACTGCATGCACGTAGGTATAGACAGAATAAGCATAGATCCTAATACATCTACAAGCAAAGCACCTCTAGGAAAGAATGTGTAATAGAAATCCTAGCACTGAATGAAGGACATGATCACTAGGCAAATATGCAAAGTAACAACAGTGATCATCGACTATGAGTGGCTGGTGCGAGTCATCTAGTGTGCAGTCAAATAATAGGCAATAAATCTAACTGCAGACTAAATAGGAGACATCCCTAGACATGCAATTAACAGATAATCAGGAATTGAATTGCATCCCAGGTTGAGCCAATTAACTAATTAATGCAACTAAATACTAGGCATTTATACAAATTGCATCAATTAAAGCTAATTGCTCAAGAATTAAGGCATAACCGATGAAAGGAGTGAATGGCACAACACCTTGGGAGAATGTCGACGCACCGAGAACAACGAGCACCACGGGACATGCTTTGGGTTTGCCGGCTATGGTGGTAAAGGGAAAAAAGATGCCTTTCCCTATCAATCGGTGAGGCTGGCTCTGCGGACTGGGAGTGCGCGTGCGAGGTGGGGGAACGACAACGCTGGAGCGACGGTGGCGTTGGCTCGGTGGAGGCGGCGACAGCTCTGATGTGCGCGGTGGTGCTGGCACGTGGCGGTGCTGGGGTTGCGGGCGCGCGGGGGGGCGAGAACGAGCGGCGGTGGCATCGGGAGCTGAGGCTGGGCGGCGGCACGGGTCGGCGATGGCAAGGACGAGGAGGCGAGGGCGTGGTCTCAGTGTCGGAGTCGAATAGGGAACCGACCAAAAACTTCTGACTGATTTTGACCTAGGTCAAAACTCCCACGGACGGCTGAGATCAATCAATGAATAGATCAATGGTCATAGATCGGGATTGCATCATGCGATCAAGTATAGTGACCGGACGGTATGGTCTCTAGACCGGATTGTCCGGTCAATTCAGGGTCTGCTGGAACTTGTGCAGACCAGACGGTACGGTCTCTATGACCATTCTTTCCGGTCTCTACGACCAGACTCCCCCTAGGCACTATGCACAGTACCACTGATCGGACTGTACGGTCCAGTGATCGGACTGTACGGTCACTACTAGAATTTTTGTTGAATCAAGGAATTTCTCCATTTTCCAAGTGCCCTCACTAAACACTCAAATAAACACTGCACTTGGAATATAGAGGGAACTCTCAAACACTCATTTTCAAATAGTGGCACTCTATGGCCTTATAATTTTTGCAAATGCCAAATGAAGAATCGAGCAAATACGAACCAAGGATAAGAACCAAATGGGTATGTATGAGCCTGAGTCCATGAACCACGCGAGTAGATTTAACCTTAGAGTTCATAAGAGCTTGCTCAATGGGTATGAAGCACAATCCTTTCCTTTGGTCACACTTATGGAGATGTAATCTCATATAGAGCATGAGGCACAAATATCTCCAAGTGGGACAAGCCTCCTTTGTGTTTCCTATATGATGCATGCGACAAGCATTTTACATATGCAACGAAACTAAACATGCCAAGTGAATGCAAGCAATATTAAAAACAAGACACAAAGGAAACCTAACAATGTCAAGTTTGAACCCCTCCCAAGCTTACTCACTATAAGCCATACCCTTTGCTTGAGAGAAGTCAAACCACCATCTCATGCACTCCCCCTTGCTTATAGCTATCTTTGATGGGTTAGATATTGACTAATTTTTATGTGTTTTTCTTTTAGTTATTCACACATGCATGGATGCAAAGCATACTAGTCACAAATGAGTCCTAATTACCATGCAATGCAAGACAAAGAAAAATACACTACAACTACCAAGAAAAAACACGGTTACCTCCCTCATGAGTAGATAGGTCATTGAGGTCCATGTCACTTGTGGTGGACTTCACATGATCTTCATGAAAGCGCTCGGTCCACCACCACCACCATCTAGATCTTGTTCTTGGGCACCCACTTGTACGTAGTCAATCTCTCAAGATCAACAATGCATTTAGGCACCCATATGCTCTTGACCTTCCTCTTCTTGTTTGGTGGTCCCAAGGCCTTAGCTTTCACCTTGCCATCCTTGTTCCTAAAAAGCTTGAAATGTGTGTTCTCATGGAACAAGTTAGCGTTCGGCAAAACAATGGAACTTCTCACCATGGGACAATCCTTGGTGGCATGGCCATCCTTGCAACACCTATCGCAATAGTAGTCATCAGCGAGAAGGGGTTTGATCCATGCAGGGATGGAATCACTCTTCTCTATGATGTCGATGGCGGCGGGATATGAGCCAAGTCCCCGTTAGGAGACATTGTTCACAATGTTCCTCCCAAGTATCTCCTTGTGGATGGCTCTACCACGTGTGAGCCTCTCAAAGCCGTCCATCATCATCTTCCTCTCTTCCTTGAGCTTGTGATATTCCTCCAAAACAAATGGCTCAAGAGAAGAAACCTCGACCGAGGTGATTAGTCAATCACATATGGTAGAAGCATCACTCTTAGATGAACTAGAGGAGGGAGAGGCAAGGTTCTCAACATTGATGGCCTCATAAGTAAACTCAAGGGCCTTGTACTTCTCATGAAGCTCTACATGATCACCAGTTTGTCATAACTCTTTTTTAGGGCTTCATGAGATGTGACAAGGTCCTTAAGCTCACTCTCATGGTCAACAACACGATCCTTAGCCAACTTACACTCTTTTCTTTCCATTTCCAACATTTTGGACTTCTTGACGGTTATGTCACGGGCTTGCTCAAGCATACTCCACAACTCAGCACACGTGTGCTCCTCGTCATCGCTATCATCGCTTCTCTCATCCTCACTCTCCCCAAAATGGCTCGCGGCCATGAGGCACATGGGAGGTGGAGGAAGAGCTCATGGAAGTGTGGTCTTGATCATGGCTAGGCCGGCCACTTCTTCATCACTTGAGGAAGAGGACTCATCACTTGAGTTATCACTTGTCCACTCTACAACAAGGGCCTTGCGAGAGAACTTCTTCTTGTAGCCTTGAGCTTTGCCTTTGCCTTTGCTCTTGTCTTTGTTGAAGTGTCTATTCTTCTTTTGCTTGGCCTTGGGGTCTTCTTCTTCTTCTTCACTTGAATCTTGTGACTTGAATGCTTCTTTCTTGGGCTTTGGGCACTCTCGGACAAAGTGACTCTTTGAGCCGCAGTTGAAGCACTTGCCCCTTGACTTGGAAGCAAACTTGTTCTTGAAAGTCTTCATCTTCTTCATGAGAAGAGCCAAGTCCTCGGTCAAGTCACATTCATCATCATCTTCATCATCATCATCATTAATGGTCACCTTCTTCTTGTTCTTCTTGCTCTTGCAAGATTCTTTCTTGTCAACGGGTAGAGCAAGGTTGGATGGTTGAGGATCATCCATCCCCAATTGGTAGCACTCAAAGGCAGTGATCTTGCCAAGTACATCCTTCATTGTATTGGTCTTGAGGTCACCTTGCAAGATGAAGGTGATGATGGACTCATACTTGGGGTCCTTGAATAGCCTCAAGAATTTTCTTATCATCTTAACGGGCTTCATCTTGAAATCATCCCCAAGTGCATTGATCTCCTCCACCAGTACATGAAAACAAGAATAGACAGTGTTAGCTCTCTCATGTGGCAATCTAGGGAAGTTATCATACTTGTTCTTCAGCACATAGTATATTTCCTCTTTGACATCACTGGTGCCCTCATGGAGCCCCTGAATCTTAGTCCAAATACCATGTGCTGTGGAACTAGCATCCAACTGAGCAAAAACATCCTTAGAGATGCAAGCACACAAAGCATTCTTGACCTTAGCATTGCACTTAAGAAAGTCAGGCTCAAGTAGATTCACATCCGCATCGGACTCGTGAGTGACCATCCATATCTCTGGATCAAGGGACTGTAGGTAGGCTTCCATGCGAGCCTTCCAATAAGCATAGTCCTTCCCATTGAATATGAGAACATTCCCCGCCTGTCCCGGCATCCTTACTCAAGACGGTGAAGCCTCAAAGATGAGCACTTGGCTCTGATACCACTTGTAAGGACCGAAGGCGTACCGAGAGGGGGGTGAATTGGTAAGCCGCTCACAAATCCAAATACTCCCTCTGTTCCAAAATTGTTGTCGTCATTGACTTTTTTCATTACCTTTGATCATTCGTCTTATTCAAAATATTTATTCAAATATGAAAAGTTATAAGTTATATTTAAATTTTATCTAGTGATAAAACAAATTATTAAAAAATATATAATATTTTTTAAATTTTTTTGAATAAGACAAATGGTCAAAGTTGATGAAAAAAGTCAATGACAACAACAATTTTAGAATGGAGAGAGTACTTCATTTTACACTACTTGAGTCTAACAAGAGAAGCAATCTAAACAATTCTAGTAGGCCAAGACCCTACACATGCTAGTGTTCATGATAAGAGAAAGCGCGAAAGCAAAACACACTAGCCTATGCAAGCCACAATTCAACCTAGTTACTAGAGCACATAATTGCAGAATAGTAAAAAGAGGGTCAAGGAATGCTCATGATTTTTTCTCGAGGTCTCGGAAGGATGGCATCTTCCCCTACTTCTCGTTGGACCACTCCCGCCGAAGTTCCGGTCCTCCTGCCACCAAGTGGGGTTCTGGCCCACGAGCCCGCAATCACTCCTAGAGTGTACATCACCGCTGCACAAAGCACAAGCTCGCCTCCCTTAAGAACTTGCCGGACTCCCCAAGACGACATGGGCGCTCACTAGCGATGCCCCTTTCAATGGCGGGCTCAAACCATGTATAAACGTGTGATGGCCTTCACAACCGATCACCATAGGCTAGATCACCAACACCTAGATGGTCTAGGTCTCACCATAGACCAAGAGTAACAATCTAGATCACACTCTCAAGGACACCCTAGCCTTAGATGTGCAAGATGCTCATGTTACTCTCCACTAGCACTCTCAAGATATGCAATATCTCCTCCTAGTGCTCTCCTCCTTTCCTCTTGGACCATACCAAATGCTCTCAGGTATTCCACTGGCCAAAAGATGTCCCAAAGACCGTAGCAACGAAGTTATATAGGGTCCTAACCTCAAACTAGCCATTACTCCATGAAATCAGCTTTCTGGGCCTAGTAACCGAACAGTCCAGTCACTGCCTGACCGGATAGTCCGGTCACTGCAATGCATTGCTCCAACGGCTCTAACGCCTGCTGATTCTTCTATTGTTCGGACCGTACGGTCACCTCACTAGACCGTCCGGTCCGTTTCTCTCTCCAGTCCAGAAACAATTCATGCTGAAGCTTCCTTGCTACCCTGTGCAAGTCCTACTGAACGGACCGTCCGGTCAGCAGACTACACCGTCCGGTCTGTACAGGCTCCAGCACAGACAGACTCCTCGCTCCTCGTTGTAAGTTCTAGACAACTCCCTATAGTGACCATACAGTCTAGTCACCAATGACCCCTCTGTCCGGTCTCTATGTCCAGAAGCTGAAACTTGTCGTCCTCGCTTGACTTTCTTTCCCGGCTTCTCCGAACAGCTCCTTGGCTTCTCCACTATCACCTAGTGCCTGTGATTTCACCGAGCAATCTTGCACATCACCGACTGGACATGACCTAAGAGAATGACCTAGACCCTCTTGATAGTCCGGTTTTTCCTATGGACTCAAAGCCCTAACAACTAGGCAAGTGTACCAAACACTTGCACCATATCTTGTTCTCCACTTTGATCCATCTTCATCAACCCTTGGACTCCATCAAGTTCACAAGCCTCCAAGTTTGTGGTCATTGTCATCAATCACCAAGGCAACCATCATCCATATGATTTATAATAGAGTTTAGAGACGATTCCTACAAAGACAACACTCGTGTAGATATTAGCCTACAATTTCATAGTTGTCATCTATCACCAAAACATTCGTACCTTGGAGATCCAATCATCAATGGTCCTGAAGCTTACAATCTCCCCCTTTTCATGATTGATGACAACCACTACATAATCAAAAACTTAATCAATAAACGACCGGGCTAAAAGAGCTACATAAAGATCGAGAGGAACCATAACAACATAGGAGAGAAACGCATAAGGTCCTACTCAATCAAACATCATCTAGAGATACAAGGAAAAGAGAGGAAAGCATACTCTAGATGAAAATGCATGCATGTCATGGCAATATATTCAAGAAAAGCATAAGGACATGCGTTGCAAGGCATGAATGATGAGATGCAACAAGTTAGCATGACTATGCATAAGACTTAAGATCAAGCAATCATCATCATGATATCATACACAGGCATACAAGACAATTAATGAGTACAAAGCACTGCATATGAGACTAAACCAAGTGAGATTAAAATGAGTCAAACACAAGCGGAAGAAAAACATGACTCATCAAAATCCACGAACATCAAATAACTCCATCAAAATAAGATCCAAATGTATCTAACTCCCAAAATCCTGCGTATGCTCCCCCCTAGATACAAGCTACTCTCGATCGCACAGGATCACACTCCCACTCCCCCTAGACCTAGGACTCTTCTTCCCCTTTGGCAACAAGCACCAAGAAGTGGAAAAGATGAACATATAAGCGCTCGTGGTCAAAGGAAGTGGTGCAGCGACATCTTCTGAAGGCTCTAATCCGGGCTGCTCCTGTGCTAGATCCCGTGAAAGGGTGCATCGGTCTGCTGGAGGCATGATCGGTCGATCCCGTGTAGGTCAAGCGTGTCGGCGTACAGGATGTCGATGCAAGTCCCCCCGTCCATCATTACCTTGGATAGGCGGACCTCAGCGATGATGGGGTCGACTACAAGCAGGTATCGACCTGACCGTGGCACGTGTCAGGGGTGGTCCAACCGGTTGAACGTGATCGGCAGATCTGACCACTTGAGAAAGGCTGGAGTGGCGAGCTTTGTTGCAAAGAACATGCAATGCTCGACCTTGGAAGTGCGGCGGCATCTATGGGAATCAGGCCCCATGAAGATCATATGACAAGCTTTGGTGTTCGGGAACACTGGTCCCCCTTGCTCGTCTTCACCATCCACGGGGTCCTGGACCCCCGGCTCTGATGCTTTCTTCGAGTCTCCCTTCTTCGCCTCCTCCCGAATGAATTTCTTCATCATCGAGCAGTCCTTTAGGAGGTATTTGACAGGGAATCCATGGTTGGGGCATGGACCATTCCACTTCTTCTCGAAGTGGTTCGGTGCCTCCCCTGTTGTCAGCCTCGGCGGCTTGCGTTCGGTGGCGGCCATGACTGGGTCGTGCATGGATCACGGCTTGTACTTCTTCTTCGGGCGATCGAAGGGGCTGTTGTCGGCTCCTTCTTCCCGCTTACCTTTCCCTTTCCCCTCTAGCATGCACTGGTGGACGGCTCTGACACACTCCTCACCGGAGGCAAAACTCGTGGTGATGTCCACGAGCTCATGAGCCATTCATGGACCCATACGTGCTAGTTTGTGGATGACCTGTTCCAAGGTGGTGCCAGAGATGAAGGCCCCGACGATGTCCGCATCACCCACGTTGGGTAGCTTGTTGCACTTCTTGCTAAAGCGCCGGATGTAGTCCCTGAGAGTCTCGCTAGCTTTCTGTCGGCAGTTCTTGAGGTCTCAGGGGTTGCTCGGTCGGACATAGGTTCCCTGGAAATTTTTGATGAAGATGTCCCTCAAGTCACCCAAGTCATTGATCCGACCCTCGGGGAGATGCTCGAGCCAGGCGCGAGCCGAGTCTACGTGGTATAAAAGAAGGTTGCGGATGATGGCGAGGTCATCGATGGCTCCCCTCGCCTGAGACACGAGCCAAAGGACCGGGTCCGTTTCGCCCACGTACTTTGTAACGGTTGCGGGTGCTCAGAAGCGCTGAGGGAACTTGGCGCTGCGGATGCGTGGGCTAAAAACCTGTGGCCCGAGAGGGCTTGGGCTTTTATCCCTTTTGTTGTCGGTGTCATCATACTAGCCTCCACGGTGCAGCTGATGACCCCTTTCCTTTTTCAACCGCTCCCTCTCGCGCCAGTGCACCTCAAGGGTGTGGCACGCATCATGCTTTGGTCTAACCCAGTCGTGGATCGAGGCCTTCTCGACTGTTGCCCATAGGGGCTGGCTGCCGGACCAAATGTTGTTGTGATCCGGCAGCGCTACCCACCACTGCGCGCTTGGATGTGGAGATCTGCTGGCTGGATTGGGCGGCTCGCCTTAGCGAGCTCTCCACCTGCAGCTCAGCGGCCTTGGCAAAGAGTGCCGCAACTTCCCGTTGGGCCTATTGGGCCTCTGGTGTTGCACGCTCGTTGGGGATTTTGAGCAGCATGACATCTGCCGCTATGTTCTACCCCACATGAGCAAGCGCGTCCACCCGTATCAGAACGGGCTAGCTCATGGTGTATCTCTTCCTTCCTGTGTTCGAGCTGGCGTCGGGTCTCTTCCAGCTCCGCTCGTCGGGCCCTCAGCCGCTGCTGGGGATCTATTACGTGGGTGGCGGGCTGTACCCCTCTGGCGGTGGTGACAGGGATGTCGATTATCATCTCGCCCGCTCCTACGCCTGTCACCGGATTCACCGGGGCGGGAGTCTCAGGATTTGCCAAGGCTCCGACAGCCGAGGTTCGGTGCCCCCCGCCATTGGCAACGGCATGGGCTGCACCATATGGCATCTACGCGGGGAACCGCAGCTTCCCGTGCAACTACTGGAGTCAGAGTCCTTGCATGATCTCACGTTGAGGAGGTCGAAGAGGGACTCATCTGGGTGATCGATCACGCCGACAAAACCTGGGTCCACGAAAGCGAACATCGAGTTCTCGACGGCCTCATCCTGGAAGCACCCTGCGGCATTCCGAAGGCCGCACAGATAGCCTTACGAAGGGGCCTCAAGGAGCCATCTCGGGTGGAGGGGCTCTCCTCTAAGGAGCTATCCATGGATGTTCGCTAAGGCGAACGCGAAGCAGTGGAGGTCATCCTGATCAGGCGTAGGGCCCAAGTAGCACTGCAAGTGGAGCCACATCTGGTCACCGTACCCGGGCGATGTCATGGAGTAGTCGGTGATGCGCGGCCTGGCCGGCTTGAGCTAAACTGTGCATACAGCCTCGTCGTCAATCATGACGACAGCCACGATGGGGTCTGGGAGCGACTCATCGATGAGTCGCAATGTCTCGTTCTCCATGACCATGAAGTCGAGCGTGTCGCCCATGTCCTCGAGCCCCCACGGATGCACTGCCTCGGGGGTGGGCGCCGGAGCCGGAGAAGGCAAAGAAGCCGGAATGCTGACGCACAACAGCTTCCGGTCTATAGTAGCAACAAACTCCAAGCTCCCAAAAAATACGCTGCTACTGGGAGCCCAAAAAATGGAGGAGGTGGCCATCCAAGCCAGGGAGTGATGAAGCAAAATGCAGAAAAGTCCCCTACCTGGCGCGCCAACTGTCGGTGTTTAGATCACCGGCTAGTAGAATTTGTTCATGGGGGTGCGCATTTCAGACTCGGTGATGGCTAAGCAAGAAGATATGGGGGGTTATACTGGTTCGGGGAAGGCCCCTATGTCCAATTCTCTAGCCTACTCGTGTTACTTGCTCTGGTGGAGATTACAACGGTGGCGAGAGAGGAGGGAACTCCAAGTCTCTGGTGCGAGTGGTGTGCGTGTGTGAATGATCGGGTGTTGTCTTGTTGTGTCCACGGAGAAGAGTGGGTATCCCCTTTTATACTTCAAGGAAATGGGCCCATTTATAGAGAGAGAGAGAGAAGGAGAGGGTGGGATTCTATGCGCGTGGAGTTGGCGGAGGTGTGTAGGAGAAGGCAGAGTTCCTGGTCGGCGGCATGGTCTTTGGTCCTTGTGGGCCCCTCATCCTGGCCATCATACCAGAGGGGAGAGACACCACGCCCAAGCGAGCCCCCGTCTTCCATCGATAGGCGGAGTCTTCCTTGTTACTATTGATGGCATGCTCCATCGTGCGTGACAAGATGCATTATGGGCGCTGTCACGTTACCCGAGTGGTGGACAATCTCACTGTCTATCGACCGTCCTGTACTATCACTGTTAGGGGTGTCATCGGACGATGGTGTCATTGAGTGCCCTGTCGCGCCTGGTTTCATCAGCGAGCGTGGGTGATGATAGGGGTGGCAGGTGTACAGGGAGATTTGACCCCCTAATACTGTGTATTCGTAATGGGTACAACATTTAAGACTGAGTAGTTGGCTGTTGTTGATTACCGTCTCGCCCGTCCCCCTTCGCATGGGGTTGTAGCATTGGGTAAGGCATGCGCGGACCTGCCCAGAGTTGGGATCCATCCTATCCCATCAGCCAAGTCCTTTCACCCCGCCATTTTAGGCTCGGTCAGGGTCTTTCTGTCCCGTCTTGTCTCGACTCGGACCCCACCAACAGGAGTTGGCGGTTATGAGCTTATTCCATGATCGTGAGGGAACCGTGATGGAAAGCCTTGACCCCCTTTGAGGGGTCGAGCTGAGCGTAGTGTAGCAGAGCGCTCGACCCCCACCTACCGAGGGGTTGAGCGAGGCGCATACGATCGCTCGACCCCCGCTGAGGGGTCGAGTGAGGCATAGCTAGTTCCTGACCATTTGGGGGTCGGGCGAGTCGGGGTAGTGGCGCGACTCTCACCGTAAGGTCCATGGGAGACTGGCTCCCTGTACACAAAATTATATGGGTATCACCATGAGCTACAGAGGTTAGGTCATCATAAGTTATGGTGAGTACAAAGAAGTTGTATAGAGAGGTGCAAGTCATTGGACTGGTGCATCGAAGGTCACCATAAGCCATGGTGAACCCACAGAGAAGGTACGTCCTTGTATAGAATTTTGTGGCCACTGTAAGGTGAAGCTAGGGATCGTCATAAGGTACAGTGATCCAAAGGAGGAGAAGAGTTCGAAGCCATGAACTCTCTGTTGATGTTATGGTAGGTTGAAGCTACGATGACCCAAGGAGAACATATACAGAGAGGAAGTGCCTCTGTTTGGATTTTGTAGGGTTGCCATAAGGTTCCCAGGAGGTGACAAGGCCCGGAGGTCACCATAAATTACAGTGATGAAAGTGCTTCTAAGTCCCTAGTGGGTTTTGGTGAGTTGATTGACAAAATGATTAAAGGTCTAGTATATTTATTAAGATGATGAGTAGGAATTGTATTGTAATACTAGTGTGGACAATCATTCAAAGACAAGCTTATGAATATCATTTATATGAGATCACACTTCTATAGGACAATAATTTATGATGTGCAACAAACAAGTGAGCATGAATGAGAAAGAGACATGGTTGTATGATCATATCTTGATATGTCTCTCTTATGATAATTGTAAAATCAACATGGACATCAATTACCAAGGAAATATCAATCAAAATTCAACAAGACAAAAATAGCTAGTCAAAAGTGAACATATTGTAGGGCACAAGGATTTGTGTGGATAAGTATGACAACTTGATGAAGGAATAACATAAGTTGGCTGCGATAGACCGTACATTGGAGAAGGGCAATATCACACCTGGTTCCAATGACCAAAACCGAATGCATCTGTATGCGTGCCGAGGATCAAGTTTTCACGCACACATGACAATTATTGTGATAAAAGAACAATATCTTTATTATATCGGTAACTTTATTATTACAATGGTGACCCGTAGGTCAAAAAGAAAAAAGGTTACATTGCAGCGGAATAACTAAGCGTTGGCATCCTTCAGCTCCCACGGGAAGTCGACCAGAAGACCGCATGCCTAGCCTCCTCCATCGTCTTCATGGTGTACCATCCTTCTCCTATAGCTGAGTAGCAATGTGGGATATAGCTAGGGTGAGTACGTGTCGTACTCAGCAAGTGGGGGAGAAGATGACATGGGGCTAAAGAAAAAAGGAAGGCTTATAGGGGTTTATTGTATGAGCTTTTAATTCACTAAGCATTCTAATTACTAGGTGAGGTCATCCCAACCATCGATCCACATGGTCCTATCGAAGCCAAGTCCAATCCCATTCACCAATCCCAACCATTCCATCCCATAACCAACTAATCTTGTGAGGGATCCAGGTCCCTCGTGACCATGAGCACGGCTGTCATGATAGTTTTACACTCTACAGAGGTTACGACAGTTTACCCACAAGTCGTGATTTCATCCCCGGTTCCCAGGTGGACTAGAGTCTCCATGTTGCCATGCCGGCCAAGCACTAGCACACTTCCTTAAATGTGCGGCCAGGAGATCACTACGAGGCTTTTACAAAGGGTCTCCCATTATGTACTCGCCCACTAAGGTTTCACTCCCATCTATGAGTGATAGCCCATCAACAAGCAGCTCATCACCCTAGGAGCCCCCTCTTGAGCCATTTGGATACAAGGACAGTCCTCCTGACTTCCATTCCCCGCTCCACCATATGCTCATACAACACTAGGAGAACCCCTAATTAATCAGCCAATTTGTTCCATAGCAGCCTTGTGATGACACTGTTGTCCTGGGTTACCACTCCAAGAACCGGTTCCTAGGATCTACAACAAGCATACCACCACCCAACATGTGCCCACGGCACCACATTCATTCCATCCAGCTTCTTGAGATCCCTGTGTCCATATTGCTAAAAGATCACCAAATTATTCCCAATATGGCTTGTTCATTAGTCCGGATTAATTGAACGAAACAACCCAATAAGCAACTAAGCATGTCTACCCTCAGCTAACTAAACCTCTAGTTCAAGGCGACAAAGACAAGCTAAAGCAATACCAGTAAACCCTAACAATAGGTACCCATTCATTTGACACAAGCATGCAATTCTACAATAACATTCATAATAGGACACTTGCCTTATATTAGATGTTGCTGCTCAGTGATAGCAAATCTTGATCTTCGTCCTCGTACAATTCCCGTGCGTAAAAATTCTATTCGCGCAAGACAAACAAACCATGTACACAATAAATACACAATGCAGGGTATAGAACAATTGTGTATGGTTGAACAAAGATTGCAATTAGATATTTTTTTTGGATACATGAATATAGGTGGAAGAATCATCTAAATTGGGGATGTAGATCAAAAGATATGCAAGGTTAAAGCTGCAAGGATTGCGGCTGCGCACAGACTGTGCAAAACTTATGTTCGCGTCCCCAATGATTGGCTCTAGCTATAAAGGAATTATTTGAACATAAATCTTCTTAATGGTGTCGGACATGTGATATGCAAGGTGAATTGGATCAGAAATCATCTATACTGGAGATTGATTGGCTGCATCATGAGGAGGTTATCCAGCGGCAGATCACGCACAGATCACGTTCCTGGTCGCACCAAGGCCGTTCTAGCAGAACCCTCTAACGGAGATGATCACAAGACCCTGGAACACAAGTAGGAATGTCGGTTGTATCAAGAATACCTCTGGATTGGGAGAAAAAGAGGATGGATTTACCGTCGCACACGCTGGATTCGCCTAGATCAGGGAGCTGCTGCCATTGTGATACAGATCCCCGAGGCATACAACGCCCAATAGATCTGATTTTTAGATATTTTGAAGGGGACATATAGGCGCACCTCCATGTAAAATGTGGCGGAATTTTGATTGGTGGATCACCGGGAACGCCAAAGCCAACCGGCAGAACTGCTGCTGGACATAAGGGCAGGGTGGCGTGGCGGCAGCCTGCCGGTGTGGTGAGGGTTTGAGGAGGGTGGGGAGGACGTGGGATGGGGCCTAGTATTTATAGGAGGGTTGGGGAAGTTGGGGAAAGGAATATGGAAATAGAATTATGAAGAATAAATGCATTATTAAAGGCAATTTATTCTCTTGTTCCTTCCATAAAAGTGTTTATGGAAGGTGGAGTTTCTTTCCATAGAAATGTTTATGGAATGTGAGGTTTCTTTCCATAGTAGTGTTTATGGAAGGAGGGGTTTGTTTCCATAGGGATGATTATGGAAGGTGGGTTTATTTTCTATAGAAAGGTTTATGGAATGTCGTGCAAACATAGAAGGTATTATGTCTAGGTACATCGATACGGTTGGAAAAATGAATGAGGATGAAAATGAGTCTATATGCATCAAGGTGTGTAGGGTAAAATATTTGATGAACGAAGATACGATGTGATGAAATAAGTTTGGAAGACGGTGTTCGACGATGCATTCATGTGAGTCAAGGAGATATAGATAGTTGAGGTCATTTCAGAAAATAGAATGTACATTCGAAAAATTTGATTGAAAGGATTTCAATTTTCTCAAATTAACATGGAATTCAAAAATGACAAAATATTGAAATCAAATCAAATAAAATGATTTTACTTATCTAAAAAGGTTTTGGTTCAAAACTGAAAACTTTTGTGACATAAAGCAATTTCTTCAGCCAAATAAAATCTTTGTAAATTTGCAAAATTTCTTATAAATAGTTTCAAAATTTGAGAAATCCAAATATATTGTTTGAAAGAGGTTCACATTCAAAAATGGGAAATTTTGGGATATGACAGGCAAGGAAGAGGCTTGCTGTTGAAGGACCTATGAGAAACCATGTGGATATGTGCCATGGTTTGCAATATATGTGATGAGTAAATGACTTGAGCGGGATTTGGTGATTGAGTTGAAATGCGGGAATCCGGGGATTGCATGTGTTTGAATATCATGTTTCGACTAACCGGAGTTGGTGGAGATATTGCAGGAGATGGGAAATGTGTTTGCTTGTCTCATGATGTGTAGGTCAGTGGAGTCGACTTGGCGGTCAACGGCGAGAGGATCGGGGCACAAGTAGGGGACTTGGGGCCAAACGATCAGGATGCTGGGTGAAGTCAAGGGTGATCCATACCGTACACGTGGAGAGGCAAGAAGCACGGACGGTTTCGTAGTTGAGCCTCAAACCCGTGGTGGTGATAAAGACGGCATGTTGACCAGGTCAAGGCAAACGGGATGTCGGTACAAGTGACAAGGGGGCCCGATGGACAGGGACTGGGAGAGTCTTGCCGGCGGTCAGGATCATGGGACAAGGTGACACGCGTCGATATCGAGAAGCCGTGCTTTGAGAAGCGTGCGAGATAGTTTCCCGGTTTGGGCCTCAAAACCGTTGGCGGTGGTTAGTGGTGCACGTGGCGCCATCATGAAGCTTGCTTCAAGACGAAGCAAAGACGTGAAGCGTCCGATGGCATTCGGGCGATGAGGAAAAAGATGGACGGTTATGCCCCCGGTGGTAGGTGGGTGTGTTATGTAGGTCAAGGGTAGAGTGGTCATGTGGACAATAGACCCTAGGCCTATATAAGGAGAGGTGTGGCTAGTGGGAGAGGTGCCTCTCTTTCCATTAGCCTTGTGTTAGGACTCTATTCAAAGTGCTAGAAGAGGACTTCATGTTTGAGAGGAGAGTAGTGGGTGTGTGAGAGACATCTCTTGCTCTTCCAAATAGTGGGAGCGAGAGGGTGGCTTCCTAGCCTTGTACCTATGGATCTTGTAAGCACCTTTATACGATATGAGAAGTATTTTCATGCTCAAGATTTCCCTCTTCACTTGAATCCCGAAATTCCCTTTTTCCTATTTTCGGAGCTATTTTCGTGGTGATTTTTGATCTCATTTTTGGACGAGTTTTTGGCTCGGATTTCTTGAGAAACTTGTTGCTAGGATGAGCTAGAACAATCCTCTATGGATCCTTGACTGAATCAATAGCCCTAGCACCTTCGATTTGAATGGTTTCTTAAGTTTCCCCTTTTTGGTGTTCTTGGCACAAGATCTGAAATTCGTGATGATTCCTTGAGCCAATGGAGATGATTTTCTAGAATTAGGGTCCTGATCTAATGATGATTCACTGGTCCAAAAATCACATCATTTGGAGTTCATTTGGTTAGGTTTTGGAGAAGATTTGCCAAATTCCTGAAAGTTTCTATTGTTCTAACGGGATCGATCGACACTACCGACGACCAGGACCGGCACTGCTGGTGGGACTCAAAAAGCTAGATCAGCACTGCCGATGGGGCCAACCAGCACTGCCGATGGTCCTGGTCGGCACTACCGGTGGTGGTTCAGTAAGGTGCAGTTTGTGAGATTTTTTACTATCTCGAGTCTCTGCTGTTTCCTGTTGTTTCCACTGTGTTTCTTTGCTGTAGTTGATCACTCCTAAGACTAGTACACCATGAGTTGGTGTGTGTAGTCTTGGTGATTGGTTCGGAGGTTGGCTTGGGTTGTTTTTGGGATATAGGCCAAGTTCTCTCGGACAATTTTTGATTGGCTCCCATTCACCCCCCCCCCCCCTCTGGTCACTTTCTCGATCCTTCAATTGGTATCAAAGACGATTTGATCACTAGTTGACCTTCACTGACTTTGTGATCCGAAGGCGACATAGAGAAGCGTGCTATCAAGCTTTGGATGTTCGATGGAGAGGACTTCACCTACTAGAAGTCACGGACCAAGGCGTATCTACTAAGTCAAGGACATGCAATTTGGGAGATTGTTGAGCTGGAGTATGCTATACAACTAGACCTAAACATTGCATCTGTAGGTGAGTTAGTCAGGTATGAGAACAACTCTAAAGTTGTCAATATTCTACTCTCTTCACTTGGTAGGAGTGAACATGATAGGGTTGCACACCTTGACACTGCTCATGCTATTTGGGTTAAGCTCTACACTTACCATGAGGGTACCAACCAAGTCAAGTCTATGCGTAAGGATTCTTACAATAGACAGTACCAAACTTTTGCACAAAAACCTGGCGAGTCACTAGATGACACCTTTCGTAGGTTTGAGGCAATTGTGTGCAACTTACGAGCTTGTGGTAACCTTGTGTACAATGACAATGATAGAGCTAAGCAACTGTTGTACTCACTTGATGAGAATGTTTGGGGGGTTAAAATTGCTGCTCTAGAAGAAACTGTTGACTTCAACACCTTGAACTGTGAGCAACTGCTTCTAATCTTGCTGAAATCTCATGAACTATCTAGGAAATCTCGTCCTAATCTTGCTATTCCTGCTTCTAGCATGGCTTTGCTTTCTAGCTCTCAGAAGGATAGTCACAGTGATGCTTCTTATGGAACTAACCCCTCACTTGACAAGTCTTCTTTGGAGTTTGCTTTGTCTTCTCTTGTTGCAGCTTCTGATGAACAGATGGAGTGCATTCCTGATGAGGAGCTGTCCTTGCTCAAAAGGAAGTTTAGGAAGTTCTACAACAACCGCAAGGAGAGAAGAGGAGGTGGTTCAAGAACCTGCTTCGAGTGCGGTGACCCGAGACACTTCATTGCCGATTGTCCCAAGAAGAAGAAAGAAGACCGGGTACCGTGACAACGACACTGAAGACTTTATGTAGAAGAAGAACCGCTTCTACAAGAAGGGCAAGAACTCCAAGAAGTTCGCCAAGGCTATTGCACGCGCCTGCGTTGCCACCTTGAGCGATGTCGACCTCACATTAAGCGAAGGCCTTACAAGCTTGGAGGAGAAGATCGAGAAGCCACGAGTCAAGAGGAAGGATGACTTCACCGGGCATTGTCTCATGGCAAAGAACGACCATGGCACTGACTCTAGATCTGACTCCGACACAAGCGAGGTACCTCCTACTCTTGATGATCTCACTTCTAAACTTGATCATTTGCGCGATGTTCTGCTCTTGCAAGATGATAATCTTTGCAGTGCTGTTCGTGAGAGTAGAGAGCTTAAGTCTAAGTTGGAGAGTGCTGATTTTGAAATTGCTTCGCTTAAGTCTAAGCGCTTGTGTTGATACTGCTGCTGAGTGTGAGTCTTGTCAAGTTGTGATGAGTGATCTTGCATAGAGGGAGAGTGTGCATGCTCAAGTTGCCAGTCATCTTGAGAGTGCCCTCAAGGAGCTTGATGAGTTCAAAGCTAGACCAACTCTTTTGGGTGCATGTCAGAAGTGCCCCAAGCTCACAGATGAGTTGGAAGCTCAGTCCCTCAAAGTCAAAGAGCTTGAGTCCAAGTTGCTTCATGAGACTCGCTCGAATGTTCTCCCACATCTGTGTGAAGTGTGTGTCACCCTCAAGGATAAGCTAGTAATCACTAGGGAGGAAAACAAAGTCCTAGTTTAGGAAAATGACTATCTTGTTTCTAGGCTCTAGAGAACCCTAGCCAGTGAGGAAAAGATTGAGAGTGACCTGGCAAGAGTGAAGGAGAGTGCTTCTAGGTCTACCTATAACTTGGGCTTGGGATTTGTGAGGTGTGACAAGGAGAGTGAGAATGTGGGTAAGTTTGTACCTAGCTCCAGCTACAAGGATGAGGAAAACACCATCAACCCCACTGACACATACTATCCACCCAATCCCAAACCCTCCTTCAACCCAAAGCAAACAGAGAAGCAAAAAACCCAAACCTACAATGCAAACCAAACCTAATCCTAAGGGTGTCTACATTTGCATGTTTTGTGGTCGCAATGGCCACTTGGACGAATTCTGTTATAGGCGTAAGAGGATTGAGAGGAAGCAAGCTGAGTTGACTAGGGATGCTTTTTATGACGATTTTGATGGGTTTCAACCTCACTCTTTCTCTCGTGCCTATCATGGATAGGGTCATTCCTCATATGGCTTTGATTCATGAAACAGAGGCTTTGCGCAGCAGCGCTTTGGCACCCCACGTTTTCCCCATCGTGGTGAGTGTCACTCGCGTGGATTTGGCTTTCACATTGATGATTTCTATCCTCACAACCCAAGGTTTGAGTCGAGACGCTATGACAGGCCACGTTTTCCCCGTCGTGGTTCTCGTCCTATGTGTTCAAATGATAATGTGCAAAGAACTGTGATGACTACTACCGGTCATATGCTTAAGTGCTGGATTCCCAAATCACTTTTGACTAACCCCAGCACTGAGCCATCGACTTTTCCTTCTTGTTCTTTGTAGACAGCAGGTGGAGGCTTGGAGAACAAATGGTTGATGGACTCCGGGTGTTCGCACCACATGATCGTAGATGCAAAGTGGTTCTCCAGCCTCACTCCCTTGAAGCGGCGGGAGTATGTGACCTTTGGAGATGACAAGAGAGGGAGAGTGAAGGCAAGAGGCATGGTAAAGGTAAATGAAAAATTCACTCTCAAGGATGTTGGTTTGGTTGAGTATGTCATGTATAATCTCCTCTCTGTCTCTCGGCTTCTTGATGTTGGTTTGGAAGTGCGCTTTAAGTTGAATGCTTCTTGTGTTCTTGATTCGAGTGGTTCCTTGGTTTGTGGGATTTCTCGCATTGGCAGAGTTTTATAGGCTGATCTTGATGGTTCTCCTGGTTCTCACAAGTGCTTGTTTACTCAATCTTCTTCTGAGCTCTAGAAATGGCATAAGAGACTGGGTCACATGAGCTTTGACTTGCTATGTCGCTTGAGTGGCCTAGGTTTGATCCGAGGATTGCCTAAGCTCAAATTTGATAAGGATTTGGTTTGTGCTCCTTGTCGTCATGGGAAAATGATTGCCGCTTCCCATCCACCAATCAATTTGGTGATGACTGAACGCCCTAGAGAGTTGCTTCAGATGGACACTGAAGGTCCTTCTCGGGTTCGTTCGGCGGGTGGGAAGTGGTATGTTCTTGTGATTGTTGACGACTATTCTCACTACTCTTGGGTCTATTTTCTTGAGAGCATGGATGAAGTGTTTCATCACTTTCGGAGCTTAGCTTTGAGGTTGTTCAAGGAACTCCCTGGTGCATTACGATCAATCCGCAGTGATAATGGCACCGAGTTCAAGAACTCCTCCTTTGATGCCATCTATCTTGAGAATGGTATTGAGCATCAGTTTTTAGCACCTCGTGTTCCTCAGTAGAACGGTGTGGTTGAAAGAAAGAACAGAACCATGGTGGAGATGGCCCGGATGATGCTCGATGAGCATAGGACTCCGAGGCGGTTCTGGGCTGAGGCCATTAATACTGCTTGCTATGTTTCCAATCAGATTTTCTTGTGCTCAATTCTTAATGTGACTTCTTATGAGCTACATTTTGGGAGGAAGCCATCTGTTTCTCATTTGCGTGCTTTTGGCTGCAAGTGCTTTATTCTCAAGCGTGGCAATCTTGATAAGTTTGAGTCGAGATCTTCTGATGGCATCTTTCTTGGTTACTCTCCTCATGGTCATTCCTACAGAGTTTTGAATTTGGAAACTAACACCATCATAGAGTCCTGCGATGTAACCTTTGATGAATCAAACTCTTGTGCAAGGAATATGATTGAGTCTGCAGGTGATAAGGAGCTAAAGGAAAGCATCTTTGTAGAAGAGGACCTACAGGGCTTTGATGATGATGACGATGATTCACTTCATCTCTCATCTGAGCTTGTTCCTGCTGCTACGACTACTCCAGCAGAGGGTCCAGAAGCTTCTACATTGACTTCAACTGCTGTTGAGCAAGCTCCAGCTATGGTTGAGGGGGAGGTACACTCTGAGAGAGAGGCTCCTCACCACATTCAGCATCAACATCCACCTCAACAAATGATTAGTAATCTCTATGAGAGGACAACAAGGTCAAGGTCTGCACATCTCGCTTGCATTACCAATTCTCTCTTTGTTGCAACCTTTGAACCCCGAGATGTTGGACATGCACTATCTGATGAACATTGGGTTAATGCCATGCATGAAGAGTTGGAAAACTTTGTGAGAAACAAAGTCTGGACCCTTGTAGAGCCTCCCAAAAATGTCAATGTCATAGGAACCAAGTGGTTATTCAAAAACAAACATGGGGAGGACGGTGAGGTTGTGAAAAACAAGGCTAGGCTAGTTGCTCAGGGTTTTAGCCAAGTGGAGGGCTTAGACTATGGTGAAACCTTTGCTCCTGTTGCTCGCATAGAAGCCATTAGGATCTTGCTTGCATTTGCTGCCTCCAAGAGCATTAGAATCTATCAAATGGATGTCAATAGAGCTTTCCTAAATGGTTTCATAGAGGAAGAAATGTATGTGAGGCAACCCCCTGGCTTTGAGCACCACAAATACCCAAACCGTGTGTACAAGCTTCAGAAGGCTCTGTATGGGCTAAAGCAAGCACCTAGGGCATGGTATGCTAGGCTTAAGACCTTCTTGCCAGAGCACGGGTATGTCATGGGGTGTGTTGATAAAACCTTGTTCACTCTTAAGCATGGCAATGACTTTCTAATGGTTCAGATTTACGTGGATGATATCATCTTTGGTGGTTCCTCTCATGTTCTTGTGTCCAGATTTCAGGAAGCCATGGAAAGTGAATTTTAGATGTCGATGATGGGCGAGCTCACCTTCTTTCTTGGGCTTCAAATCAAGCAGTGCAAGCAAGGCACTTTCATTCATCAAGCCAAGTACACGAAGGATCTCCTAAAGAAGTTCGACACAGTCAATGTGAAGCCGTTATCTACACCAATGTCCACTACGACGGCTCTTGACCCTGATGAAGACTGTGAAGCGGTGGATCAAAGGGAGTATAGGAGCATGATTGGCTCCCTCTTGTACCTGACGGTGACAAGACCCGACATACACTTTGTGGTGTGTATTTGTGATCTCTTTCAAGCTTCCCCAAGGGTGACTCATCGCAAGGCTGTCAAGCGCATCTTCAGGTATCTCAAATACACCCTTGAGTTTGGTCTTTGGTACTCTGCATCTTCATTTCTTGATCTCATTGGGTATTCGGATGTAGACTTTGTTGGGTGTAGAATTGATAGGAAGAGCACTTCTGTTACATGCCATTTCTTGGGTACTTCTTTGATTTGTTGGTCTTCTCGTAAGCAGTCGAGTGTTGCCCAATCCACCATAGAGGCTGAGTATGTTGCTGCTGCTAGCTGCTACTCACAAATCCTGTGGGTTGTATCTACCATGAGAGACTATGGGTTAACCTTTAAGAGTGTTCCACTCATGTGTGATAACTCCAGTGCCATATGCTTAGCCAAAAACCCAATCCAACATGGTAAGGTCAAACACATCAATGTGCGATTCCACTTCCTGAGAGACAATGCTGAGAAGGGGGATGTTGAGCTCAAATACATTGACACCAGAAACCAACTAGCTGATATCCTCACCAAGCCCCTAGATGCTACTAGACATGCTTTTCTTCGGGGGGGGGGGGGGGGGGGAGGGGGGACTTTGTGTTTGTCATCCTTATGGCATCATTTGAGGGGGAGTTGGTGTTCACTTGTATATATGTATCTTACCATTTTTGCATTGCATCTCATATGTAATATATGCATTGGTAGATGAGATTTGATTCTTATGCTTGCCTGTATTTCTCATTGCTATGATTGAGCTTGAGCTAAGTTGTGTGAATGTGATGGTAATCTCTCATGCTTAGATTTTCTAGATGGCCTGTTATAAACTCATTTGAGCAACTTGCTAATCTTAAAGGTAAACTGAGCTTCTTGAGAACCCTATGATCTAATGTTGCTAAAGCTTGCTCACCATGTGTATAATTGCTTTTATCCCTATTGAAACTTGCATTGAGACTAGTCTATAGGATATCTTGGCTTTGGCACCTTGTGTTTGCGAAATGAAAGGCTTTGCAATTGTTTAGCTCATGATGTAACATTGTGGGAACATGTGTTCCTTTTGTCGCAAAGGCATGCTCTTTTGTCTTGTGCATAAACTTGAATAATCTACTAAGTGTTTTGATCAAGAATAATTCTAAAATGCTAATCCAAACACTATGACTTGATGCCTCGAGGTGTTTGTTGTACCCAGTCGTGCGACCCTCCGTATGGATAAGAGGACACATGAGGATAAATAATAATCACTTGATCAATTAAGTCTCTATTGCATATGTGAGTGTTTGCAGAGCTCATTTTCTGCGAATGCTTGTTGCCCTAGTTGAGATTGAAACTGGCTAGATTCTTATGATTCACTTGGTGCTTGTTTTGCCTTGGATGGAAGTACTTACACATGTGGTGGCAGTTTTGCTCATGATAAGCAAATTTGATTCTATCTAAGCTAGTCAATCTTTCTGTTTAGCTTGTGTAGCTCTTGGTGTTTATGCCTTGCTATCTATTTTTGATCTTTGCATGGTTGTGAGCTATTTCTTTTACACTTCATGGCCCTATGTTTATGGGTAGCAAAGTTAAATGCTTGCTTGCATAATTGTTGAAGCTCCTTAGGTTTGCATTTTCATGTTTTGCATGTTTGCTTGTTCCTTTACCTTTTTGATGAGTTCATTGCCAAAGGGGGAGATACTATTGGGCCATACACAAATAATGCTAAGAAACTTAAAATGATCCATTTTGCACTACATGAGACCTACCACAACTTGAGGGGGAGCATATCATGATCTTGAGTGTTTTCTTGCGTTTTTCACATTCTTTGCGTCTCAAGTCGCTTTCCTTGCCAACTCTTGGTTTTGTGATCCCTACTTGCTAGATGGCTTGTTTTCACCTTTTCTGTGGGTTTGGCCATTTGGATGTGCTTATTCGGTCTCGCATTTCAATCTCTAATCTTTGTGCATTTGGTATTGTCAATGTACTCATCAACGGGGGAGATTGAGAAACCATGTGGATATGTGCCATGGTTTGCAATATATGTGATGAGTAATTGACTTGAGCGGATTTGGTGCTTGAGTTGAAATGCAAGAATCTAGGGATTGCATGGGTTTGCATATCATGTTTCGACTAACCGGAGTTGGTGGAGATATTGGTGATATTGCAGGAGATGGGAAATGTGTTTGCTTATCTCATGATGTGTAGGTCACTGGAGTCGACATGGCGGTCAACGGCGAGAGGATCGGGCACAAGTAGGGGACTTGGGGCCAGACGATCGGTATGCCGGGTGAAGTCAAGGGTGATCCATACCGTACACGTGGAGAGGCAAGAAGCACGGACGGTTTCGCAGTTGAGCCTCAAAACCATGATGGTGATGAAGACGGCGTGTTGACCAAGTCAAGGCGAACGGCATGCTGGTACAAGTGACAAGGGGGCCCGATGGACAGGGACTGGGAGAGACTTGCCGGCGGTCAGGATTGCGGGACAAGGTGACACGCGTCAACATTGAGAAGTCACGCTTTGAGAAGCGTGCGAGGTGGTTTCCCGGTTTGGGCCTCAAAACCGGTGGCGGTGGTTGGTCGTGCACATGGCACCATCACGCAGCTTGCTTCGAGACGAAGCAAAGACGTGAAGCGTCCGATGGCATTCGGGCGATATGGAAAAAGATGGACAGTTATGCCCCTGGTGGGAGGTGGGTGTGTTATGTAGGTCAAGGGTAGAGTGGTCATGTGGACAATAGACCCTAGGCCTATATAAGGAGAGGTGTGGCTAGTAGGAGAGGTGTCTCTCTTTCCATTAGCCTTGTGTTAGGACTCTATTCAAAGTGCTAGGAGAGGACTTCATGTTTGAGAGGGGAGCAGTGGGTGTGTCAGAGACATCTCTTGCTCTTCCAAATAGTGGGAGGAAGAAGATGGCTTCCTAGCCTTGTACCTATGGATCTTGTAAGCACCTTTCTATGATATGAGAAGTATTTTCGTGCTCAAGATTTCCCTCTTCACTTGAATCCCGAAATTCCCTTTTTCCTATTTTCGGAGCTATTTCCGTGGTGATTTTCGATCTCATTTTTGGACGAGTTTTTGGCTCGGATTTCTTGCGAAACTTGTTGCTAGAATGATCTAGAACAATCATCTATGGATCCTTGACCGAATCAATAGCTCTAGCACCTTCGATTTGAATGATTTCTCAAGTTTCCCTTTTTTGGTGTTCTTGGCACAAGATCTGAAATTCGTGATGATTCCTTGAGCTAATCGAGATGATTTTCTAGAGTTAGGGTCGTGATGTGATGAGAATTCACTGGTCCAAAAATCGCATCATTTGGAGTTCATTTGGTTAGGTTTTGGAGAAGATTTGTCAAATTCTCGAAAGTTTCTGCTGTTCTATCGGGGTCGATCGGCACTGCCGATGACCAGGACCGGCATTGCTGATGGGTCTCAGAACCCCACACCAGCACTGCTGATGGGCCAGATCGACACTACTGATGGGCCAGATCGGCACTGCCGATGGTCCTGATCGGCATTGCCGGTGGTGGTTCAGTAAGGTGCAGTTTGTGAGGTTTTTGACTATCTCGAGTCTCTGTTGTTTCCTGTTGTTTTCGCTGTGTTTATTTTCTATAGTTGATCACTCCTAAGACTAGTACACCATGAGTTGGTGTGTGTAGTCTTGATGATTGGTTCGGAGGTTGGCTTGGGTTGTTTTTGGGATATAGGCCAAGTTCTCTCGGAGAATTTTTTATTGGCTCCCATTCACCCCCCCCCCCCCTGGTCGCTTTCTTAGTCCTTGAACCTATGTGATGGAGAAGAGCAAGTAGAGTTGATTCCGATGGATCAAACTAGCCGTGAAGAGCCATATATTTCTAAGTGTCAATCATTTGTTAATATAAGAAGACAAGGTGGTCTATGGATAAAAAGTGCAATATTGACTAAATGAATTCATTAACCATAGTCATCAGGTCAAGATGGATGTTCTCAAATACTACTCATGTTGACAATTCTCATGAAGCAATAATGTTAAAGCATCAAGTGAAGAAGACAAAAATTATATATGGATAACAAGTATAGCATTGATCAAATGAAGTCAACATTGATAGTCATTAGCTTCTGGATTTGCTCAAGTGATAAACATATTGATAGCCCCAAATAAAGTGATAAAAGATAAAGAGGCAAGTATGAAGACAACAAGCTCAAGAAAAATGAAATGTACTTTTGTTTTTATCTTGAGTATAGATTTGCCGTTCTATCAAGGGGGATGCAACATAGGTGTTTTGATGAAGTCTAAAGTGCTCAATTCCTATGGTAGAAGCCATGACAGAATAACCTTGAAACCTACCCATTTCAGAGTGCTCGTCTATGCAAAATAGGTCTGACCGGTCTGGCAAACATGCCAGATCGGTTTTGGGCATCAACATAGGTGTTTTGATGAAGTCTAAAGTGCTCAATTCCTATAGTAGAAGCCATGACAGAATAACCTTGAAACCTACCCATTTCAGAGTGCTCGTCTATGCAAAATAGGTCTGACCGGTTTGGCAAACATGCCAGATCGGTTTTGGGCATCTTGGGTTTTGACCTTGCTTTGAGTGTGGTAGTCTTGTAGACTTTGCTTAAAGCCCTTTTCTTAAGTGTTGGTGAATTGAGATCAAATAGGTTGGAGTGGAGAACTATTGACACTTCTTAGCATCGCACCAGAAATATTACTATCCCCGACAACAGCGCCAGAAATGCTTGTTGACACTTCTTAATGTCGCACCAGAAATATTACTATCCCCGGCAACAGCGACAGAAATGCTTGTTGGTATTTCTTATGTTCATAGATAAATCCGCAAGCACACGGATACCAATGTAGCACTTCACATAGGAGTATTCCAGGTTATCGAATCACAGGGAACGTGTGTGTACTATTCTTCTAACCTAATCCGTCCAGGGACAACAAGAATATGGTAGGCAGAGGGTAGAGAGGATTCCTATGGTCAAGGATCCTATAATAAGATAGGTTCGGTCTTTTACTACTTACTTCGGGCATCGGCTTACCCCTGCATCCACAGGTGACTCCGGCCAACAGCTCTACGACGTACCTGAACATGGAGGATTACTAAGGACGGATAGGGCTGTCACCACCTATCGACTACCTCTAACAAACCGTGGGGCACGTGGCAAACAAAGGTAACCTCTAGCCTAGACACCACGTCTACGCTATCAATTACTATCCTAGTCTCGGATCCACGCTTATAGAAGACTAAGATACTCTAATTAAATAGAGCAATGATCCCGTAAGCAATAAAGGAAAGAACTTACTTAAATAAGAAACTTAGGGTGTGTTTGGTTTTGGGACAAGCTGGGACAGGACGGAACCATCCCAGTTTTTAGGGACAGGATGATCCCAGTCTATGTTTGTTTAAAGGGATGGAATGGACCCATAAAATGGGATGGAATCATCCCATTCCATGTTTGATTGAAAGGACAGGGATGAGAACATGAGATATGATTACCTTGTCATGGATATGGTATACTTACCCCTTCTTTTTTGCTAGTGTTCACATAATAAATATCGACAATGAAAAATTCACACAACAACAATGATGTTCAGGATTATCATAATTAAACCACATGATAACAGCCATGCATACACATGCATGTTTTCAAATGTTCACATAATTAATTAACTTAAGCATTCAGGTTCTAAACATCACAATTACACCACGTGATAATGTTATATGGTACCAATAAATAGTAGCCTTACACAAGTCTGTAGCCATCCTAACAGCAAGCAATAAGCATTAGACAACTAAACCACATTGCAAGTTTTTGTGGTAGTTACAAAATAACAATGATCTTATGAGTTGACAACTTCAGCCAGGAAACTTCTCACTAATCCATTTTGCAATGAAATTCAGTTTGTACTCAAAAGGCGCATTATAGAAAGCTCTTCCAACATGAGGGTTTTCAACCAGATGAGAGTAGTAGTATGACTTGTGTGTATCATCAAAACCTGGAAGTTCTTGCACCTTCACAAGCAAGTCAGCTGGCAACTCCATGTTTCCTGCTAACTTCTCAATAGCTGTTGCTAACCTGTTACTACCACAACTGAAAGCTGTAATCAACCCCTCTGTCTCATCATTTTCAGTAGTTCTTGATCTCTTGTTGGGTCTGGTGGCTGCTGATGAAGATGCCCCCGTCTCATCTGGAGTGCAAGGAATAGTAGTGGCATCCACCTCATCTTCATGTGCAGCACCTTCAGTACCTAGAGCTGAGCTTGAGTCCTTTGCATAATTGCCGGTAGCCATGCTATTCCCAAATATTGTCTCCATTTCAGCATAGTTCTCAAGGGGTTTGTTAAAATATTAAGCATCAGATTTGTTAGATTTGGGATCCTACAATAGAAAAGTAGTTCTAATTACTAGCTGAACTGTAAGCATGAAAAGAACATAATGTAGAATGGAATAACAGTTGCAAATATACCTGCACATAGTCATTGTAGTGCTCAGCATCAAGGGTTATAATGTAATTTACTTGGTCCTAACCAGAAGCACTGACTTTCCTAAGCTTTTGGAGCTTTGCATATTTCCTTTGCCAAGTCTTCAAGTGGTTCTTAATCTGATCACCAGTGCGAGTGGTATTGAACTTATCATTCACATCCCTAGCACAAGCATTGAGATGAACCTTCTTGAAGCCAGATGATGTCCTAGTGCCGCTAGCCACTACATTGGCTAGATAAGAAAGCATGAAGGAGGACATTGCAGATGTCCATGAGGCTTGTCCACTTCCATGAGCTTGTTCTCCAATGCCCTCTGAATCCATTTCCTAAAAAAAATCAGATAGCAATACCATGTGTCGAACAATTAAAATTCAGCAACATGTCATTTTATAGAAAACAGTTATGTCCTTATAAATATAATACAACAATGAATTATGTCCTTACAAATAAAATACAACAATGAATTGTGTTCATACAAACAAAACACATCAATGAATTATGTCCTTACAAATAAAATACAACAATGAATTATGTCCATACAAATAAAACACATCAATGAATTATGTCCTTCCAAATAAAATACAACAAACAATTCAGTTCTGATGATAGGCTTGGTAGTCTGCCCACATCTCATCGGCAATTCCCTGCCTGAAATCGACCATATAAGCATGTTCACTTGCTTGACCAGCAGCAGATGTAGCATGGATTTGACTTGTCCAATTAACCTCATCTATGATCAGGTCGTCACTCCCATCTTGTATGACCCAATTATGAATAATGCAGCAAGCAACAACAATGTCTACTTGGGTCTTAAAAGGAAAAAATGGTGTGGCATCATCAAGAATTTTGAATCTCCTCTTGAGTGACCCAAATGCACGTTCTACTGTGACACGAAGAGCTGAATGCCTAAGATTAAACAACTCCTTCTCATTTTGCACTGGATTATTGAGGCCATATTCATTCAAGTGATACTGGACACCACTGTCCAACTAATCTATTTTTAAGGTTGTGACCCACTGTGTTTAGAAACATGGCTACTTGCTGCTCAACACTCAAATGGATTGTATCTTCAAGTAACCCACGATCCCTAAACATGCTACAGAACCGAAAGAAGCGGTCCTTATGAAGTCTAACCATGTTAATACATGTTGTATCATTTCTTCAAACTCTAGAGTTAAAGTAATCGATCCTTAATCTATCCCTTTCTTCCATTGGTCCATAGCTAATAGCCGGTCTTCTTTCAGCTCTCTTTCTTTTTCTAGACTGAATAGTCATGGCCATCGATGACAAATACATATGTGCTACACAAGCACAAATCAAAACCTTGGTCATGTTGTCCATCTACAAATACATATGTTACTCAACTCATGCACCAATGACAATGACAAGTAAACCAATCATGGCAACAAAATTAATAATAAGCTAGGGTTTATGTACCTACCAGAGATGGGCGTAACTGCTCTTTGTAGTTAACAAGGCAAAGGCAGGACCTTGTGAGTTCGTTGAAGAAGCAATACGGCAGAGAGAAGGCAAACCATAGGAATATTCGTTCAAGCAGACCACGGCAGAGAGAAGGCAAACCAGCAGAGGAAGCCCAAGATTCGGATGGGAGAGAGGGGGGGGGGGGGGGGGGGGGGGAATAGATCGCCGCACGGGGAAGCTGGCCGTGGTCGCTGGCGTCCTATGCGCCTGGTCCCCGGCGGCCTCCGCGGCCCGCTCGCCGCAGTTCAGGCTTGTGGCCGGCGGCGGCTGCACTATCGCCTCCTTCAGTTCTGGATGAGGTGAGAACATGAGGCCCTCCTCTTTGTTTTGTTTTTTGTCTTTATTTCCAAAGGGGTAAGCGGAGGGGGTGGAAGAATATGGACTCGGTGACCGCAAGCCACAGGCGCTGCCCACGTGATGCGCTCACAAGGTGGGATGGCCTCATCCATTCAGTTTTGCCCGGCTCATGTGATCCCGCATATTGAACGAATATTCCACCCTGGATTCAGTTCATCCTATCACGCCTCCAAATCAAACATCCTCAAAAATGGGATGGGACAGTCCCGTCCCGGGACATCCACCCAACCAAACACACCCTTATATACCAAAGAGGAAACATGAACACTTACTTGAAAAAGAAAGCATCCGTCAAGGTATAAGCGTGGGGAAGATCGTCGACAAACCCGACGCTTCCTTGAACTCTCCCTCACTCTCTCCCTATTTTCTAAGAACTTTGGTAGTGCTAAAGCCTTTTGAAATGGAGCTCTAAACTCTTCTTGTGTTATTGTATGAGAGGGAGAGGGGCTCTATTTATTGTGGGAGGTAACTTGAGGGAGTGGAGAAGCCTTCCTAAGAACAAGGGAATATTCTTTGGACTATTCTTCATCCTTAGAGGTCAAGTAATGAGCTTCTCCACTCAGCCAATCAATCTGAACCGTCATCTTTTTTTCCTCCCGCGCGTGCTGACGTCATGCTGATGTCAGCATCGGTTCAGCCCAAATACTTGATCTTCTATGTTTTAAAACTCTCACATCCGAAGTCCGATTTGGGTAAGTTATATATGTGTTTCGATCAGCTCGACGAGAGGTTCAACATGGTGAGGTCTAATATATTAGTTTACCACTTCTCACATTATGTTTATGGGCTTTTATAATTTATACTCTTGTAACCGTGATATTTCCTTGAATTTGTTAATAAATCACCTGCATACAAATATTTACCAACACTTGTAGAAATTGTTAATAATAAACTCCTACCACTATATTAGTTATTCTTTTTATGTTATTTATGCAAGGATTTGACGGTCAGATTTAGCATTTAAGAACCGTCAACAAACTCCCCCACACTTAGCCTTCGCTTATCCTCGAGTAAAGGTTGAAGACTAAGGTGGATCACAACTTCAATTGGTATGATGCTAGCATGCAAATTATTCCATGTCATACCTTGACCCATGAACTTTTAAAGTGTCTATCATGTTACCTTGGGTGGTTGAGGAATAGAACGGTGCTGACTCCAATCATCTTTACTCGTTCTGCTATGTAGCTTGGGTTTTTGAAAAGATTTTCAAAACAAATCATAGATGTTCTCCTCAAATGATTCTCTCAACTCGCTCAATATGTATGGATCCTCAGTTGGGCATTTGACATTGCCTCTTTTCATTCCTACTTCTAAATATGGCTTTATGTGGGGCTCAAGGTAGGGGTAAAAGAGAGGCATACTTGTGTCTCATATATCACTAGGTCAAAAATCGGATCCATGGAGAACAATTCATGAACTTTTGATCAAGCATGTGCACATGTGGATATGTGGATAGAAAATGACTGAATGTGAATACTCCTCCTTTTTTGAAGATGCTCCCTCCCTTCTATTGGATAGGCATTTGAGAACGTGGGCTAATTCTTTCTCTATCTTTTTTTTCTATTCTTTCTCTTTTTTTTCACTCTCTTTTTTTTTTGAATCATGATTAGCCTATGTCTATTTAACAAGGATATTTGTAGAGGGAGTTCATCAGAATTTGATGGAGTACTTTATTTAATGGATGGATGATGACATGGAAGTGCTATCTTCTAGTGCAGAAGATTTAGCACATGGATGATGGATATGGTGGTGCTAACTTCTAGTGAAGAAGTATTAGCAAAGTGGTGTGCATATAATCTTGATCAAAAAGTCATAAAACATAACTCACAAGGGTCACAACAATTTGACAAAGTTCAACAAAACAACAAGTAGCATATGCATAAGGTTTTCATTGAGTTCATCATATGGCTTTGGTAGGAAGATATAATCATTGAGGAGTCAAGCTATTGATTTTTGTTTTTGTAAGAAAAAATCCCAAGCACATCAAGCAGAAGAGAAAGATTCATATCGTCAAACCATATCTCATGCATCAACTACCTAGGTACATGCTTTCCTAAAGATGTAGTTCACAAGTAACAAGTCTATGAACTAGGAATAAGGAGCATGCAAGCCAACCAAATAGAAGCATGAAATAAAATGAGGCTTCCACAAGGTTCATTTTAGTTTTCTAGTTAAATTTTTATGATTGATTCAAGATAAGTTTGATTTAACTGGGAAACTAGGAGGAAAGGGATAGAGTGTGCAAACCGTCGCTATGAAAGATGTGGAAGCTTAGGAGCACCAACCTTGTGTCGATTGTCCTTGTAGGTTGGTTAATGTTGCTTGGAGCCTGGTCACCTCGACCTTTGACGTGTTGGCTTAAGCGACAATGTGCAATGTGTTGGTGGGAGGCCTTGCATTGTTTGTCCATTGAAAATATTGAAGGCCTCCCCCACACTTGATCTTGTACCTGGTTGCTTTATTGCTAGAAAAAAAGGGTAAAAAGCAAAACGGGACTCTACCGGCTTTATGGGCCTGATTGGGTCACAACTTTATTTATTTATTATTATTATTTTCTTTTCTAGGCGCACTATAAGATTGAAAGGAAATAAAAAGGAAAAATAAACTAAATCGCCTCTTAATATTTTTTTAAGCAAGGCATGACAACAAGAACTAGCAACACCTCTAAACCGAGATAAAATTGGTAAGAATGGAACTTGCTACGAGATACTTACAGAACTCCCCCACACTTGGATTTTTGTATCACGAGATGCTAAAAATCAAGTGTGTAGTGTTGTAGCCTTCTAGTAGTGGGTTCTCTTGCCAAAAATACTATGGTGTTAAAGTTTATGCAGCTCATATGTTGATAGGTACAGAATGACCATTGTTCTTTTTAATCTCAACATGAAATGGTTAGCAACCAAAAATACGTGAAAACAAACATAACCTTAAAATATATTCTTGCTTTTATTTAGGAAAAAGGGAAATGATAATCTGGGCCATCTCCCGGCAGTGCTTTGTTCACGGTCAGAAGCTTGACCACGGGGACTTCATATTTCAGCTATCATTGGTGATGTAGTTCCCAGTCCACCACCAATTCTTGATGTGTCATTGAAGCTCTAGCTGCAAGGTTAGTGCCAAAGTGCAATCTATGATATTTGCAATATTTATGGTAAACAAAAGCATCTACAACCATCCTAACAAATATTTTGCTAATGAGGCTCTTGAGGCGATTGTTGTTCTCGTAAGTGCACTTGGCACACAAGTTGATTGACTCTAGAGATTCATTAAATGAGCATGTATCATGTGTGGTTTCAAGAAAGAAGCTCACACGCTCATCTATTGAATCTTCTCCTCCTAGTCAATGGCTTAATAGATCCAATGGCCCAAAGTTTCTCCTTGTCAGGAAATCCATCGATGATGGTCATGGATGGTTCTTGAATCGTTAAGAAAAGAGTAGTGAGGGCTAGAGGAAAAAGGCTTAGGCAAGGAAGGTGACGGTTCGGTTTTAATTGGATTTGGAGTTACTCCTAGATCATCTCCATCTTGGGTGAAAAGCTTCGCGTCCTTACAAGGAACCGGCTTCGGTGATGCAAGTTGGGAAACGAACATCACTTCCTCAAGCGGGAAATGCTTGAGATGAGGCCTCACCAATGGATTTTCTAAGCAAGAGGTCTTGGTGGCGAAAGCAATATCCCTAAGCTTTTTAGTAAGGCTCCCTTGTGATGCACCTAGTAGGTGGAGTTTTTCTAATGGGTAACCAAGGAGGAGTTCAAAATCGATGATAGGAAAGACATGGAAGTCTAGGTGAAGCTCAACTTTTCCTATCTCGATTGGTATAGCCTTTGCGATCCCCCGACATGTGTAGGATATCCCCAAGGAATGCTTGAAGAGAGAATCGGTTGGTTTTAGAGGTATATCATCCACAAATTGTAAAGCTATGTATTCGGTGGATGATAGTAACTCCTACGGTGGGATCGTGAAGGGCGTCTATAGTATTTCCTCGTATAAGACAAGGAATGGTTGTGGAAAATGAATGGATTTGGATAGCTTTGAAATAGTGTTTTTCTTCCTTCAACCACTGCTTCTTAATGGGCTCCATTGGAGTTGCTTCTTGGAAAGGACCCGGAGGCAAAGCAAATACCATAGGCTTGTTTTGCCAGTTGTAATTTGAGGTTTTTCTATGATCATCAAGTTTGTTTTCCTCAAATTCGACTAGCAGCCCTGAAGGTAGAATTTCTTCTTCCTTCTGAGAGGTATCAATAGAAAAATCAAGAGATGAGAGAGTGGGTTCAAATTTAGCTATTGAGGGACCCTCGTGGGTTTGATTTCCATCCTCTCGAGAACGAGGATAGACAGGAATTGGTGGTTCCTTTTTGGAACAATAATTTGAGGCATTCCCAAAGTCTTTATAAAAGACCTTCCTCGAATTGAAATAAGAACTCTAGAGGTTGAATTTCTTCTTCCTCTAGTGTTTGAGGTTTGGGGGATGGCTCAAAAGTCAAATCTGGGGATAGGCAAGGTAGGGGCCCGGATTTGGCAATTGAGGGGTCCGTGCGGCTTGACGTAGCTTCCTCCTGTAGGGGCTCACTAAGGTCGACTAAGAAGGATGTGTTTTCTAATATTCGCTCAAGGAGTTCCCTTCCTTACATTGCAGTCCTATGCTCAAATCATCCTCCGGAGGCAATGTCAAGCAATTGGGCAGACTCTTTGTTTAGACCCGAGTAAAAGTGTTGAAGCAACATTTCATCGGGTACCGACAAGTCTAGGTCAGATTGCAGTAGCAAACAGACCCTAGCCCAAGCTACTCCAATAAATTCCTTCTCATTCTGGCGAAAACAGAGGATTTCCAATAAAAGGAGACAATACGGGACGGAGGGAAGAAAGCAAGACAAAATTTATCTCGAAGTCCTTCCCAATCACCGTTTACACTCCCGACAGTACGAGTGTACCATTGTTTCGCCCTCTTCATGAGGGAGAAGGGAAACAATTTCCACTTTAATGTTTCATGTGTCATACCGTCAATGAACAGACATGAACACAAATACTCAAATTCTCGCAAATGATGGTAAGGATTTTCAAAATCTAGACCAGAGAAGGATTGCTCCTGAACGATGGCTATAAAGCCAGGGTGGAGTTCATAGCCGGATGTGCGAATTGGGTCCGCATACGGCGGTGGCTCAAAGTACTCACCCTTCGGAGCAGAAAAAGATAGGATGGCGGGTTGCTCCATTGTGGAAAAAGGAAACAAATAAAAGAAAAATAAAAAAGGAAAAGAGACGAGGACGAACAAGGTTCAAAGATGATACAACAACCGTTCCCCGGCAACGGCGCCAGAAATGCTTATTGACACTTCTTAGCATCGCACCAGAAATATTACTATCCCCGGCAACGACGCGAGAAATGCTTGTTGACACTTCTTAACATCGCACCAGAAATATTACTATCCCTGGCAACGGCACTAGAAATGCTTGTTGGTATTTCTTACGTTCACAGATAAATCTACAAGCGCACGGATACCAATGTAGCACTTCACCTAGGAGTATTCCAGGTTATCGAATCACAGATAACGTGTGTGTACTATTCTTCTAAACTACTCCGTCCAAGGACAACAAGAATATGGTAGGCAGAGGGTAGAGAGGATTCCTATGGTCAAGGATCCTATAATAAGATAGGTTCGATCTTTTACTACTTACTTCGTGCACCGGCTTACCCCTACATCCACAGGCGACTCCGGCCAACAGCTCTATGACGTACCCGAATGTGGAGGATTACTTAGGACGGATAGGGCTGTCACCACCTACCGACTAACTCTAACAAACCGTGGGGCACGTGGCAAACAAAGGTAACCTCTAGCCTAGACACCACGTCTACGCTGTCAATTACTATCCTAGTCTCGGATCCACGCTTATAGAAGACTAAGATACTCTAATAAAATAGAGTGATGATCCCATAATCAATAAAGGAAAGAACTTACTTAAATAAGAAACTTAAACACTAAAAAGGAAACACGAACACTTACTTGAAAAAGAAAGCATCCGTCGAGGTACAAGCGTGGGGAAGATCGCCGACAAACCCGACGCTTCCCCGAACTCTCCCTCACTCTCTCCCTATTTTCTAAGCACTTTGGCAGTGCTAAAGCCTTTTGAAATGGAGCTCTAAACTCTTCTTGTGTTGTTGTATGAGAGGGAGAGGGGCTCTATTTATAGTGGGAGGTAACTTGGGGGAGTGGAGAAGCCTTCCTAAGAACAAGAAAATGTTCCTTGGACTATTCCTCATCCTTAGGGGTCAAGTAATGAGCTTCTCCACTCCGCCAATCAATCTAAACCGCTATCTTTTTCTCCTCCCGTGTGTGCTGATGTCATGCTGACGTCAGCATCGGTTCAGCCCAAACACTTGATCTTTTGTGCTTCATAACTCTCACATCCGAAGTCCGATTTGGGCAAGTTATATATGTGTCTCGATCGGCTCGGCGAGAGGTTCAACATAGTGAGGTCTAATATATTAGTTTACCACTTCTCATATTATGTTTATGGGCTTTTATAATTTATACTCTTGTAACCGTGATATTTTCTTGAATTTGTTAATAAATCACCTGCATACAAATATTTACCAACAGTTGTGGAAATTGTTAATAATAAACTCTTACCACTATGTTAGTTATTCTTTTTATGTTATTTATGCAAGGATTTAACGGTCAGTGTGACACCCCAGGTGTCTCACCTTAATTTAACAAATATGAGGAGCACTAATCATGGAAATTATAGCATGAAATGATAGGAGCCTAATCATTGATTTAATTCTAGGCAAATAAAAACCCTCCAATCAAGTTATTCAAGCAATTCAACAATTTCAATACAACTCATGCCAAATAATTTCATCATTAGTTTAGTAATAATAAAATAGAATATTATGAATTTATTGGGCATTTTATGTGCTTGGCAAGACCCTTAATTAATTAATTGATTCTTAAGTAACTAATTAATGTATTTAATAAATTCTAAAAATATGTTTACGCAAAATTTCAAATAAAATTCACCAAAGTGTTCTCCACCATTTAAATATTCAGTCCACCAAATTTCACCATTTTAGGAATTTCCTAGCTATTTTAATTAGAATTATCTTTGACTAGGGACTGTTTTGTAAAGAATCAAATTCTAGAAGGGCTGCAGCGCAAAATCTTCTTCCCTCTCCTCCCGATGGCGCAGCAGGAGCAGAGCTCCGTCGCCGGTGCAAGGCTCGGCCCGCCTTCACTTTTCCTCGGGACCGCGCGTGCTACAGCCGCCGTTGACCCCCTCTCTGCCTCCGCCCTGTCCCATCCCTCTGCCCTCGGCCGCGCACGCCAACGGCCTCTTCTCCCCCTCCGCACGCCATCACCAGGACCGGTCGGGCTTCAATTCCCGCCGCTCTTCCCGCTCTCCTCCCCCACTCACTCCCTTCCCCCTTTGCGCGACTTGAAAGCGCACTCGCGAGCTCCCGATTACACTCCATCTCTGCCCACTCCTCCCTACTCTCTCCTATTTCTCATTTCTCCTCTCCGAACTCTGCTTCCCTCCACCATCACAGCCTCAAGTTCGAGCGCGTTTCCTGGCCACCTGTACACTCCCTCGCCGAGCCCAGAGCACCACCAACTTCGTTCACACCTCTTCTCCCTTCCGCGCCCATTGCTCGGCCATCATCCGTCGAGAATTGAATCAATTTGGAGAAAAACTAAGAACTGCTTCCGGTCGAGCTCCATTGACGCCAACCCCGATTTTGTCCAAATTGTTGAGCCTCGTTCCCTTGCTCCTCGTCATTCGTGTGCGCGACTCAATGCTAAATGCTCCTAATCATTCCTTCCCTGGTTTTCTTCGCAAGATCACTGGCGCCTCGGCTTTTTCCCCGGCTGTTCTCCCCTCTGCCGCCAAACCCGAAGCCGCCCCACGGTGAGCACTACCCTCCGGCCCCTCCCGAACCAAGCCGACGTGATGCCGATTGTCGCCTCGTCTCCGTGAAGTTGCAGGAGAAGACATAGTCCATGTTGGTTCCCTCTACCGCTCCCGCGACACCACCAAAGACCCCTCTCCCGCTGTCCCTCGACGTCGGCAACCTTCCGATGAGAATCCGACCTTGCGAACCCCACCCTTCCCTATGCCTCGATGTGCGCATCACCCCCAAGCTTCCGCGGTGAGTTTCCGGCGAGCAACGGCCGCGGCAGTGAGCTTTGACTGCACTCCGACAAGCCCCCGCCACCGCTGACCAGCGCTGACTGTAGCAGAGCAGGCGCTTGTGTGGCACTTAGCTGGCACCTACGTGTAGCTGATGTGTCGCCTACGTGGCATCGCTTTAACTCAGAAAATACCAGGAAATTACCAAAAAAAATGCTAGAAGTTCGAAAAACCATAGTAAATCGAATATAAATCCAATGTGGCCCAAACAAATTTTGTTAGACTCATTTTGAAGTGCTCTATTTTAGTAAAATGATAAATCACTGCCTCTATTTATAAATTTTCATATATATATTAAACTGTCCAAACAATAGTTAATTCACCAGAAATTCTAGGAATCAAATTTAGCTCTGATTTTTGGCATGCTTAATAATTACATAATTACCTACCCCCACAAATTTTGGTTTGGCACAATATGAATGATTTTAAGCTCTAGAATTTATTTAGTGTGTTTGCTTAAATTAATTCTAGTAATTATTCTGTAATTAATTGGCATATGGCTTCGAGAACATAAAATGATTACCTACCCCCATAAATGAATAACACACATAAAATGATGAAACTTTAAGATGTTTCTTTGAAGCATATGGCTTCGAGAACATAACAATAATTTTTATCGACTTTTAAAAAGCATTGTGCATCATATTATTGCATTCAACAGTATTTTGATATGCCATTAATTCAATTCTATCATATAGGCAACGACAACCAAGAGCATGAAGATGAGGACATTCAGAAGGACCTTGATTCCCCAGAGCAAGACGTGGTAGTTGCTAGTACTAACATCGATCCCGGCAAGCCTCGGTTTTCATTCGCCATTTTATAAAGTTGCTAGTTATCAATATTACTAGTGTCTATGATTATTGTTGCATTAGGTCATAGGAGTTGATTGGAACCCACTTTCATGATACCCAAATAACATATTCCACTGCCATTAGAACTTTGGTAGTATCGGTACTATGTCGCTTCGCTTAGTGACTACTAGGCGCGATAGATATCATTACTAAGAATGAACTTGACCACTGGAACGGGACTTATAAAAGAAGTTTATTTTGATGTCATGACCGGGCAGGGATGATGCATGTGTAGGTTTTCAGCAATACATGGGTGTTGACTGCGGTAGCCCTGCCTTGTTGAACCTAGGACCCGTCCGTGGTCGGCCCCTTGGTCAAGTATTGAACAGTACCGAATGCATGCTAGTCTATGGGCACTAGTAAACTGATGTAGCATTGACGCGACAATGAGGATGGTACCTAGTACAGTGGTCGTTGACCCTTCTGCTGCTGGAGTGGGTGGTTCATACGGTGAAGTACTGTTGGCAGGATGGCATGCCCACTCGTTGATGCTGGACCCGGACCGAGTTGTTTTTCGTCCTTGCAAAAGGTTGCCTTATACGACCTTAATTGGTGCGTATGTGTCGTGTATCTCGGGTTATCCCAGCTAGTGTAAATCAATTGTAATTGTTGTCCCTTGCAGTAATCAATACCACTTGGTCACTGAGTCATCACGTAGTTGCACATGGTACTTGGGAATTGATTATGATGCTTATCGTTGATGTTACTATTATTGCTCTTATGTGGTACTTACTTTATGTATTGCTTTATTATCTTATTGTTGCAACTAAAGTTACATTCTGCTCTATCCAGTTAATTTGAGAAGTAAAACTTGATAGAACTAATAGGTTGCTTAGTGCGAGTCTTTTCAAACAAGCCACCTATTAGAGCCATTACATGCCTAGATGTCCGACGGGTAAGTCTTGCTGAGTAATTAGTACTCAGGCTTTGTGCCATTGTTGTTCTCAGGTAATGAAGAGGTATAGTTGCTTGAGAATGTGCTACCCTGAGACATGCAAGTCCTTGAGGGTTGGACTGCCCACTGGGAGTCCGACTCGCCGCCGCAGTATTGATGTGTGTTGCTAGAGTGATGGTTCTTCGGGCAGGAACCATTACTGTGTTGTATCATTGAGCTCGTAGCTCCTTATCGTTATTTTCTTCCGCTGTGTTTTCAAAAACATTATGAACTTGTAATATTCCGCTGCACTCTGATGACTTAATGATGTAATATTCAAGTTAAATTTGATCTAATGTTGTATTATCAAGTGTCTGCGCTATCAGCACTGTCGGGACCTCGATCCTCCGGGAAGGGGTGCCACAGCGAGTATCAGAGCCATGGTCCATGATAATATAATAAATAAGTTGTATTTTTGAAAACCATGACATTACGAGTGAGGGTATGTTAGTATTGCCCCTAGTAGATAATAGGGTGGTGAGAAAGCTAACCTGGGTTATGTTTGTTTACATTATTGCATCTATGGCTTCTTCAAACGAAGGTACGTGTGTTCTTAACCGACACGCGTGATATTGGTGTCTGTGCTCGCAGGCGGATACGAGACACTGTTGGCTCGTGACTTATCACGGGGCGATCCTTTTCCATGGATCGTTACTAGTAGAACTGTGCTTCTTTTCATAGTTTCTTTTGAATTTGATGTATTATTTCTGCAATGGATCTTCTGCAGGTACGCTAATGCTGTTAGTATAACATATAGAATGACTTACGTGTTGAGTGCGGGTCGTCACCACATTTTTGTGCCGCTAAGTCTCGGCAAATTATGTGTTGAGTTGTGAGGAACGATAGGTTAATAAAATGGCACTTTCTGCATCATGCATCCCTTTTAACTAAACTAAAATATGTTCTCGTCTTGCTCACCAACCTCTGGATACTAAATCTCTAGACTTGTTCAACATAAAAATTCGAAATACAAGACCAAATTGTCAAGATAATAAGAATCTGTCCTGAATTTAGCTATCAACTTCAAAAATTCATAACTAAAGTTATACTTCGGATTTTTAGGTGTTTGAACCCAATATGGAAAGACCTAGAAGTCTATTTTCATCTCCAATAGGTTTCACCAATTTACTGCTTTCCCTCTGTCCAGTAGAGCCAAAACATTAAGCCTCTATCATCCTGAAACAGAATCTGCCAACCTAAAATTGCAAAATTCATAACTCCAGATTTACTTGGAATTTTTGAGAGTGTAAGTACAATCTGGAAAGCTATGAAAGTGTACTATAACATTGATCTGAGCCCAAATTTTTGTGACCTCGTTTTCTGATTCAAAATATCCACTTTTCTGACTGTGGTAGTCAAGACAGAATCCATTTTAAAATCCATTGCCGTATTATTGCCCCTTGAGGCTGGAAAATGTGCATTAAAACTTTGTTTCTGTATTTCATAGCACTTATATGAAATGCATTGTTACTCATGGAACACTATACTCACCATTGGGTTTATGTTCCAGATGGGTGACCATGGTTTTGAGGAGCTTTCACACGACGGGTGGCGCTACACCACCGGTCTCCACCGCCGTGGCTTTCCTACACTTTTGTGGGATCTTCTACGCTTGCTGGGCTACGACGAGCCGCCCTCCTACAAGGGCCACGAGGTCCGTTGTCACGACGTGACTCTTGCTAAGGTGCACATTAGCGTGCCCACACACTCGCGTAACCTCGACATGGCTGGTATGGAGAGCACGACAACTTGTGGGAGCCTTCGTGAGGGCTTGGAGAGAGTCGCCCACAGGGCTCTCACCCACTTCTATGGGCGCTACACGACAGTGCTCTCTGGGACCCCGTTTGAGATGATCCCCATCTGGCACCAGGCCAACCCAGTCTGGCAGAGGCGCGTGAGGCGCATTAGCCGCAATGACTACCCGACGTACCACGCGGGGTACCACCGTGTGTTCTACTACTCTGAGTACCTCCTCAACTTAGATGAGGAGGCTAGCAGCCAGAGCAGGATCATACTGGCTGAGGCCAAGCAGGTCTGGGTTCAAAGGAATGACCTGCAGACACAGGTTGACGCAAAATAGAGAGAGATTCAGCGACTGACCACTGCTCTTGAGGTGAGTGAGACTCGCGTTACTGAGGTGACTGGACAGTGCGACACCCTCGCGCATGATGTTGACAGACGTGGCGTGATTATGCAGCAGCGCGCCAACCACAACGAGCACCTGCAGCATCAGTTGACAGCTGCACAGCACGAGATGAAGCTTATGGGAGAGGATTTAGAGACCCTGGCTCAGGAGAACCTGGGCCTGTAGCAGCAGCTTGAGGCAGCCCTTGCACCACCGGCAGCACCGGAGGAGGAGGACCCGCAAGAGGATATGGACGAGGAGTCTCACATAGACTACGAGGCACCAGCTTGAGGCAGGACCTAGGAGGATAGTGGTAGACTAGATTAGTCTCAGTAGTCAGGATCAGTTGGGTAGGTAACTTTTGTCGAACCACGCGAGGTTGTTGTACGATGGCCACATATTCCGAGTCATGTATTGAAACTATGATGATTTACGTTATGCATTGGTTGTACCCTTAGTAGCTATTGTTGTTGCAACAAAGTTTAATCGTACTCATTGACTCAATCAAAGTACTTTCTTTGTAGATGGCTGAAAACAAAGAACAACCACTACAGGGTTGGGAAATTATCGATGGCCTGGAGTTCATAGGGATGATTCACCTATTTTGGAGAGTTCTCCAGAGATTTGGATATTCCATTCCTCCCACCTATGTTGGCAAGGAATTCCAGGAGCATGGAGTCCCCTCATGTGTCATCCATGTGGCGGTTCCCGCCAATTACTCAGTCATCCCCGCATGGGAATCTTGAACCCTTGGTGTCATCGGGACAGATCTACCTTCCACCTGGAATGTAGCTGCATTCAAGGCACTTACTCGATTCTGCGAAGACCACAAGCATGATGTTGCTGGAACACCCATCGCCTTGCTGCCCATTAATGATGTGATGGACTTTGAGTGGATGAGGTGTGTGGATTTCATCTTTGACCCAAACCATCGCCACCATGATCCTATGCTGCCCATAATAGAGTATTGTGGTTTGTCCACTTTTGCTTTGTGCAAAAACTTGTGCCGGTGTTTGGATGTGTTCTACTCTGCACTTCGACTTTCTGAGGTCGAAAAACAAGCAAAGGATGAAGAAATTGCAGAACTGAACCAGCAAATCCAAGCCAAGAATGAAGAGATGGATGCAATTATGGAAGAACGTGACCAAGCCTTGCAGGATGCAGCAGATTTTGAGCATGACATGATTGAGGCTCAAGAGGACTTGAACGCATTCAAGGCTGCCCATCTACCAATTGAAGGGAATTGGGATGAGATCTTCATAGAGTATGGAGAACAAGACAATGTAGAGATGGTACCTGTTGGTAATAATTATGTGGAAATGATGGATCTAGTGGAACCAGAAGAACCTCTGGAATCAGAAGAGCCAGAAGATTTAGTCCAGGAGTAGATAATTTGCTACCCCTATGTACGGTCATGTAGCATATGTATCCCTAGTTTGGTGTAGGAGCTTGAATCTTGCATAATGTGTCCGCAATATCGTAGCTAGGCATCGGCACATATATGTAAGGAACCGCGTGATGATGTCCTTCAACAACCATGTAGACTGAATTGAATCAATGGAGATGGTTGTCATTTTTGAGATTTTACCGTGCCCCTTGCAAATTTATATTCTTGCGCATGTGATTTTATGGAATATTTTGAGAAATAACTAATGTGCAACCGTATAAATTGTAGCATGGTACATACTTGGAATCAGGAAGATCCTGAGAGCTCTCAGCAAGGAGCAAATGCTGAGCCTTCATTAGCTGAAGTCCTGGCCGCTGCACTCAATAGGCAGCAGAATGACTCTGAGCTGCTCTATCGGCTGGTCGACATTACGTCCCACCTGGCTGAACATGGAGGCAACCACAACCACCACAACAACCAGTCTCGTCAGAGCACTTACTCAGATTTTCTGGGTACCCACCCACCAACCTTCGAGCGTGCCAGAGAGCCGTCGGATGCCGACCACTGGCTGCGTCAAACCGAGTCTAAGTTCGGTCTGCTGGAATGCACCGAGCGCGAGAAGGTGCTGTTTGCCGCCCAACAACTCCAGGGCTTTGCTAGTGCCTGGTGGGCCAACTATGAAGTTTCTCTGCCCGCTGGATGCCGCACTAAATGGAATGAGTTCAAAGTTGCTTTCCGTGCTCATTTCATCCCCGCTGGCCCCATGCAGAGAAAGTTCTAGGAATTCATGGATCTAAAACAAGGAGGGAGGAATGTCCTCCAATATTCTGAAGCTTTCAATCACCTTGCTCAGTATGCCACTGAGTATGTTAATACTGAGGAAAAGAAGAGATACGCATTCCTGCGTGGGATGAATGCCACGCTCAAGGAACATCTTACTTGGCAGACGACTGGCACATACAATGATCTGGTCAATGCTACTATTGTCCAGGAAGATGCTATGCGTCAGGTTGAAGAAGAAGACCGCCAGAAAAAGGCCCCTGCTACTGCCTCTGCTGACCTAGAGGTGAAGCATCGCCTGATATATACTTCACCCACTAGACAACGTTTTCGGGCAGCACAGCAGCAACAGCTTCAGCGACGGTCTGGCCCGAACTACTCGAGACCATCACAGCAACAGAACTTCCCACCTCGTGCACCATACCAACAGCAGAACAATCAGTACCGTGCACTGTATCAGCAACAAGGGAACCCGAGTGCTCGTGCCCCACTGCCTGCTGATCGTGGAGGCAACTATCATTGCTACAATTATGGTCGTACTGGCCACTTTGCAAAGAACTGCACTGCACCAAGGCGCAACAAAACAGCAACAACAACCAGCGTCAGAACCAGAGCAGGAATGTGTATGCACTGTCATGTGGTGCCCAAGTGAACTACACCAATGCGGAAGATATTCCTTAGCGCGAACCCATGCTGACCGGTACGCTCTCGCTCTATCGCCAGCCTATCCTTGCACTTTTTGATTCTGGTGCTACGCATAATTTCATTAGCCAAGCATGTGTGCAAAAACTTAATCTTCAACCCTAGACTATAGAAAGATGCTACACAATTCGTTCCCCCACTGGGCAAATTAGTGCCAATCAAATAGTATGCAAAGCTCCTCTAGAAATAAACAAGAAAATCTACCCCACGGATTTTATTATGCTTAGCCACCAAGGAATTGATTTGATTTTGGGTATGTTCTGGATGAAAACCCATAGAGCCCCGTATCGTTCACATCAACTCCCCTTTGCATGGAAAAGACACATTTTCTCTAAACATCAATTCATCAAAAGCCTTGATTGTCCATCACTTGGAAGGGCAATCGCTCGAGAACATCCCTGTTGTTTGTGAGTATCCGGACGTATTTCCCGAGGATATCTCTAGCCTACCACCTGACCGTGAAGTGGAATTTAATATAGAGATACAGCCAGGAACTTCTCCGATATCTCGTCGACCTTATAAGATGGCCCCGAATGAGTTGGCCGAATTGAAAAAGCAATTGAATGAGTTATTGGAAAAGGGATTCATTCGCCCAAGCACTTCACCTTGGGGCTGCCCTGCTATTTTTGTGAAGAAGAAGGACAAATCTTTGCGTCTCATTGTTGATTATCGACCTCTCAACGAAGTTACCATCAAGAATAAATACCCGTTACCACGAATTGATATCCTTTTTGATCAATTGGTTGGTGCTAAGGTATTTTCAAAAATTGACCTCCGTTCGGGTTATCATCAAATCAAAATCAGAGCAGAAGATATTCTGAAGATTGCCTTTTCTACTAGATACGGACTATTCGAGTATCTAGTAATGTCATTCGGATTGACCAACCCTCCAGCTCATTTCATGTATCTCATGAATTCGGTATTCATGCTAGAGTTGGACAAATTTATGGTAGTATTCATTGACGACATCCTCGTCTATTCTAAGTCCAAGGAAGAGCATGCTGAACATCTTCGCATTGTTATTCAACATCTATAAGATCACAAGTTGTATGCAAAATTTAGCAAGTGTGAATTTTGGTTGGACCGTGTGCCATTCCTTGGTCACATAGTCTCTACAGAAGGAATCTCGGTAGACCCTAGCAAGGTTCAAGATGTGCTAGATTGGAAGCCACCAAAGACAGTCCACCAAGTACGCAGTTTCCTCAGGCTAGCCGGATATTATCGTAGGTTCATACCAAATTTTTTTCGGCTGACCAAACCCATCACGGAGCTGCTGAAAAAGGAGAAAAAGTTTGATTGGAACAACAATTATGAAGAAGCATTTCAAGTATTGAAGAAATTATTGACAACTGCCCCAGTACTGGCTCAACCCGACATCACCAAGCCATTCGACGTATATTGTGATGTGTCTGGGACAGGACTTGGATGTGTACTCATGCAAGAAGGTCGTGTCATAGCCTATGCATCTTGACAGCTAAGGAAGCATGAAGAGCACTATCCAACTCATGATTTGGAGCTAGCTGCAGTTGTACTTGCACTAAAAATATGGAGGCATTATTTGCTCGGCAACTTAGTGCATATCTACATAGACCATAAGAGCTTGAAATAAGCTTGAAATATATCTTCACCCAGACTGATCTGAACATGAGACAACGTCGGTGGCTAGAACTGATTAAGGATTATAACCTAGAGATTCATTATCATCCAGGCAAGGCTAATGTAGTCGCCGATGCGTTAAGCAGAAAGGTCCACTGCAACAACTTGGAGCTAGAAGTTCAGGATAGAAATGACCGCGAAACTAATTCAGAACCCAGCCTTCATGTTTTACCTGCTGTAGTGATTAGCAATCTAAGTGTGCAATCTGCTATTCATGAAGAAATCATTGCTGCACAGAAAAATGACGTTGGTATGAATCATATCCATCAAAACATTGAAGATGGTAAAGCAAAATGCTTTACCCAAGACTCGGACGATACTCCATGGTTCGATAACCGTTTAGTAGTACCAAAAGACTTTGAACTTCGACGGAAAATCTTGGATGAGGCGCATCACTCCAAGTACTCCATCCATCCGGGTAGTAATAAAATGTACCAAGACTTGAAGAAGAGTTTTTGGTGGACAAGGATGAAGCGGGAAATTGCTCGGTATGTCGCAGAATGCGATACCTGTCAGAGAGTTAAGGCTGATCATTTGAAACAAGCCGGATTACTTCAACCATTGAGTATTCCCGCGTGGAAATAGGAAGACATCAGCATGGATTTTATTGTTGGTATCCCTCTCACCTCTCGGAAGCATGATTCGATTTGGGTTGTTGTGGACCGACTCACGAAATCTGCCCATTTCCTACCGATCAATAACACCTACAAGATAAATCAATATGCAGAACTATACATAGCAAGAATTCTATGTCTTCATGGAGTACCCAAGACCATTGTTATAGATTGTGGCTTGCAGTTTATCACTCGTTTTTGGGAACAACTGCATGCATCGCTAGGTACCAAGCTGATTCGGAGTTCCGCTTACCATGCCACCACTGATGGACAAACAGGGCATGTCAACTAGATTTTGGAAGATATGCCTAAAGCATGTGTTTTAACACATGGTGGTAATTGGTATGAGTATTTATCTTATGCGGAATTCTCATACAACAATAGTTACCAGGAGATTTTAAAAATGTTGCCATTTGAGGCACTTTATGGTCGCAGTTGTAGAACACCGCTAAATTGGTCTGAATCTGGAGAAAGGGTAACCTTTGGTCCCAACCTTGTCAAGGAGGCTGAAGAAAAGGTTTGTATCATTCAAGCCAATCTTAAAGCCGCTAAATGCCGACAAGAGAAGTATGCAAACAGACGACGTAGGCCACTGTACTTCAACAAGGGTGATTACGTCTATCTCAGGGTGTCACCTATGAAGGGTATCCAACGGTTTGGAGTCAAAGGAAAGTTAGCTCCCCGTTATATCGGACCATTCCAATTTCTAGAGCGATGTCGAAACGTGGCCTATAAGCTGGAGTTACCCGCTAATCTATCCGGAGTTCATCACACCTTCCATGTCTCTCAGCTTAAGCGATGTCTCAAGCCACCCATCGACAAGATTTTGGAAGAATATGACCAACTCGAATCCGATCTCACATACTCCGAACAACCCATGAAGATCCTCGACGAGAAAGAGCGCACAACCCGTAATAGAACCCTCAAATTCTACAAAGTTCAATGGAGTAACCACTCAGAGGATGAGTCCACTTGGGAATCTGAAGAATTTCTGAGTACTCACTACCCAAAGTTTTGGTCATCATACACGGGTATGTTTTTACCACCGCACTTCCCTCTAGTTTACCTTGTTCATAATCTCGGGACGAGATTTCTTTAAGGAGGGAGGGCTGTGACACCCCAGGTGTCTCACCTTAATTTAACAAATATGAGGAGCACTAATCATGGAAATTATAGCATGAAATGATAGGAGCCTAATCATTGATTTAATTCTAGTCAAATAAAAACCCTGCAATCAAGTTATTGAAGCAATTCAAAAATTTCAATACAACTCATGCCAAATAATTTCATCATCAGTTTGGTAATAATAAAATAGAATATTATGAATTTATTGGGCATTTTATCTGCTTGGCAAGACTCTTAATTAATTAATTAATTCTTAAGTAACTAATTAATGCATTTAATAAATTCTAAAAATATGTTTATGCAAATTTCAAATAAAATTCACTAGAGTGTTCTCCACCATTTAAATAGTCAGTCCACCAAATTTCACCATTTTAGGAATTTCCTAGCTATTTTAATTAGAATTATCTTTGACCAGGGACTGTTTTGTAAAGAATCAAATTCTAGAAGGGCTGCAGCGCAAAATCTTCTTCCCTCTCCTCCCGTTGGCGCAGCAGCAGCAGAGTTCCATCACCGGCGCACGGCTCGGCCCACCTTCACTCCACCTCGGGACCGCGCGTGCTACAGCCGCCGTTGACCCCCTCTCTGCCTCCGCCCTGTCCCATCCCTCAGCCCTCGGCCACGCATGCCAACGACCTCTTCTCCCCCTCCGCACGCCATCACCATGACCGGTGAGGCTTCAATTCCCGCCGCTCTTCCCGCTCTCTTCCCCCACTCACTCCCTTCCCCCTCTATGCGACTTGAAAGCGCACTCGCGAGCTCCCGATTACACTCCATCTCTGCCCACTGCTCCCTACTCTCCCATTTCTCATTTCTCCTCTCTGAACTCTGCTTCCCTCCGCCATCACTGCCTCAAGTTTGAGCGTGTTTCCTGGCCACCTATACACTCCCTCACCGAGCCCAGAGCACCACCAACTTCGCTCACACCTCTTCTCCCTTCCGTGCCCATCGCTCGGCCATCATCCGTCGAGAATTGAATCAATTTGGAGAAAAACCGAGAACCGCTTCTGGTCGAGCTCCATTGACACCAACCCTGATTTTGTCCAAATTGGTGAGCCTCGTTCCCTTGCTCCTTGTTGTTCGCGTGCGCGACTCAATGCTGAATGCTCCTAATCATTCCTTCCCTGGTTTTCTTCGCAAGATCGTCGGCGCCTCGGCTTTTTCCCCGGCTGTTCTCCCCTCCGCCGCCGAACCCAAAGCCGCCCCATGGTGAGCACTACCCTCCGGCCCCTTCCGAACCAAGCTGACGTGATGCCGATGGTCGCCTCGTCTCCATGAAGCTGCAGGAGAAGACGGAGTCCAAGTTGGTGCCCCCTAGCACTCCCACGACGCCGTCGAAGACCCCTCTCCCGCCGCCCCTTGACGTCGGCAACCTTCCGGTGAGAATCCGACCTCACGAAACGCACCCTTCCCTTTGCCTCGATGTGCGCATCACCCCCAAGCTTCTACGGCGAGTTTCCGGCGAGCGACGGCCGCGACAGTGAGCTTTGACCGCACTCCAGCAAGCCCCCGCCGCCGCTGACCAGTGTTGACTGGCAGCTGAGATAGCGCTTGTGTGGCACTTAGTTGGGGCCTACGTGTAGCTGATGTGTCGCCTGCGTGGCATCGCTTTAACTCAGAAAATACCAGAAAAATGCAAGAAGTTCAAAAAACCATAGTAAATCGAATATAAATCCAAAATGACCCAAACAAATTTTGTTAGACTCATTTTGAAGTGCTCTATTTTAGTAAAATGATAAATCACTGCCTCTATTCATAAATTTATATATATATTAAACTGTCCAAACAATATTTAATTCACTAGAAATTCTAGTAATCAAATTTAGCTCTGATTTTTGGCATGCTTAATAATTACATAATTACCTACCACCAAAAATTTTGGTTTGGCACAATATGAATGATTTTAAGCTCTGGAATTTATTTAGTGTGTTTGCTTAAATTAATTCTAGTAATTATTCTATAATTAATTGGCCGTTGTCACTTGGCACAAAAATCACTCTTAGAAGCCCCTGTACCCAGTAAAACACACAAGTCCAGAAACCTAAATTTACTTAATTAACTAAGTTGATTTGCTCAAATCACTATTTTACTTTAATAAATGCTAGTAATTAGAATAATAATATCCAGAGGCTATAAATTGGTAAAAATGCAATTCACATATATCCCTGTTTATGATAAATCACTCAAGTCTAGAATCAATTGGTTACTATTTTAATTGCTTGATTGTTCTGAAAAACTATAACAAACCTAAATAAATGATGAAACTTTAAGTTGTTTCTTTGAAGCATATGGCTTCGAGAACGTAACAATAATTTTTATTGAGTTTTAAAAAGCATTGTGCATCATATCATTGCATTCAACGGTATTTTGATATGCCGTTGATTCAATTCTATCATATAGGCAACGACAACCAAGAGCAGGAAGAGGAGGACATTCAGAAGGACCTTGATTCCCTAGAGCAAGACGTGGTAGTTGCTAGTACTAACATCGATCCAGGCAAGCCCCGGTTTTCATTCGCCATTTTATAAAGTTGCTAGTTATCAATATTACTAGTGTCTATGATTATTGTTGCATTAGGTCATAGGAGTTGATTGGAACCCATTTGCATGATACCCAAATGACATATACCACTGTCATTAGAACTTTGGTAGTATCGGTACTGTGTCGCTTCGCTTAGTGACTACTAGGCGCGATAGATATCATTACTAAGAATGAACTTGACCACTGGAACGGGACTTATAAAAGAAGTTTATTTTGATGTCATGACCGAGCAGGGAGGATGCATGTGTTCGTTTGCAGCAATACATGGGTGTTGACTGTGGTAGCCCTGCCTTGTCGAACCTAGGACCCATCCATGGTTAGCCCCTCGGTCAAGTATTGAACAGTTTTGTATGCATGCTAGTCTATAGGCACTAGTAAACTGATGTAGCATTGATGCGGCAATGAGGACGATACCTAGTACAGTGGTCGTTGACCCTTCTGCTGCTGGAGTGGGCGGTTCATACCGTGAAGTACTGTTGGTAGGACGGCATGCCCACTCGCTGAGACTGGACCCGGACCGAGTTGTTTTTTGTCCTTGCGAAAGGTTGCCATATACGACCTTAATTGGTGCGTATGTGTCGTGTATCTTGGGTTATCCCAGTTGGTGTAAATCAATTGCAATTGCGGTCCCTCGCAGTAATGAGTACCACTTGGCCACTGTGTCATCACATAGTTGCACATGGTACTTGGGAATTGATTATGATGCTTATCGTTGATGTTACTATTATTGCTCTTATGTGGTACTTACCTTATGTATTGCTTTATTATCTTATTGTTGCAACTAAAGTTACATTCTGCTCTACCCAGTTAATTTGAGAAGTAAAACTTGATAGAACTAATAGGTTGCTTAGTGTGAGTATTTTCAAACAAGCCACCTATTAGAGCCATTGCATGCCTAGATGTCCGACGGGTAAGTCTTGCTGAGTAATTAGTACTCAGGCTTTGTGCCATTGTTGTTTTCAGGTAATGAAGAGGTAGAGTTGCCTAAGAATGTGCTGCCCTGGGACATGCAAGTCCCTGAGGGTTGGACTGCCCACTGGGAGTTCGACTCGCCACTGCAGTATTGATGTGTGTTGCTAGAGTGATGGTTCTTCCGGCAGGAACCATTACTATGATGTATCGTCGAGCTCGTAGCTCCTTATCGTTATTTGCTTCTGCTGTGTTTTCAAAAACATTATGAACTTGTAATATTCTGTTGCACTTTGATGACTTAATGATGTAATATTCAACTTAAATTTGATCCAATGTTGTATTATCAAGTGTCTGCGCTATCAGCACCGTCGGGACCTCGATCCTCCATGAAGGGGCACCATAGTCAGATTTAGCATTTAAGGACCATCAACAAGAACTTTGTGTAATAGTGTTGGTGTGCTGGTTAGAAATAGGTTAGACCGGTTTCTGAAACTGGTCAGACTGGTTTTGTCTGACACTACCAACAGCTAGGTTTTGGGAAAGGGTTTAAATACCCCTCTCCCCCTCCTTCGGTGCTGCTGATTCCAGAGCATCTCAGAATATACCAACAACCATTGAGCTCTCCGCAACACCTCTTTGTGAGACTTGAGTGATTTGGTGAAAATGTTTGAGTTGGGTTGACATATTTGAGCTAAGTGAGCAATCCAAGCCTTGAGCACATTGTGGTTGCATCCAACATTTCATGAAGCATTTGTTACACTTGGAGGTGAAGCCTCCTAGAGGGCTAGGCGTTACCTATGAGCTCCCAAGTTGTGGTGAGCCATGGGTCAGTTTGCGAGGGTTTTGATCTTGCCTCCGTAAGGAAAAAGATCAAGCTAGTGGACCGGGGAAAGTGGTTGAAAGAGACCTGTCGAGGGTAAGGATCGGGGTGCCATGTGGCACCCCCTAAGGGCCCTAACACGCCCAACCCAAGGGGCCCACAAGATCACCGCCAAGGCACCGTCCGTATGGGCCCCACCAAAAGACATTTGCACAGCCGTACCTTACGGTGACCTTATCTGAAGCCAAAACTCCTTATCCTCCTTAACTTTGATTCCTTGCTTCCAACCTTGGTCGATCCTTCTCCACTGCCACTTCTTGTGTCCAAGATCCTCACTTGAGCATCTTGACACTCCTAACACTAGAGAGACCTAAGAGAATGACTCCTACCCACTTGTTAGTCCATTTTTCCTATGGACTCAAGCTTACACACTAGTCAAGTGATCACAAAAAACCTAGCTGTCCTTAGCCTTGATCCATCTCCATCACTGCGACTCTCTGTCAAGATCCTCATGGCAATCCATTGAGTCCACATCGATCAGCAAGACGACCATTCACCGTGTTCATTGTTTGAGTTAATAGATAATTTCCTGTATGCACAACACTTATGTAGACTTTAAGTGCATTTCATGCTTGTCATCCAATTAATAAAACATATTCAACCTTATCTCTGAAGCTACAACTATGTAATCTAGAAGAGTCTCTAAATCTTTTACTTTGGTTTCATGAATTAATATACGTCATTCAGTTTTAGCTTTCCATTTATTTGGTTTGAGTGTAGACTCCTTTTTTGTGAGAATTTCTTCAAATTTTTCGATTAACATGAAGGCATCAAAAGGAGGCTCTAATTAGTAAATATATATAAGATAAGATTTGTATGCTAAATGTTGTCTAAAACGAGTTGCATTACGCATAGAATCAGAGGGACTATATGATTCATACCAGGCGGGAGGTAAATAGGATTATTTCCCTCGCAAAAAAAATAATACTAGCATGGGGCCCCTAGTCTGCATCGGCTCCAATGTTGTTCGTCCACTAGCTGCTGTTGGTGTCTCCGTCCTCAGCTCCAACCCCGCCTCCTAAAACACGAGCCATCCATGATAATTAAGGTCGAGATCTTCTAATACTTTTTGTGATTGGGGCTGATTGGCAGATTAGTAAATCTGAGTAGTTTCATTTGTTTAGGATAGTTGTTTCGATCGTCGTTTTTATTGGTCCACCATCAACAACCTTTTCTCCTGTTTCAAGAATTTGTTAATTAGTTCCTTTAACTTCATTGATGGCGTCCGGGAACGATCGGAGTTGGATGCTGTTGCCACATGGAGATAAGGCTTGGCAGGACGGAGTTGAAAAATTCATTAAAGACACCTTAGAGGGCACTTTTTTAGGAGAGACTGCAAAATTTCCATGTGGTAGGTGTGGTTGGATGGCATATAGAACAAAGACCGAGCTTGCACAACACCTGGTTCATAGAGGGTTACATAAGGAATTCATAACATAGGAACGTCGATTTCGTGATTTAGCTATTGAGCCTATGGTTCTGGATGATAATCGGGATTTTACTGATGAAGGCAAACCTGCTCTTGATTGCCTCACTGTTAAAAATCTGATGAACTCACTAATCAGTGGTGCAATACGTGGAAAGCTTAGCGGAAGCAGCAATAATACCGAGGAGCCAAATGATTCAGCAAAGGCTTTTTTTTCAAATTAATGCAAGAAGCAGAGAAAGAATTGTACCCAGGTTGTAAGGAGGCTACAAAATTATCTTTCATTGTGAGGCTAGTTCATATTAAGTGCATGTTCGGCATTAGCAATAATGCCATGGAGCAGATCCTTCGGTTAATATGTCTTTTGCTCCGCAAAGGACATTGTGTCCCAGATACATTAGAAAAAGTTTGAAAGGTAGTTCAAGAACTTGGCCTGGACTATGTGAAGATTCATCCTTGTGTCAACGACTGTGTGTTATTTCATGGAGATTACCAGGATCTGCACGAGTGTCCAACATGCAGAGAAAGTAGGTGGAAAAATGCTGATCCAGACGAGCATGCAGAAGGTGGTGCCACTTATGATGGTGGAGTAAAGAAGAAGAAGCTCTTTCCTACAAAAATACTGAGGTACTTGTGGGACATATATACCCGGGATACCTAACTACTCGGTTATATGGCCGAGTGGGCTGGGGGCTCGGTTATGATGTATTTGGCCCAGGACATATTTACTTAGATATTTGTTTGAGTAAGAAGCAAGTTAGGTTAGCAGATATGCTGGATAGATAGGATCTGTTGTAACCGACTAAAAGATTACCATGTAAGCCTCTGCCCTTTGGATATATAAGGAGGGCAGAGGGCCTTCGGCAAGACAGAGACTCGTATTGGAACCCTAATTCCAGTGCGAACCCTAGCAACACAGAAACACTAAATAGGACATAGGGTTGTTATCCTTCGGGAGGCCTGAACCTGTATAACCCCTATGTCTTGTGTCCATCAATCTTTCATACTCATACGCATACCAAGATTTACTATTGGGAATATCTCTCAACAGTTGGCACGCCAGGTAGGGGCAGCGCTGAGGTCTACTCCGTTGAAATCGATGGCTTTCGTCGACATCAAGTTCCGCCCGGGAGATAAGATCCGCTTTGGCACCATCCGCTTCGTGGCCGATCAAAGCGGGGACCTCGTCAAGCAAGATCAGGCGACCTCCCCGGTGATTGTCACGTCTTCAGATCCAGGCGTCAGCAAGGCTTTGATGGCCGATCGGATTTACCTAGCCGATCGGTTCCCACTTGGCCTTAACAATGCGGCAATGGTTCTCCAGAGGGAAACCCTCCTGAGCCCTCGCTCAACGTTGCTCACAACAAACCGATCAACAACCTTGGCCGACTCGGACCTCACTGTAGTCGAACTCCCGGCTTTTCATATGGATCAATCGGATGAAGATCCTAATTTTTTTCTACAAATCGAGATTCATAGCAACAATCGGCCTTGAAAATGAGTCAGTTCCGGACTTGATTGAAGGACCGAGTGATTCAAAAAATTGCTCATCGGATTATCGCGAGTTGTTCATGGTGGCACCTGCCGCCCAAGGAGGCACCGATGGAGAAACTTCGGTGGCAGCCGCTGCGCGGGCAAACACATAGCACCGTGATGGACAAGAGACTGATCCCGAGGACGATGACCCAGACGCTGCCACTCCCCCGCTCTAACAACCAGATGTTCGGCAGGGTTCCCGGCTTGTGAAGAATCTGGACATGGGCGACGTCACCTTAAAATTTGATGGTGAAGACGTCTTCAAAACCCCACAGCATAACATCACGATTGCGGCAGCCCTCTTGAGCTCAATAGAGCCCTTGCTCCAGGTCACTCCAGAGTTGACACCTCAGGTCAATCAGTTAAAAGCGCACATCAGGGCCACGGCTGTACTGGAGATGCATGCGGCGCAATCAACACCGAGTAAGACGATATCTCGGGCTGCCAGTTCCGTGCCCAGCCAGGAAAGAAGGGACCGATAGCGCACCAACCAGCAGGCAACCCTGCCGACCGCATCACAGCGAAGGCCCATTACAGACTACCATGATCGGCATCCGGTTGCTGACCTACGCAATGGCATAACGCCATGCGATGCGCGGGTTTGGCTGAACAACAGATACCAAGAGAGGGACGATGCGGCACTAAGAATACAAAGACGAACGACGCCATTGCGGTTTTGTTGACGATCGCTACTACGGGCACAACAACAGGAGAGAGCCGCCCAGAGATGATCGATACCACGATCAACGGGACGAGGGTCGCCGTGAGGACAAAGCCCGCTGAGAAGCTGGTCGTGAGCGGGAATGAACCCCCATCTTCGAAGACTACGATGATGAGGATGGCATTCGGGCCTTTACTCGGGAGCTTCAGACAGTCAGTTGGCCGGCCGGTTTTAAACCAGTCGGCATTGAGAAGTATGACAGCAAGATGGACCCGCGCGACTGGCTTCACGTCTGTTCAACCGCCATACGAGCACTTGGTGGTGACAGTTTTGTCATGGCCAATTATTTGCATGTATGTTTGGCCCCAGCAGCCACAACTTTGCTCACCAATCTACCTGACAATTCCATCAGTTCTTGGGCAGAGCTTTGCCGGCAGTTTGTTGCCAACTTCCAAGCCACGATCGATAGGTCGGGGAATCACTAGGAACTCGCCCGGATCAAGCAGCGGGACCGGGAGCCACTGTGAGAGTACATTCAGCGCTTCTGCCGAGTAAAAAATACCATCCCCAACATCTCGGACGCTCAAGTCATTGCCGCCTTTTAGGGTGGACTTCACGACAATGACTTGATCAAGAAGATCAGAAGATTAGACGCCGCTGGAGGATTGTCGGCCAAAGAGCTCTTCACTATGGCTGACAAATACGCTGCTGGTAACTCGGCCCTCATCCAAGTTCGTCAGTACAAGGATGAGGCACCTCAGAACCGTAGTCAATCGGGCCTGTCCAACTACAACAAAGACGGTGACAGGAAGCACAAGCCGGATCAGACAGTGGCCACCATGGAGCGCCACAACCGGAAGAAACAGGTCACTCAGGATGACTTTGACAAAATGCTTGACGGCCCTTGCTTGTTACATGACGGCACGCACAAAGCCAGGGAGTGCTTCAAGCTAAAAAATTTTGCGCATCATGCTCTGAAAGTTTGCAAGGATCGCCCCTGGATTCCCAAGGGTGGCAGAAAGGATGCAGACAAGGACAACTAGGATAAGGACAAGGAGAAATTCCTAGATCCCGAGCGTGAAGTCAACTACATCTGCGGTAGGTCTACAGTAGATTCAAAGCGCCAGCAGAAGATCTTATATAGAGAAGTCCACTCGGTCTCACCAGTGGTACCTTATTATCTACGCTGGTCTGAGGTCCCGATCACTTTCGATCGCTCGGACCACCCAGATCACATCCCTAGGCCTAGGAAATACCCTTTGGTACTGGCGCCGACTGTTAATCGAGTTCGGTTATATAGGGTACTGGTGGATGGAGGCAGCAGTTTGGACATCCTCTTTGTCAAGACTTTCAAAGAGCTCGGCATACCTTTGACTGACCTCAAGCCAAGCCATTCACCATTTCACGGTGTGATCCCCGACATGCAGACAGTTCCCCTGGGATAAATCACTCTGCCAGTGACGTTCGACACTCGTGAGAACTACAGGACGGAGCGTATCACCTTCGAAGTTGCAGACCTAGATTCTACATATCATGCCATCATAGGTTGGCCAGCCATTGCTAAGTTTATGGCCATACCTCATTACCCATATATGATGATGAAGCTACCAGGACCCAATGGAGTTATTTCACTTCGCTCAAATGTTCAAACCTAAAAGGTCTAGGTCTCTAGCCTTGAATCAATGATGAGTTTTGGTGATAAATGACAATGCATGTTGGAACTAACCTTTTATATGTGTTTGTGAGTTTAATGTTAGGTTATGTTCCGGCATCAAGCAAAGGTCAAGAATAACGTATTCATAAAGGCTATGGACCCATTACAAGATAGTTGATTGATAATATGTTGAAAATTATCATATTATTTAGTGAAGATGTTTGATGAAGAATGATGGTAATCAATGTGTTGATAAAGGTGTCGGTGGACATAATCAACATCCATGCTTAAAGATGAAGGCACATCACATATTCAAAGAAGATCAAGACACAACATGAATGAAAATTGGACATCCCTATAGTTGATGATGTCAAAATGGTTATGTGAAAACTTGGTATTAAATGGAAATATCAATGCAAGTATTAGTTGGAATTCATGAGTTGATATATATTAATAAGTGATGGTGGTCAAAGCAAGGATATTATTATGCCAATAGAACATGGACTTCTAGTGACCACTTACAAGAAGATAAAAGTCATGAATTTGGAAATATTGAAGGACCGAGAAGGCAACCAGAGGGGGGGGGGGTGAATGGGAGCCAATCAAAATTCTCCAAGAAAACTTGGCCTATATCCCAAAAACAACCCAAGCCAACCTCCGAACTGATCACCCAGACTACACACACCAACTACTGGTGTACTAGCCCTAGGAGTGATCAACCACAGCAAGAAACACACCGGAAACAAAAAGGAAACATTAGAAACTCGAGATAGTCAAAAACCTCACAAACAGCACCTTACTGAGCCATCACCGGTAGTGCTGATTAGGACCATCGGCAATGCTGGTGTGAGGTTTTGAGACCCACTGATAGTGCTGGTCCTGGTCATCGGCAGTGCCGATCGACCCCGATAGAACAGCAGAAACTTTCGGGAATTTGACAAATCTTCTCCAAAACCTAACCAAACGAACTCCAAATAATGCGCTTTTGGACCAGTGAATCCTCATCACATCACGACCCTAATCCTAGAAAATCATCTCAATTGGCTCAAGGAATCATCATGAATTTCAGATCTTGTGCCAAGAACACCAAAAAGGGGAAACTTGAGAAATCCTTCAAATAGAAGGTGCTAGAGCTATTGAATCGTTCAAGGATCCATAGAGGATTGTTCTAGCTCATCCTAGCAACAAGTTTCTCAAGAAATCCGGGACAAAAATTCGTCCAAAAGTGAGATCGAAAATCACCACAAAAATAGCTCCGAAAATAGGAAAAAGGGGATTTTGGAATTCAAGTGAAGAGGGAAATCTTGAGCACAAAAATACTTCTCATATCATAGATAGGTGCTCACAAGATCCATAGGTACAAGGCTAGGAAGCCACCCTCTTTCTCCCACTATTTGGAAGAGCAAGAGATGTCTCTCGCACACCCACTACTCTCCTCTCAAACATGAAGTCCTCTCCTAGCACTTTGAATAGAGTCCTAACACAAGGCTAATGGGAAGAGAGACACCTCTTCCACTAGCCACACCTCTCCTTATATAGGCCTAAGGTATATTGTCCACATGACCACTCTACCCTTGACCTACATAACACACCCACCTACCACCGGGGGCATAACTATCCATCTTTCACCTCATTGCCTGAATGCCATCGGACGCTTCACGTCTTTGCTTCATCTCGAAGCAAGCTCCGTGATGGTGCCACATGCACCACCAACCACCGCCACCAGTTTTGAGGCCCAAACCCGGAAACCGCCTTGCACGCTTCTCAAGCATAACTTCTCGATGTCGACGCATGTCACCTTGTCCCACGATCCTGACCACCGGCAAGTCTCTCCCAGTCCCTGTCCATCGGGCCCCTTTGTCACTTGCATAGGCATCCCGTTCGCCTTGACTTGGTCAACATGCCATCTTCATCACCACCACGATTTTGAGGCTCAACTGTGAAACCGTCCGTGCTTCTTGCCTCTCCATGTGTACGGTGTGGATCACCCTTGACTTCACCCGACATCCCGATAGTCTGGCCCCAAGTCCCCTACTTGTGCCCGATCCTCTCGCCATTGACTGCCAAGTTGACTCCAGTGACCTACACATCATGAGACAAGCAAACATATTTCCCATCTTCTGCAATATCACCAATATCTCCACCAACTCCGGTTAGTCATAACCATGATATGCAAACCCATGCAATCCCTCGATTCCCGCATTTCAACTCAAACACCAAATTCACTCAAGTCAATTACTCATCACAAATATAGCAAACCATGGCACATATCCATATGGTTTCTCAATCTCCCCCTTGGTGAGTACATTGACAACACCAAATGCTCAAAGATTAGAGATTGAAATGTGAAGCCAAATAAGCACATCCAAATGGCCAAACCCAAAGAAAAGGTGAAAACAAGCCATCTAGCAAGTAGGGATCACAAAACCAAGCGTTGGCAAAGAAAGCGACTTGAGACGCAAAGAATATGAAAAGCACAAGAAAACGCTCAAGATCATGATATGCTGCCCTTTCAAGTTGTGGTAGGTCTCATGTAGTGCAAAATGGATCATATGAGTTTCTTAGCATTATTTGTGCATGACCCCAAAATTTTCTCCCCCTTTGGCAATGAACTCATCAAAGAGGCAAAAGAACAAGAAAACATGCAATGCATGAAAATGCAAACCTAAGGAGCTTCAACAATTATGCAAACAAGGATTTAACTTTGCTAACCATAACTATAGTGCTATGAAGTGTAAAAGCAATAGCTCCCAATCATGCAAAGACCAAAAATAGATAGCAACTCATAAACACCATGAGCTATACCAGCTAAGTAGAAAGATTGACTAGCTTAGATAGAATCAAAGTTGCTTATCATGAGCAAAACTACCACCACATGTGTAAGTACTCTCATCCAAGGCAAAACAACCATCAAGTGAATCAAAAGATACTAGCCAGTCTCAATCTCAACTAGGGCAACAAGCATTCATAGAAAATAAGCTCAATAAACGCTCACATATGCAACAGAGACTCAGTTGATCAAGTGATTATTGTTTATCCTCATGTGTCCTCTTATCCATGCGGAGGGTCGCACGATTGGGTACGGCAAACACGCCGAGGCTTCAAGTCACAATGTTTGGATTTAGCATTATTGAGTAATTCTTGATCAAAGCACTTAGCAGATTTTTCAAGATTATGCACAAGACAAAAGAGCATGCCTTTGCGGCAAAAGGAACACATGTTCTCACAATGTTACATCATGAGCTAAACATTTGCAAAGCCTTCCATTTCACAAACACAAGGTGCCAAAGCCAAGACATCCTCTAGACTAGCCTCAACGCAAGTTTCAACAAGGATAAGAGCAATTATACACATGGTGAGCAAGTTTTAGCAAGATTAGATCATAAGGTTCACAAGAAGCTCAGTTACCTTTAAGATTAGCAAGTTGCTCACATGAGTTTATAACAGGCCATCTAGAAAATCTAAGCATGAGAGATTACCATCACATCCACACAACAAAGAGAAATGCATATATGCTCATTCATAGCAAAGAGAAATGCAAGAAAGCATAAGATTCAAAGCTCATCTACCAATGCATATATTACACATGAGATGCAAAGCAAAAATGGTAAGATACATATATACAAGTGAACACCAACTCCCCCTCAAATGATGCCATACGGATGACAAACACCAAGTTCCCCCCAAATAAAAGCATGTCTCAAAGCATCTAGGGGCTTGGTGAGGATATCAGCTAGTTGGTTTTTGGTATCAATGTATATGAGCTCAACATCCCCCATCGCAACATTGTCTCTCAGGAAGTGGAATCCCACATTGATGTGTTTGACTTTACCATGTTGGACTGGATTTTTGGCTAAGCATATGGCACTGGAGTTATCACACATGAGTGGAACACCCTAAAAAGTCAACCCATTGTCTCTCATGGTAGACACAATCCATAGGATTTGCGAGCAGCAGCTACATACTCAGCCTCTATGGTGGATTGGGCAACACTCGACTGCTTACGAGAAGACCAACAAATCAAAGAAGTACCCAAGAAATAGCAAGTATCAGAAGTGCTCTTCCTATCAATTCTACACCCAGCAAAGTCCGCATCCGAATACCCAATGAGATCAAGAGATGAAGATGCAGAGTACCAAAGACCAAACTCAAGGGTGTATTTGAGATACCTGAAGATGCGCTTGACAACCTTGCGATGAGTCACCCTTGGGGAAGCTTGAAGGCGAGCACAAAGACACACCGCAAAGTGTATGTTGGGTCTTATCACCATCAGGTACAAGAGGGAGCCAATCATGCTCCTGTACTCTCTTTGATCCACCGCTTCATAGTCTTCATCGGGGTCAAGAGCCGTTGTAGTGGACATTGGTGTAGACAATGGCTTCACATTGACCATATCGAACTTCTTTAGGAGATCCTTCGTGTACTTGGCTTGATGTATGAAAGTGCCTTGCTTGCACTGCTTGATTTGAAGCCCAAGAAAGAAGGTGAGCTCTCCCATCATCGACATCTGAAATTTACTTTCCAGAGCTTCCTAAAATCTGGACATAAGAGCATGAGAGGAACCACCAAAGATGATATCATCCACGTAAATCTAAACCATTAGAAAGTCATTGCCATGTTTTAGAGTGAACAAGGTTTTATCAACACACCCCATGACATACCCACGCTCTAGCAAGAAGGTCTTAAGCCTAGCATACTATGCCCTAGGTGCTTGCTTTAGCCTGTACAAAGCCTTCTGAAGCTTGTACACATCGTTTGGGTATTTGTCGTGCTCAAAACCAGGGGGTTGCCTCACATACACTTCTTCCTCTATGAAACCATTTAGGAAAGCACTCTTGACATCCATTTGATAAAGTCTAATGCCCTTGGAGGCAGCAAATGCAAGAAAGATCCTAATGGCTTCTATGCGAGCAATAGGAACAAAGGTTTCACCATAATCTAAGCCCTCCACTTGGCTAAAACCTTGAGCAACTAGCCTGGCCTTGTTTCTCACAACCTCACCATCCTCCCCATGTTTTTTTTGAACACCCACTTCGTTCCTATGACATTGACATTTTTGGGAGGCTCTACAAGGGTCTAGACTTTGTTTCTCTCAAAGTTTTCCAACTCCTCATGCATGGCATTAACCCAATGTTCATCAGATAGTGCGTGTCCAACATCTCGGGGTTCAAAGGTTGCAACAAAGAGAGAATTGGTAAAGCAAGCAAGATGTGCAGACCTTGACCGTGTTGTCCTCTCATAGAGATTATCGATCATCTGTTGGGGTGGATGTTGACACTGAATGTGGTGAGGATCCTCTCTCTCAGAGTGTACCTCCGCCTCAATCACAGTTGGAGCTTGCTCAACAGTCGCTGAAGTCGATGTAGAAGCTTCTGGACCCTCTGCTGGAGTAGTGGTAGCAACAGGAACAAGCTCAGATGAGAGATGAAGTGAATCATCATCATCATCATCATCAAAGCCCTATAGGTCCTCTTCTACAAAGATGCTCTCCTTCATCTCCTTGTCACCTGTAGACTCAATCACATTCCTTGCACAAGAGTTTGATTCATCAAAGGTTACATCGCAGGATTCTACGATGGTGTTAGTCTCCAAATTCAAAACTCTGTAGGAATGACCATGAAGAGAGTAACCAAGAAAGATTCCATTGGAAGACCATGACTCAAACTTATCAAGATTGCCACGCTTGAGAATAAAGCACTTGCAACCAAAGGCACGCAAATGAGAAACCGAGGGCTTTCTCCTAGAATGCAGCTCATAAGAAGTCACATTAAGAATTGAGCGCAAGAAAAACCAATTGGAAACATAGCAAGCAGTGCTAATGGCCTCAGCCCAGAACCACCTCGGAGTCCTATGCTCATCGAGCATCGTCCGGGCCATCTCTACTAAAGTTTTGTTCTTTCTTTCAACCACACCATTTTGCTGGGGCACGAGGTGCTGAAAACTAATGCTCAATACCATGCTCAAGACAGAAAGCATCAAAGGAGGAGTTCTTGAACTTGGTGCCATTATCACTGCGAGTTGCTCGTAATGCACTAGGGAGTTCCTTGAACAACCTCAAAGCTAAGCTCCGAAAGTGATGAAACACTTCATCCTTGCTCTCAAGAAAATAGACCCAAGAGTAGCGAGAATAGTCATCAACAATCACAAGAACATACCACTTCCCACCCGCCGAACGAACCCGAGAAGGACCAACAGTGTCCATATGAAGAAACTCTCCAGGGCATTGAGTCATCACCAAATTAATTGGTGAATGAGAAGTGGCAATCATTTTCCCATGACGACACGGAGCACAAATCAAATCCTTATCAAATTTGAGCTTAGGCAATCCTCGGATCAAACCTAGGCCACTCAAGCGACATAACAAGTCAAAGCTCATGTGGTCCAGTCTCCTATGCCATTTCCAGAGCTCAGAAGAAGATTGAGCAAACAAGCACTTGTGAGAACCAGGAGAACTAGCAAAATCAGCCTGAAAAACTCTGCCAATGCAAGAAATTCCACAAACCAAGGAACCACTCGAATCAAGAACACAAGAAGCATTCGACTTAAAGTGCACATCCAAACCAACATCAAGAAGACGAGAGATAGAGAAGAGATTGTACTTGAGATACTCCACCAACCCAACATCCTTGAGAGTGAATTTTTCATTTACCTTTACCACGTCTCTTGCCTTCACTCTCCCTCTCTTGTCATCTCCAAAGTCACATACTCCTGCCGCTTCAAGGGAGTGAGGCTGGAGAACCACTTTGCATCTCCGGTCATGTGGCACGAACACCCAGAGTCCATCAACCATTTGTTCTCCAAGCCTCCACTTGCTGCCTATAAAGAACGAGAAGGAAAAGTCGATGGCTTAGTGCTGGGGTTAGTCAAAAGAGATTTGGGAATCCAGCATTAACCATACGACCGGTAGTAGTCATCATAGTTCTTTGCACATTGTCATTTGAATGCATAGGACGAGAACCATAATGGGGAAAACATTGCCTGTCAAAGCGTCTCGACTCAAACCTTGGGTTGTGAGGATAGAAATCATCAATGTGAAAGCCAAATCCACGCAAATGACGCTCACCACAATAGGGAAAACATGGGGCATCAAAGCGCTGCTGCGCAAAGCCTCTATTTCCTGAATCAAAGCCATATGAGGAATGACCCTATCCATGATAGGCACGAGAAAAAGAGTGAGGCTGAAAGTCAACAAAATCATCATAAAAAGCATCCCTAGTCAACTCAGCTTGCTTCCTCTCAATCCTCTTACGCCTATAACAGAATTCATCCAAGTGGCCCTTGCGACCACAAAACATGCAAATGTAGACACCCTTAGGATTAGGCTTGGTTTGCATTGCAGGTTTGGGTTTTGGCTTCTCTGTTTGCTTTGGGTTGAAGGTGGGTTTGGGATTGGGTGGATAGTATGTGTTAGTGGGTTTGATGGTGTTTTCCTCATCCTTGTAGCTGGAGCTAGGTACAAACTTACCCACATTCTCACTCTCCTTGTCACACCTCTCAAATCCCAAGCCCAAGTTATAGGTTATCCTTGAAGCACTCTCCTTCACTCTTGCCAAATCACTCTCAATCTTTTCCTCACTCACTAGGGTTCTCTGGAGCCTAGAAACAAGATAGTCATTTTCCTGAACTAGGAATTTGTTTTCTTCTCTAGTGATTACTAACTTCTCCTTGAGGGTGACACACACTTCACACGGATGTCAGAGAACTTTCGAGCGAGTCTCATGTAGAAGCCTGGACTCAAGCTCTTTGACTTTGAGGGACTGAGCTTCCAACTCATCTGTGAGCTTGGGGCACTTCTAACATGCACCCAAAAGAGTTGGTCTAGCTTTGAACTCATCAAGCTCCTTGAGGGCACTCTCAAGCTAACTGGCAACTTGAGCATGTACACTCTCCCTCTGTGCAAGATCACTCATCACAACTTGACAAGACTCACACTCTACAACCATGTCATCCTTAGCAAGCTTAGACCTAAGCGAAGCAATTTCAAAATCAGCACTCTCTAACTTAGACTTAAGCTCTCTACTCTCAAGAACAGCACTGCGAAGCTTATCATCTTGCAAAAGCAGAACATCGCGTAAATGATCAAGTTCAGAAGAGAGCTCATCAAGAGTGGGAGGTACCTCGCTTGTGTCGGAGTCGGATCCAGAATCGGTGTCGTGGTCGTTCTTTGCCATGAAGCAAAGCCCAGTGAAGTCATCCTTCCTCTCGACTCATGGCTTTTCAACCTCCTCTGAGCTTGTAAGGCCTTCACTTGATGTGAGGTCGACATCACTCAAGGCGGCAATGTAGGCGCGTGTAATGGCCTTGGCGAACTTCTTGGAGTTCTTGCCCTTCTTGTAGAAGCGGTTCTTCTTCTGCTTGAAGTCTTCAATGTTATTGTCATGGTACCCAACCTTCTTCTTCTTCTTAGGACAATCAGCGATGAAGTGTCCCGGGTCACCGCACTCGAAGCAGGTTCTTGAACCACCTCCTCTTCTCTCCTTCCAGTTGTTGTAGAACTTCCTGAACTTCCTTGTGAGCAAGGACAGCTCCTCATTAGGAATGCACTCCATCTGTTCATCTGAAGCTGCAACAAGAGAAGACAAAGCAAACTCCAAAGAAGACTTGTCAAGTGAGGGGTTAGTTTCATAAGAAGCATCACTGTGACTAACCTTCTGAGAGCTAGAAAGCAAAGCCATGCTAGAAGTAGGAATAGCAAGATTAGGACAAGATTTCCTAGATAGTTCATGAGATTTCAGCTTGCTATACAGTTGCTCACAGTTTAAGATATTGAAGTCAGCAGTTTCTTCTAGAGCAGCAATTTTAACCCCCCAAACATTTTCATCAAGTGAGTATAGCAGTTGCTTAGCTCTATCATTGTCATTGTACACAAGGGTACCACAAGCCTGCAAGTTGCACACAATTGCCTCAAACCTACGAAAAGTGTCATCTAGTGACTCGCCCGGTTTTTGAGCAAAGGTTTGGTACTGTCTATTGTAAAAATCCTTATGCATAGACTTGACCTAGTTGGTACCCTCATGGTAAGTGCAGAGCTTAACCCAAATAGCATGAGCAGTGTCAAGGTGTGTAACCCTATCATGTTCACTCCTACCAAGTGCAGAGGGCAGAATATTGATAGATTTGGAGTTGTTCTCATACCTGACTAACTCACCTGCAGAAGCAGTGTTCAGGTCTTATGGTATAGCATACTGATCAACAATTTCCCAAATTGCACGTCCTTGACTCAGCAGATACACCTTGGTCTGTGACTTCCAGTAGGAGAAGTCCTCTCTATCGAACATCCACAGCTTAACAACACGCTTCTCCATGTCGCCTTCGGATCACAAAGCCGGTGAAGGTCAACTAGTGATCAAACCGGCTCTGATACCAATTGAAAGACCGAGAAGGCGACCAGAGGGGGGGGGGGGTGAATGGGAGCCAATCAAAATTCTCCAAGAGAACTTGGCCTATATCCCAAGAATAACCCAAGCCAACCTCCGAACCGATCACCCAGACTACACACACCAACTAGTGGTGTACTAGCCCTAGGAGTGATCAACCACAGCAAGAAACACAGCGGAAACAAAAAGGAAACATCAGAGACTCAAGATAGTCAAAAACCTCACAAACTGCACCTTACTAAGCCACCACCGACAATGCTGATCAGGACCATCGATAGTGCCGGTTGGCCCCATCAGCAGTGTCGATCTGGCCCATTGGCAGTGCCGGTGCGGGGTTCTGAGACCCACCGGCAGTGCCGGTCCTGGTTGTCGATAGTGCCGATCGACCCCGACAGAATAGCAGAAACTTTCGGGAATTTGGCAAATCTTCTCTAAAACCTAACCAAACGAACTCCATGCAATTTTTGGACCAGTGAATCCTCATCGCATCACGACCCTAATCCGAGAAAATCATCTCAATTGGCTCAAGGAATCATTACGAATTTCAGATCTTGTGCCAAGAACACCAAAAAGGGGAAACTTAAGAAATCCTTCAAATAGAAGGTGCTAGAGCTATTGAATCATTCAAGGATCCATAGAGGGTTGTTCTAGCTCATCTAGCAACAATTTTCTCAAGAAATCCAGGACAAAAATTTGTCCAAAAGTGAGATCGAAAATCACCACAAAAATAGCTCTAAAAATAGGAAAAAGGGGATTTCGGGATTCAAGTGAAGAGGGAAATCTTGAGCATGAAAGTACTTCTTATATCATAGAAAGGTGCTTACAAGATCCATAGGTACAACGCTAGGAAGCCACCCTCTTCCTCCCACTATTTGGAAGAGCAAGAGATGTCTCTCACACACCCACTACTCTCCTGTCAAACATGAAGTCCTCTCCTAACACTTTGAATAGAGTCCTAACACAAGGCTAATGGGATGAGAGACACCTCTCCCACTAGACACACCTCTCCTTATATAGGCCTAAGTTCTATTGTACACATGACCACTCTACCCTTGACCTACATAACACACCCACCTACCATCGGGGGCATAACTGTCCATCTTTCACCTCATTGCCCGAATGCCATCGGACGCTTCACATCTTTGCTTCATCTCGAAACAAGCTCCGTGATGGTGCCACGTGCACCACCAACCACCGCCACCGGTTTTGAGGCCCAAACCGAGAAACCACCTTGCACGCTTCTCAAAGCATGACTTCTCGAAGTTGATGCGTGTCACCTTGTCCCGTGATCAAATAAATATCCAAAATGATCAATTGCTTATGGAGTTGGCAACCCTCAAAAACAAGAATGAAGATGATACGAAGGTGTTCCTATTTGACATAGATTTTCTAATTGCTATTGAGTATAGGAACATTGTACTATAAAGAGGGATGCAACTTTGATAGTTTTGCTTATGTCTCGGTGCTCAAATTGATCCAATAACCTTTGGGGGAGTATTTAGAAAATTTATGTATAACTTTGGAGCTTGGTAATAGTTGGGTTGGATAGCCCTTTAAATTATCTTTTCGTAGAGTCCAAGATCACCTAAATCAGCCTCCGGAGTCAAACGTTGTGGGCATTTCTCTATTGGTTGTCTGTCTATTTTTTTCTAATCGGCAGTGCCGATCCGGAACTCAACAGAACGTATTTTTCTTGCCCTCTGTATCTCCCTCATTGGTAGTGCCAATCCAGGGACTGGCAGTGCCGATACGGGACGTCCAGAACCCCAAACGGCTAGTTTTTTAGCCTCTTTATCGGTAGTGCCGATCCGAGCATCGGCGGTGCTGATGTGGGGCGTCCAGAGGCCCAACAGCTAGTTTTTGAGCTCCTCTTATTTATACCCCCTTCGGTCCTGACGTTGGGGGTGCCAAAAACACATCAAAGAAACATCCATTTGAGCCAAAAATTACCTCTCCACTCTCCATTGCTTAGTGCTATACCTTGTGGGTGAGATTTGGTGAGAGATTGTGAGAGAAAGAGCAAAACTCCATTGTTGAGCACTTGAGCAAGCAAGCAATCATTGTGGCATTTGTTACTCTTGGGGATTTATCCCCTAGACGACAAGGCGTTGCCCGGTGAGCTCCCAAGCATGTGGTGAGCCGCGGGAAGTTTGTGAAGGTTTCAATTGACCTCCGAAAGGAAAGGAATCAAGAGAAGGAAATTCGAGGAAAAGGGTTGAAAGAGACCCGGCTCAAGTGTGACCGAGCCCCTCAACGGAGACGTAGGACTCATTTGAGGAGTCCGAACTTCAGTAAACAAATATTGTGTCTCCGTGTGCTCCTTTATTTACTTGTTACTTTTTCATGCTCTAGGGTTTGCTCTTGTATTTGCTTAAATTACTAGATCTACTTGTATAGCCTGTATCTAGTAGTTGCTATATTGTTGTGGTGCTTCATATTAATTGTTGTAGTCTTTGTATCAATCTAGTAACTGTGAAACCAACTTAGATTTACATTTGGGCGACTTTCTGTACCTCTATCGGCACTGCCGATTGAGCATCGACAACAGCCATCGGCAGTGCCGTTCGTACTGATTCTTATTGTTAAGTCTAATTTCACAGAAATTTATAGAATCGCCTATTCACCCCCCCCTCTAGGCGACATCAAGGTCCTTTCAATTGGTGTCAGAGCCTAATCTCCTCATTAAGCTTAACCGCTTGGAGAGTTGATGATGTCACAAGGTAAAATGTGTCAAGTTCCATTTGGTTTCTCTAGTGCTTCATTTTCTTGCATATCCACACCTTCATATGAAGCACCTTATTTTGATGGAACAAATTATGCTTGTTTGAGATCACAAATGATTTCCTATTTTTGCGAGATGAGTCCCAAAATTTGGTGGGTTGTAGATGTGGGCTTTTCTCTTGCCTTGGATTATGATTCTCCAACACAAGGGCAAGAGAAATGCCTACATCTCGAGGCCCAAGCTACTAATGCTTTATTTGGTGCTTTGGGTAGGGATGTTTTCAATGAGATATACAAGTTGAAGAGTACTCATGCTATGTGGATTTGAATTCAAGAAATATATAAAGAATCCAACATGACAAGTGATATTTCCAACAATGAGTTGGTAATTGAGAATGATTACTCCACCTCAAGCCCACATGTTACTGATGACCATTCTCTTTCAAATGACAATATTAATGACGTATCAACTCCATCAACATCATCATGTTGCCTTATGGCCAAAGGTAACATGCAAGTAAAACTCCATGAAAATTATAGTGATGATGATGTTGTTGTTATTCTTGATGATGATAGCGATAGTGATGATGATAATGATCATGAGTATACATATGATGAGCTTGTTGCATTGTTGCATAACATGGGAAGACATATGAAATTAGAGGAGTCTAAAATGAAAAATCTACATGATGAAAATTCTTCTTTAAAAGACTTATTAGAGGAGCTAAAGCGGTCTCATGAGGATCTTAGTGAAACTCATGAGAAGCTCAAAGATGCTTATGATTCACTTGCTTCTAATGCTTTGGAAAGTGCAAAAGTAGATGTAAGCATTACACATGATCTAATTGATAATGTATCTACTTATTGCAATGATTTATGTGATAACCCTTGTCGCTCCCAAGAAAATATTTCCTCGAGCACTATATGTGACTTGGATTGCATAGGTGAAAAAGTGAAGCACAAGGGTCATGAAGTCAACAAAAATCACAAGAAGAACTTCAAGTCTAACATGAGCAACAATCAACAAAAGAAAAAGAAGATAGCTCATGTTAAGTGTTTCAAGTGTTCAAACATGGGACACTATGCCTCTATGTGTTCCATGAAGATTGATGATGAAACTACACTTCCGAAGAAGAAAACAAGAAGAAGCAAAAGGAAATGCTATAGATGTCATGAGAAGGGTCATGAAATTGTTTCATGCCCCAACATAACAGATGATGATTTTGAGTCATCCAAGAAGTGGCTCACCGACAAGGAAGCAACAATTAAGAAGCAAGAAAAGAAAGTGTCTTGCATGAATAAGAAGCGTATTTGCTACACTTGCCGAGAAAAGGGACATATTGGTAAAATTATCCCATGGGTAACATTCATAAGCCTATTCCTTTCCATGATCATCATTAGGCTAAGAAAGCTAGAAGTGGTAATATTATCACAAATGTTGTTAGTTCATATAATGCTAATATAAAGGCCATTTGGATGCCTAAATCTCTTGTGACTAACATACTAGGACCCAATGTCACTTGGGTGCCATGAAATGCTTGATTTGCTTAATAGGTACTTGGAGATGCATTGAGGACTTGACACACTTGATATGATTTATGTTGAACATCTTAAGTCAAGATCCTTTCAAATTGGTATTTCTCATCACTTATGAAAAGAATGTCAAGTATGAATATTAATGGTCTACAATCCCAACCAATGTCATCTTGGTAACAAGTATTTACATTGAAATATCTATGTTCTAGCCTTGCGTAGGCTTAATTCATTGTTCATGCATATCATCCATGTATGTTGCTTGCACACTTCATTTGTACAAATTTGAGAAAAGTGATGGTTACCATGTTTCGGGAGGTACTATATCATTCCATATATTTTGTAACCCCAAAATGAGAAAGAATTCTTATTGATGCTATAATAGTTTTTGAAAAGCTTTTTAAGTAAACCTCAAAATATTTAGAACGGGTTGCAAAATTTCTTAAAAGTTTTTTAACATATTCATTTGTGAAAACAAAAATATGATTTGCAAAGAAAATGTTTTATTATATCAAAACAAACCGTTTATAGAAAATCTTCCAAAATAAATTATCTTGCAAATTTCTCTATTTGATCATTGTAAATCTTTTGTTATTTAAAGTTCTTTTATAAGACCAATGGTTTTGAAAATGGTATTTGATTTGAAAAATTTCCCGAAAAACTATCTTGACCATTTTCGGTCCTATTCTAGCATCAAGTGAGTCTTTCCACTAGAGCCATATATTGTATGTATGAGTTATGGTGGTATTTATGATTCATAAAAGAGTAAACTCAAGTGACTCATCACCTTACTTAAATTTGTATCAATGGAGCTTTGGTTTAATTATGAGCATTCTTTTGATCATCCTTGAGACAATGAGATGCTCATGCTTCTTTTATTACTAAGTGTAAAGAGTTTGTCTTTTTAATTTGTTTAATTAAGGAGCATGAATAAGTTATTTGTCTTCTCTTTGCTATGAAAATATTGTTGTCAAGACTAACCATATGCAAGGGAATTGAGAAGATCAAACATGAATAGTAAAGCTCAAAAAGACTTGGTAGAAGAAAATTTGAAGCAATGTCAAACCTCTTCAAGATATTGGTAGACATGGGCAAGAGCTTGAGCTGATGGTATTGGGTTGCTCAAGGCAAGATGGCGGGTCTACCAGGAATAAGTTTGTGGAGGGATCAAATATGACTTGCTATATTATAATGATAATGACTAAGTCCTATTAGTGCAAGTTCAACATGAATGATGATTGTTTGACAATAAAGAGGAAATCCAACTGTGACCATGCATGAAAAGTTTATAACCATTGAAGATTTTGTATCTATTCTTGTCAATGGTTGAGTGGACATCATGGAGGGATTTCGAACTTGGTATATACTCTTGATGGTTTGCATATACAAAAGATTCCAAGTTCTCAAATTATTGAGAACATTGAGGTAACAATCTCTATGTCTTATATAAGTTCTCTCTTTCTTAATGATAAAGAGCAACTAGATTTCATTCTATGTTTTTGCATGTTGCTCTATTTCACCAATCATGTCTTGACACATATACTAGTTGTTCTTTGTGATTATTCCTTTGTGGTCCTGGATGAAAATTTTATGCGCTCATCATGATTGTCATATTATATATTAGGATTTGCTTATATGGTAGATTGATATGCTTCATGTTATCTTTTTTAAACGATCTACATGATTTAATGCTTTTCTTCATATAGAGGGGTACAAATCACAAGTTTTGGTAAAGTCAAATCCTCAATATCCCAACTAATTTTATTCTATCGACCTCTCTGTTTTGCACTCATTGGTAGTGCCGGTGATATCCACCGGTAGTGCCGGTCATGACATCCAGAGAGCACCTTTTCTGTCTAGCTTCCATCGGCAGTGCCGATAACCCTGATCAGCAGTGCCGATCCCCCTTTTTCATAGAGAGTTTTTTTTTTAAAAAAAGGGGGAGGGTTAAACCGTTCTTCTTCATATGGATTATGGCATGTTGTTTCTTTCAAATTTATTTATTTTGCCACAACCCAAGATATAGGATTTGTTCCCTCCTAGGTTGTTTTGTCTTGTGCATGTTTGTAAAATTACTCAAATACTTGTGTGCACAAATTTAGGGGGAGCATATACTATGTCATTGGTACATGAGACTAACATGTCTATCAAGTATCTTGGTAGTTTCTTTGTTTTATCTCAATGGTTTAGGAAATTTGCCTATGTGGTGGATGAAGATCAAGGAAAACAAAATGTACCAAATGAATTGAATGACAAAAGGAACAAGGGCACATATACTTGAGGAGAATCATATTGTGAAGACAATTGCTTAGAATACCAACATGGCAAGTGACGAGAAGGAATTACAATATTTTTGGATGCCTGTTGATGGTCCTTAAATGCTAAATCCGACAATCAAATCCTTGCATAAAGAACATAAAAGGAATAAACAAAATAGTGATAGCAGTTTATTATTAACCATTTCCACGAGTTTTGGTGAGACATGTGTTTGCAGGTATAAAAGAGCTAAAATATGCAAAAATATGAAGAAACGCCCCGTCGACCGATACTGCCGTAAGACAGCCGGCCGACAGGGTCGTATGAGGCTGAAATCAGGGCCCGGCAGGGTCGTGATGGCTGAAATCAGAACTCAGCCGACAAGGTCATATCAGGCTGAAATCAGCCACCCGGTGGGTTAAAACAAAGTCTCATCAGGCTGAACCATCCGACCTAGCCGACCCTACAAATCACTCCACCATGAGGCCATTTTCCATCCCCAGACTAAGAAGGGTGAAAAGTGAAGAAGTAAAGGAGGCATTCATGTGGCACAACTTGGACAAGTGAAAACATGAACCGGAGGGGGTCGGCATCAAAAATGGGCCGCCGCCCGGCACAGGCCGCCGGCCAGCCTGCCAGGCCGCCCGACCAACCCCGCCGCCAAGCCTGGGAATTTCCTCCCAGAGTGTCCAGCCCACTCGGCCCATCATGCCAACCGACGCCAAGTGGATAAGGCGGTTGAAAACCGACTCAACAACCGTCATCTGGACCAAATCTGAGACGTCCAAAGAAAGTCGGTCGGAAACCAACCTCATCCAACGGCCGCCCGGCCTGGGTTGCCGCCCGGCGCTACATGCCGCCCGGCATGCCCGGCCGCTCGGCGGGGCAACTTTTGCCCAGCGACCCTCCTTGACCTACAGATACCCGCCAACACTTCGCCACCTATAAATAGAGGGGAAATTTGGTAGAAAATGGACAACACACAAGAAGAAGAGTATAGAGCTCCACTTCAAAAGGCTTTAGCACTGCCAAAGTGCTTAGAAAATAGGGAGAGAGTGAGGGAGAGTTCGGGGAAGCGTTGGGCTTGTCGGCGATCTTCCCCACACTTGTACCAAGAGTAGGGTAGTAATTAATACCCTAGACACGGTGTCTAGGCTAGAGGTTACCTTTGTTTGCCGCGTGCCCCATGGTTTGTAGAGGTAGTCGGTAGGTGGTGATAGCCCTATCCGGCCTTTGTAATCCTCCACGTTCGGGTATGTCATAGAGCTGTTGGCCGGAGTCACCTGTGGATGCAGGGGTAAGCCGGTGCCCGAAGTAAGTAGTAAAAGACCTAACCTATCTTATTATAGGACCCTTGACCATAGGAATCCTCTCTACCCTCTACCTACCATATTCTTGTTGTCCTTGGACGAATTAGTTTAGAAGAATAGTACACACACGTTCCCTGTGATTCAATAACCTGGAATACTCCTAGGTGAAGTGCTACATCGGTATCCATGCGCTTGTGGATTTATCTGTGAACGTAGGAAATACCAACAAGCATTTTTGGCGCCGTTGCCGGGGATAGTAATATTTCTAGTGCGACGCTAAGAAGTGTCAACAAGTATTTCTGGTGCCGTTGCCGGGGAACGGTTCTTGTATCATCTTTGAACCTTGTTCGTCCTCATATCATTTCCTTTTTTATTTTTCTTTTATTTCTTTCCTTTTTCCACAATGGAGCAACCCACCATCCTATCTTTTTCTGCTCCCAAGGGCGAGTACTTTGAGCCACCGCCGTTTGCGGACCCAATTCGCACATCCGGTTATGAACTTCGCCCTAGATTTATAGCCATGGTTCGGGAGCAATCCTTCTCTGGTCTACATTTTGAAAATCCTTACCATCATTTGCGAGAATTTGAGTATCTATGTTCATGTTTGTTCATTGATGGTATGACACATGAAACATTAAAGTGGAAATTGTTTCCCTTCTCCCTCAAGAAGAGGGTGAAACAATGGTACACTCGTACTGTCGGGAGTGTAAACGGTGATTCTTCGAGATAAATTTTTTCTTGCTTTCTTCCCTCTATCCCGTATTGTCTCCCTTCGTATGGAAATCCTTGGTTTTCACCAGAATGAGAAGGAATCCATTGGAGTAGCTTGGGCTAGGGTCTGTTTGCTACTGCAATCTGGCCCAGACTTGTCGGTACCTGATGAAATGTTGCTTCAATACTTTTACTCGGGTCTAAATAAAGAGTCTGCCCAATTCCTCGACATTGCCTCTGGAGGATCATTTGAGCATAGGACTGCGATGGAAGGAAGGGAACTCCTTGAGCAAATATTAGAACACACATCCTTCTTAGCCGACCTTAGTGAGCCCCTATAGGAGGAAACTACGTCGAGCCGCACGGACCCCTCAATAGCCAAATCCGAGCCCATACCTTGCCTATCCCCAGATTTGACTTTTGAGCTGTCCCCCGAACCTCGAACACTAGAGGAAGAAGAAATTCAACCTCTAGAGTTCTCATTTGAATTCGAGGAAGGTCTTTTTAAAGACTTTGGGAATGCCTCGAATTATTGTTCCAAAAAGAACTCACCTGTTCCCGTCTGTCCTCCTCGTTCTCGAGAGGATGGAAATCCAACCCACGAGGGTCCCTCAATAGCTAAATTCGAACCCACAGCTCTCTCATTTCTAAAGTTTGTCATTGATACCTATCGGAAGGAAGAAGAAATTCTACCTCCAGGGTTGCTAGTCGAATTCGAGAAAAACATAGTTGATGATCATAGAAAAACCTCGAATTATATCTGTCATAACAAGCCTACGGTATCTTCTTTGCCTCCTGGTCCTTTCGAACAAGCAATTCTAAAGGAGGCCATGAAGAAGCAGCGGTTGAAGGAAGAAAAGCGCTATTTCAAAGCTATCCAAATGCATTTGCCTTCCACAACCATTCCTTGTCTTATACGAGGAAATGTTGTAGAAGCCCTTTATGATCCCACCATAGGAGTTAATATCATCCCCGAATACATAGCTATACAACTTGTGGATGATATACACCTAGAGCCGATTGAGTTAATCTACAAGGATGCACTGGGAGTAACCTTTCCATGTCAGGGGATTGCAAGGACTATACCGATCGAGATAGGCAGAGTTGCCGCCCGGCGCTGCATGCCGCCCGGCATGCCTGGCCGCCCAGCGTGGCCCGCCGCCTGGCAGGGCAACTTTTACCCACCGACCCTCCTTCACCTACAAATACCCGCCAGCACTTTGCCACCTATAAATAGAGGGGAAATTCGATAGAAAATGGACAACACACAAGAAGAAGAGTGTAGAGCTCCACTTCAAAAGGCTTTAGCACTGCCAAAGTGCTTAGAAAATAGGGAGAGAGTGAGGAAGAGTTCAGGGAAGCGCCGGGCTTGTCGGCGATCTTCTCCACACTTGTACCTCGGCGGATGCTTTCCTTTTCAAGTAAGTGTTCGTGATTTCTCTATGGTATTTAAGTTTCCTATTTAAGTAAGTTCTTTCTTTTATTACTTATGGGATCATCGCTCTATTTAGTTAGAGTATCTTAGTCTTCTATAACCGTGGTACCAAGACTAGGGTAGTAATTAATAGCGTAGATGTGGTGTCTAGGCTAGAGATTACCTTTGTTTGCCGCGTGCCCCACGGTTTGTATAGGTAGTCGGTAGGTGGTGACAGCCCTATCCGGCCTTTGTAATCCTCCACGTTCGGGTACGTCGTAGAGCTGTTGGTCGGAGTCACCTGTGGATGCAGTGGTAAGCCGGTGCCCGAAGTAAGTAGTAAAAGACCGAACCTATCTTATTATAGGATCCTTGACCATAGGAATCCTCTCTACCCTCTGCCTACCATATTCTTGTTGTCCTTGGATGGATTAGTTTAGAAGGATAGTACACACACGTTCCCTGTGATTCGATAACCTGGAATACTCGTAGGTGAAGTGTTACATCGGTATCCATGCGCTTGCGGATTTATCTGTGAACATAGGAAATACCAACAAGCATTTCTGGTGCCGTTGCCGGGGATAGTAATATTTCTGGTGCGACGCTACGAAGTGTCAACAATGCTCATGAACCGCCATGGAGAATCTTTGAAAAGGCTCCAAAATATTTATTTTTTCATCATGAGCATATCGGCTTTGAGAGGATTTGAAGATTTCGCTTAAAAAAATGAAGCAATGAGAAACAAAGTCCTCCAAGGATATCCATCTTATAAGCGGTTTTTCTTGATCATCTACCCTTAAATGTCGAATAGATGAGAATCAATTTCATGTATTTGTTGCATTGTGCCTCTTTGTATGATTAGGATTGCATGAATTTGTTGAATCTTCTTTATACCTTTTTCTTGTATGTGAATCGAAGATGCATTTAATGGTGATTGATTGTTTTGTTTTTACTTATGAATCATCTCATACGTCACCATGTTGAAAATGCTTCATATCATGTTGTCTTAAATTCTTATCTTTTATCATGATATGTTCACTTAGTCGGCTCATGTCTTATCTGTTCATATCTTTTTAAGCCATCACACATGTTATGTGTTTCTTAGTTTTCATATCTTATGATGACATGTTGAAAACTAGCTATGTGCTTTTATATCCCTTGATGACATGGAAATGAGATGCATGTGTGCTTATGTACATACCTTGACATGCATCAAGTCTTGAATAATATTATTTGTGACACATGCATGTTATTCTCTATCATATGTTTTTATGGCCACGAACACTTGAATTGTAGGATATTCTTCTCAATTGTTATCAACAACAAGTGCATGCCACACACAAGTAATTCAAATATTTGTATGCACAAATCTTGGAGGAGTTTATCCTTTGTTTTAAAGTTAAGACTAACATTTTTGGGAAGCTTATTATTTGGTTTAGTCTCATCAAGGAGAAGTGATGGATTAAGGGGGAGCCTTATATTCATTTTTATTATGAAAGGAACAAAGAATGGTGAAAATATCCTACAATCATTCAAGGGTATCATTTTCATAGCATCGTGAGTACATGAGTTGTTTCTATGCCTATCTATCTATTACTCATGTTTGTTATGTTGTATAATGTAGCTCTTTGTGATCTACCAACTTATACTCTCTTTGGTTCATGAAAGTATGCTTTCATATAATTTGCACTTCATGAAGAATCTTTTATAATATATTTGCCTTCTTGGACCAAATGACATAGTGCAAATTGCTCTCTTGTTTGTTACATTATTTATGCAAATGTGTATGTTGAAAATTCTACTATGCGACATAGTGCAAATTGCTCTCTTGTTTGTTACATTATTTATGCAAATGTGTATGTTGAAAATTCTACTATGCATAGTTTAAGGGGGAGTTGCACGATGCCTTATGAGACTAATCAGGTTGCTAAGTTTTTACATGGATACATAGTTGTTTTTGGTTAAGATGGATATTTCAAGGTATATTCATGTTCTTGATTTATCTTATTGAATTGTTTTCGTTTGTTATTAAGCGCATATCATGGGATGTATTTCCTTCTTGCCTTTTTAATTATTATGTGCATATGATTTTATTGAATATCTATGTATGCCCATCATATGAAGGAAATTATTCTATGTTTTTGGTATAGAGACTAACTTACTTTGAGCTTCATATGATTTAGTTTCAAAATGTTGATAAAAGAGTGACTCTAAAGGTATGGTTGCTATTATTGCCCGTTATTTGAAGATGCATTCTTTGGATTGTACCTTCATGTGATGAACTCCTATTGTCATATCGCTCTCACATGTGCGCATAGTCTTTGTCATGAGATTCTTGCCCTTTTCGGTGCTTGATGCCAAAGGGGAGAGAAAATAGAGGATATACTAGTAGGGAGAGATGAATGAAGGAAAGAGCAAAGAGAATAGCTTTTATGTGCATATTGTTTTTCCAATATCATTATTTGCTAGTGTTGTCATCAATCACCAATAAGGGGGAGATTGAAAGGTCTAGGTCTCTAGCCTTGAATCAATGATGAGTTTTGGTGATAAATGACAATGCATGTTGGAACTAACCTTTTATATAAGTTTGTGAGTTTAATGTTAGGTTATGTTCCGGCATCAAGCAAAGGTCAAGAATAACATATTCATAAAGGCTATGGACCCATTACAAGATAGTTGATTGATAATATGTTGAAAATTATCATATTATTTAGTGAAGATGTTTGACAAAGAATGATGGTAATCAATGTGTTGATAAAGGTGTCGGTGGACATAATCAACACCCATGCATAAAGATGAAGGCACATCACATATTCAAAGAAGATCAAGACACAACATGAATGAGAATTGGACATCCCTATAGTTGATGATGTCAAAATGGTTATGTGAATACTTGGTATTAAATGGAAATATCAATGCAAGTATTAGTTGGAATTCATGAGTTGATATATATTAATAAGTGATGGTGGTCAAAGCATGGATATTATTATGCCAATAGAACATGGACTTCTAGTGACCACTTACAAGAAGATAAAAGTCATGAATTTGGAAATATCATCTTGGAGATCAAATTGATAAAGTGGATACATTGTTGATGTTGGATACAAAGTAGTGTTGCATGGAAAGGTGGTGAAGGTTAGACAAGACTCGGCTGCGATGGACCATGTGCGAGGGTGAAGGGCAAGCAAGAGGCTTGGCGCTGAAGGACTAAAGGCAATGGTGAAGAGTGAGTTAAGGCTTAGCATGATGAACCGTGCAAGACCATGTGAAGCTATGGATTATCCACATCACTCATTTAATGGAACAAGAAGATGATGTTGATATGTCACAACGAGTGCATTTGACAAAAGAGCCAAAGATGAATATACAATGTCAAAAGAAGATCAAGTGGCTTGAACATAGGAAGTTACAAAACTTCATAAGTGGATGAACATCAAGCCTATATCATATGGACATTGCTCAAGCCAAAGGTATAATATTGGATATATATGTTCATTGATGGTTAATCAAATAAATATCCAAAATGATCAATTGCTTATGGAGTTGGTAACCCTGAAAAACAAGAATGAAGATGATATGATGGTGTTCCTATTTGACATAGATTTTCTAATTGCTATTGAGTATAGGAACGTCGTACTATAAAGAGGGATGCAACTTTGATAGTTTTGGTTATGACTCGATGCTCAAATTGATCCAATAACCTTTGGGGGAGTATTTAGACAATTTATATGTGATTTTGGAGCTTGGTAATAGTTGGGGGAGTATTTAGACAATTTTTGGCCTTGTATTTCTCGAGATATTGAATTTTGAAGTTTATTCAAAGTTCACTATTATTTACAAAAATGCCACTAAGTTCAAATCCTTCAAACGCGCGCGCGCGCGCTCGCGGCGGCCTGCGACGGCGAGCTCGGCCCAGCGGCCGATCGGCGGCATGGCCGGGGCTCGCGTGCGACTCGGAGAGTCTCCATGCCGAGGGGAGCTCGTGGAGGGGGTCAGAGGGAGAAGTGGCTCACCGGAGATCGCCGGCGACGACGCGTGGCGGCAGAGGCAGCTCCGGCGAGGTCCACGCGATGGTGCCGAGGGAGAGGGAGGTCGGGGTGCGGTCGAAGAGCTCCGCGGAGGCTTGGGGACGGTCGGCGTCGAGGAACTCGTCGAGGGGGAAGGCCGGAGGAGGGTTCTCGTCGGCGAGGGTGTCGGATCCCGGCGGCGGCGATCTTTTCTCCTCAAATTTCGGCAAGAGCACTGCACAGGGGAGGGAGGGAGTCAGAGGGGAGTGGTGTAGGGTCCTTGCGCATCGATTTGCAAAGAGAGAGCGGACGGAGCGCTTGCCTAAGCAAGGCTCTGGGCGGCGGCGACCATGGTGAGAGAAACAGAGCGCTGGCTCGGGTTTCGCCGGGGAGAGAGGGGAAGAAGAGGGTGCCGGTGCTTGGGGGTGCACGGGAGGGTGTGAGAGCTAGCTGCGAGTTGAGAGAGTGAGAGAAATGAGGCTGGTATGCTGCTGCTGCCGCTGCTGCCTTTTTGACCCGGCCGGCGGAGGGAAGACCGAGAGCGGCGAGAGAGGGGGAGAGAGGGAGGGGCGTCGTGCTGTCGGCCCGGGAGTGGCTGCCGGCGGTGGGCGGCTTCAATTCCCGGCCGGTGGCACAGGGCGGCGAGTTGGCAGCGCAGTGGCCGGAGTGGGGCGACAGGAGAGCGGCAGTGGCAACCGTACCCGGGTACAATCCGTGTCGGGTTAGAACTGGCCGGAGGAGAGGGAAGGGAGAAGGGGCGGTTGACCCGGCTTGACCCAGAACTTGGACTCGTGTTAGGTAAATTTTGACACGTTGACACAAATTTTTGTGTGTATTCAGGAATATGTGTGCTCCAAATTTTCTTTTGGGTGCACCTGCTAGTTTTGCTTTAAGAAATTATGAAAATTCTAAACCCGAAATACACTTTTATGACTTTCGGCGAATTTTTAGTGGTATTAAATGGTTACCAAAAATTCTGGAAAAATTCTCAAAATTCTATTTCATAATGGCCATTCAGAATATATAAAAACATTTGGGTACTTTCATGGGTTTTGATGATGTTTGTGAGTGACCCATATTTGAATATTTTGGAATTTAATTAACTAGGTTTCTTTTCTTTATCCTTTGGCACATGGATTAATCATACTCTGGCTTAGTCCTTAATTGAGTTTAGGCTTAGTTAACTTCATTTTGTGACATGGGATGTCACACCGGTGAGCTCCCAAGCTTGTGGTGAGCCGCGGGAAGTTTGTGAAGGTTTCAATTGACCTCCGAAAGGAAAGGAATCAAGAGATGAAAATTCAAGGAAAAGGGTTGAAAGAGACCTGGCTCAAGTGTGACCGATCCCCTCAACAGAGACGTAGGACTCATTTGAGGAGTCCGAACTTTGGTAAACAAATATTGTGTCTCCATGTGCTCATTTATTTACTTGTTACTTTTTCATGCTCTAGGGTTTGCTCTTGTATTTGCTTAAATTACTAGATCTACTTGTGTAGCCTGTATCTAGTAATTGCTATATTGTTGTAGTGCTTCATATTAATTGTTGTAGTCTTTGTATCAATCTAGTAACTATGAAACCAAGTTAGATTTACATTTGGGCGACTTTGTGTACCTCTATCGGCACTGCCGATTGAGCATTGGCAGCAGCCATCGGCACTGCCGATCGATCCCATCGACATTCCGTTCGTACTGATTCTATTTGTTAAGTCTAATTTCACAGAAATTTATAGAATCGCCTATTCACCCCCCCTCTAGGCGACGTCAAGGTACTTTGAGAACCTCATATGACTGCGACAATGGGAGTTGCAAGCTGACGGAAAAGAAGGTGGCGGCATTAGAACTGGCCGAGTTGAAAGCAACAATTGCTACGATAGAGCAGGCCATGCTCGATTCACCCCCCAAGAAGACGCTGAAGGCCATGGTACAGGCAGATGCCGTGGACTCCAAGAAGATTCACCTAGATGATAGTGACGTATCCAAGACCACCAATATTAGGGTCAATTTAGGTGATAAATAGGAAAGCGTGCTCATCCTTTTTCTTAGAAATAATAAAGACATATTCGCATGGAAACCCTCTGATATGCCGGGTGTTCCAAGGGAAAAGGCTGAGCACAAACTTCATGTTCGAGAAAATCCCAGGCCCGTACGGCAACAACTTAGGTGATTCTCACAAGACGGAAAGGATGCGATTAGAAAAGAAATCGGCCGACTGCTAGCAGCCGGTTTTATCAAAGAAGTCTTCCACCCCGACTGGTTAGAAAACCCAGTCCTAGTGCGAAAGAAGAATAAGGAGTGGTGAATGTGCGTGGATTATACCGGCCTTAACCAAGCCTGTCCCAAGGATCCATTCACCCTCCCACGCATTGATCAGGCGGTCGATTCAACGGTTGGATGCGCCTTGTTGTGCTTCATAGATGCCTACTCAGGGTTCCATCAGATTCCCTTAAATCAGTTCGACCAGCTCAAAACTTCATTCATCATGCCATTCGGGGCTTTTTATTACACAACAATGCCCTTTAGTCTGAAAAACGCTGGCGCCACATACCAGCGAACCATGCAACAATGCCTGGATAGCCAGATAGGAAGAAATGTCGAAGCTTACATGGATGATGTGGTGGTCAAAAGTTGGCTCTCTTCCAACTTGATATCCGACTTAGATGAAACATTCGGCAACCTTCACAAATATAATATGAAGCTTAATCCGGAAAAATGCATTTTCGGCGTACCATCGGGAAAACTACTCGGTTTTTTGGTGTCGCATCGAGGTATCAAAGCAAATCCAGAAAAGGTGAATGCCATATTACGAATGGGACCCCCACATTCGCAAAAGGATATTCAGAAGCTAACCGGCATGGCAGCACTCAGTCGATTCGTATCACAACTCGGCGTTCACGGACAACCTTTCTTCTGGCTACTCAAGAAACAAGAATCATTCGTTTGAAATGATGATGCACAAAAGGTTTTGGACAATTTTAAGGTTTATAATAGCGGTCCTTTGGTTCTCACCCCACCAGAGCCAAAGGAAACTTTGCAATTGTACATCTCCGTAACCATACACGTGGTCAGCGCGGTGCTGGCAGTGGAGCGGGCGGAAGATGGCAAGGCTCAAAAGGTGCAACGGCCGGTTAATTTCATCAACAAGGTCCTTTCGGACTCCAAGGTACGATATTTTCAGCTTCAGAAGTTAGTCTATGCTCTATTGATGACATCACAGAAGTTGAAGCACTACTTTGAGGATCATCCAATTGAGGTCCATACATCATTCGGGTTGGGCGAGTTGCTCCACAACCGAGAAGCAACAGGAAAAATAGCCAAGTGGGCTGTCGATCTTGGATCATACGACATCACTTTCAAACCTCGCGACGTGATCAAAGGTCAGGCATTGTTTGATTTTGTTGCCAAGTGGACATAATGCGAATTACCGCCCACCCCGCAAGAACTAAGTTATTGGACAATGGCGTTTGACGGTTCCTTACAATTGGAAGGTGCCGAAGCAGGAGTCGTGTTGACATCCCCAGACGGAGCCAAGTTATGATATGTCCTTCGAATGTATTTTCACACGTCCAACAATGCGGCGGAGTATGAAGCCTTGTTGCACGGACTTCGGACAGCTGTGTCACTCAGCGTCCAAAGGTCAAGCATCTCCGATGACTCGGCACTAGTAATTAATCAAGTCATAAAGGAGTGGTGTTGTTCTCACGAGAGCATGATAGCCTACTACACTGAAGTTCGGAAGCTAGAAGACAAGTTTGATAGCATCGAGTACAAGCATGTCCTCCATAAGTATAACGAAGAGGCGAACGAACTGGCCAAGATTGGGTCTAGTAGATCTAAAATACCTGATGGACTATTCCTCGATGATTTACACAAGCCATCTGTACTACCCCAGCAAACTGTGATGCAGTCGGTACCAAAGGAAGGAGCAACACCTCAAGTAGTTGTCATCCAAGTAGATTGGCGACTACCTTCATCAAATATTTGGACCACAGCACGTTTTCGACTGACAAAGAAGAAGCCCTCCGTGTCATTCATAAGTCTAGATTATACTGCATAGTCGATCATCTCTTGTACAAGCAAAGTCCACATGGGATACTGATGAAATGCCTGCCACAAGATGAGGGCATAGCTATATTGGCGGAAATTCATGCCGGGTTATGCGGGAATCATGCGGGCCCATCTACGATCACGTCCAAAACAATGAGGCAAGGATTTTATTGGACGACTGCTTGCGCGGATGCTAAGGATATCATCCGGAAATGCGAAGGCTGTCAGTTCTTCGCCTATCAGATGTACGTAGCCGCCACCGAGCTCCAAAACATTCCCATAATTTGGTCATTTTCAGTATGGGGTTTGGATATTGTTGGACCCTTCATGAAGGCTCAAGGTGGTTTCACTCACCTCTTCGTGGCGGTAGATAAATTTTCTAAATGGATTGAAGCAAACCCAGTCGGCAAGATTTTGGCGAAGAAGGCCATCGACTTCATGATTGACATAGTCACTCGGTTCGGTGCCCCATACAAGATCATCACTGACAATGGCAGTCAATTCATAGACGGAAGAATTTAAAGATTTTGCGGGCCGAGTGGGCTTCAAGATCAGCTATGCCTCGGCTGCCCATCCGCAGAGTAACGGCCAGGTCGAAAGGGCAAATGGTCTTCTGCTTTCTGGGATTAAACCACACATATTTAATCGACTGGAAAAGTATGCTCGCCGCTGGGTGTGAGAGTTATCGTCATTTTTATGGGGTCTTAGAACCAACATAAGTCGCACCACAGGACACTCCCCCTTCTCATTGGTCTATGGTTCATAAGCAATGTTACCAACCGAGGTGTTATTCGCCTCCCCACGCGTGGTAACATATGAAGAACAAACCTCCAACAGCCATAGGCGTGATGACCTTCTATTACTAGAAGAACAACGAGATGCCACTTTGGTTTGGTCGGCGAAATATCAACAAAGCCTGAGGCGTTATCATGACAAGAATGTCCGATCATGGGGGTTTTCGATCCGTGATTTGGTCCTGAAATAGGTCCAGTCTACGGTTGGTAAGCATAAGCTATCAGCTCCATGGAAACGACCTTTTATTGTAAACAAAGTCACTCGGCCGGATGCATACCGATTGATGCGCGAGGATGGGTCGGACCTTCATGGAACATATCACAGCTATGTCATTTCTATGCTTAGTTCTCATAGTTTATTGTAATCTGTTTATTTTGTATCGTTTAAATACATACATATATATCATGGTCATGATGCTTTGTTAAACAATTTATGATTTCTGTGAAATAATTGATGATATTGTATAAATGATGACTCAAATACTGATACCTGGTATCACAACAACTCGTACATGTCGACCAAGTGGGTTACTTAGTCCCTAGGGTTCATGTCGTCTGTTGAGGACCAAGACTGTGGGATACTTGCTTTATGGGTATCCTCATACAAGGTTAAAGTCGATGACCGACCGGGTACTTCATCAACAAGGAAGCCGACCGACTCGGCTTGGAGTGCAAGATAAGAAAGATTAGACTTGCTATATGGAACCATTGTAGAGTACGAATAGGACTCTGCTTGTACCCCCTACCGACCGGATATATAAGGCGGTAGGGTACCCCCCATGAGGAGGGGTCGAGAGTTAGTTAGAGGCAATTTAGGCTTAACATCTCGGAACAATCAATACAATACAGAACACAGGATGTAGGGTTTTTACTCTCATTGAGAGGGCCCGAACTTGTATAATTTGGCGTCTTGTGTAACCATCGTAGTTCTTGGTCTCGACGTAGCCCTATATATTTACTACTAGTCTTGAGCATCGATAGTTGGCGCGCCAGGAAGGGGACAAGGCTCGCCAGGATTCTCCGTCGACTACGATGGCCGAACTTCCCATCATCCAATACTCTCCGGACTTCAAGATCTCCTTTGGATCGCTCGACTTTACGGTCGACAACAATGGAGCCCTAGGTCTGAATGACTACAGATCAGACTCGATCGTAGCCAGCCCCATGGCGCGATCACCGAGTTCATCCGACATTATTCCTGCATTGATCCCACTCAGATCCGAGCAGGAAGACTCTTCCTTCGTATATGACTCGACACCAGACCGGTCTTTTGATGAGGACACGGTCGAATCGACCTACTCATATCCCCATACAGTCAACATGGTGGAGATAGTAGATCCTGCTGCTGGAAACCAAGAGGATCCAGATGCCGAAGAAGAAGGGAATCCAGTCGGTGGTCTCCAAAACCAGCCGGTCGAAGGAGGCCGACAGGATGATAACCCGCTAGCGGATGAATTATCGGTCGGTCACCACCGTCAACCAAGAGGGTCGCGCGGGTCGCATAATGCACGCCGACTAGATCTTGGCCCTGACCTTGAAGTGGATGGTGTTAAGGTCTACCACACCCCACAGAACAACATCACCGGGGCCAAGACATTGCTCGACACCTTAATGGTCGATGCCCACTATCAAACTCCTGCTATGCAGAAGGCGGTGGCTATGCTCAAAGCTGCAGCAGCACAAGATGCTGCAAAGTCTCAGTCGGTCGCAAGTTCCAGCCATATATCTCCTCAGGGTCGGCGAAGACGCGAAGATCTGAGAAATTCTCTCAGCCTCCATGATGGACGAGACACCATCAACTCTCATCATGAGGAACGCGCTCGGGACAACCGACGCTATGAGGAAGAGCGGCGTGAACAAAGGATGGACGCCCGATGGGAAGACCGATGGGACGACCGACGAGAAGACCGACGGGATAACCAACGGGATGATCGTCAGAATCCTCCTCTAAGAAACAACCGCGATGATCGACGTCGACATGATGATCGGGATCAGCGCAATAATGATGGCAATCGACGACGTCGTCATGACGAGGATGTTGGCCCGTGCCATCATCGTAACCCAACTACGTCCCCAGACCGATAAAGATGGTCACCAACGCCGACTGATGACGAGATTGATGCCATCAAGGCTTACGTTTCTCGGCTTCGCATTGCTCGATGGCCGAAAGGATTCAAGCCAGTTCCCATCAAAAAATATGATGGACAAACCAATCCCCGAGAGTGGTTACAACTCTATAGCACGGTGATCTGGTCGGCTAGAGGTGATTCCTACGTAATGGCTAATTACCTTCCGGTTTGCATAGAGCCTACCGTTCAGATATGGCTCACATCTTTACCTGAGGAGTCAGTCACATCCTGGGGAGACCTCAACCGGAAACTCATAGAAAGTTTCCAAGCAACTTGCAACCGACCGGGCAACCACTTCGACCTCACTCGGATCAAGCAGAAAGGAGACGAGCCTCTTCGTGACTACATCAAGCGGTTTTGCGCTAAGAAAACTGAGATCCCCAACGACCCCGATTAGCAAATCATTCCTGCCTTCCTAGGTGGAATTCGTAGTGATGATCTGGTCTGGGAAATCGATCGGAGGAACCATGATCTCAAGCTCACTGCTCAAGAGTGCTTCAAGATTGCTGATAAGTATGCATCAGGGGAATCTGCACTTGATGATATCCGAGGAAAGGGCAAGGAAAAGCGATCGGACTAAGCCTGAGTCCTCCAAGAAGGACAAGAAGAGAAAACCTGACAATGCTGTCATCACAGTAGACCGGTTTCGGAAGAATCCTCGGATGAACCAGCCGTCTACTGATGAGTTGCTGAGTGGCATTTTCCCTTGGCATGCCAAGGGAAACCACAAAGCAAAGGATTACTATTATCTGAAGGGTTTTGCAACAACTGCGCTCAAGGTGGCCAAAGATCCTCCAAGGCGCAACAACAGCAACAAAGACAAGCCTAAGGATGATGATGACAAGGATGATTCGGGAGAGTTCCAGGAGCCCCGCAAAGAAGTAAACTTCGTCTTTGGAGGCCCGGATGCCTATACATCCAAGCGCAAGCAAAAGATAGAGCTTCGAGAGATTAACTCAGTGGAGCCAGCTATGCCTCAGTACATGAGGTGGTCTGAGATGCCAATCACCTTTGATCGGTCGGACCAATCAAAACATCTACCAAAACCAGGTCGCTACCCATTGGTGCTTGCTGGGACTATGAAGGAGGTGAAGTTCAACAGAGTACTCATCAATGGAGGAAGCAGTTTGGACCTAATCTTCACGAGGACCCTTCAAGAGCTCGGTCTATCAATCAATGACCTCCAACCGAGTTCTTCACCCTTCCATGGGATTGTGCCTGGCAAGACTTCAGTCCCAATTGGACAAATCACTCTGCCAGTCACCTTTGGCACCCGTGATAATTTTAGGATGGAGCATATCCTTTTCCAGGTGGCAGACTTTGAGTCAGCATACCATGCTATCATCGGTCGACCGGCGATGGCCAGATTTATGGCAGTGCCGCACTATCCATATCTCACCCTCAAGATGCCAGGCCCGAACGGAATAATCTCCCTCCACTTTGATCTTCGGAATTCTTTTGATTGCGATGTACAGAGTGGTGAGATGGCTACCAAACAGTTGATGCTATCAGACCAAAAGGAGATCTAGAAGACGGTCGGTATAGAGGAGCAGACTGGAACGGAGGTTCCTACAAAGAAACCTACCAAGGACAAGATCTAGACCGATGACATCCAAACCAAGGAGATTTTGCTCGATCCTGAGGACCCTGATAAGGTGACTTATGCTGGGGTCAACCTTGATGAAAAATAGGAAATCGCGCTCACTCTTTTTCTCCAGGAAAATTGGAATATCTTTGCATGGAAACCATCTGACATATCGGGAGTTCCTAGGGAAAAGATTGAGCACGTGTTAAGGGTACCTCTAGGGGCTACCCCCGTTCGCCAAAGGCTTAGAAGATTTGCGCAAGACCGCAAGGACGCTATGAAGAAGGAGATAGTTAGATTATTAGAAGCTAAGTTTATAAAGGAGGTGTGTCATCCCGACTGGTTAGCAAATCCAGTCCTTGTACCTAAAAAGAATAAAGAGTGGAGGATGTGTGTTGATTATACCGATGTCAACAAGGTCTGCTCGAAAGACCCCTTCGCTCTTCCTTGTATTGATCAGATTGTAGATTCGACAGCTGGGTGTGAGCTTTTAAGCTTTCTTGATGCCTATTCAGGCTATCACCAGATCCCATTGAGAGTCGAAGATCAGATCAAGACTTCCTTTATAACACCCTTCAGCGCCTATTGTTAAATCACTATGCCGTTCGGTCTAAAAAATGATGGCGTGACTTACCAATGAGGTATTCAATGCTGCCTTGCCACTCAGATCGGTCGGAATGCTGAAGCATATGTTAATGACATCGTTGTCAAGACTCGGAAAGTTGAAGAACTTCTCTTTGACCTGGCAGAAACCTTTGACAATCTGAGACATTATTCAATGAAGCTGAATCCTAAAAAGTGTATTTTTGGGGTTCCATCGGGAAAGTTACTCGGTTACATCGTTTCGAAACGAGGTATAGAGGCTAACCCAGATAAAATCAAGACAATCCTTGATATGAAGCCGCCTAATTCTCAAAGGGATGTTCAGAAGCTAACTGGATGCATGGCATCCTTGAGTCACTTTATTTCCCGATTGGGGGTTAGGGGGTTACCACTCTTCCGATTGCTTAAAAAGCAGGACGACTTTGTTTGGACTGAGGACGCGCAGTTGGCACTAGATGAATTAAAGATTCATCTTAGCAGTATTCCAGTTTTGGTGCCTCCGGAGCTAGGAGAAAAACTTCAGCTTTACATCTTGGCCACAATCCAGGTTGTGAGTACTGTTTTGATAGTCGACCGAGAAGAAGAGGGACACGTGCAAAAAGTACAACATCTGGTCTACTTTGTGAGTGAGGTTCTCAGCGCCTCTAAGACAAGGTACCAGCATCTCTTAAAGTTGTTATATGCATTATTGATCACCTCGAGGAAGTTGAAGCACTATTTCCAAGCTCATCCAATTAAAGTTCAAACATCTTTTTCACTCGGGACGGTGTTACATAACCGAGAAGCTGAAGGAAAAATAGCCAAGTGGGCAGTCGAACTTGGTCAATATACTATTACGTTCACGCCTCGGTCGGCTATAAAGGGACAAGCGTTAGCTGAATTCGTTGCCAAGTGGACAGAGATTCAAAATCCTCCTGCTGCCCAAGATATCGAGTACTGGAAAATGTACTTTGATGGTTCCCATCAATTACGAGGGGCAGGTGCGGGACTTGTATTTATCTCGCCTACTGGAGAAAGGCTTTGATATGTCCTTCAAATCATGTTTCGCGCGTCTAATAATGCTACGGAATATGAAGCTCTCCTACACGGTCTGCGCATTGTTGTGTCACTCGGCATTAAGCGCATCGACATATTTGGTGACTCGGCCTTGGTTATTAATCAGGTCACCAAGGATTGGAATTGTTTAGATGACAACATGAGTGCTTATTGCCAAGAAGTACGAAAACTCGAAGACAAGTTTGATGGATTGAAGTTCACACATGTTCTCCGAGATAATAACCAGGCGGCTGATGAGTTGGCCAAGATAGGATCATCTCGGTCTGCAGTACCGCCGGGTGTTTTCCTACATGTTCTGGATTCACCAACAATTTCTCCCCGGTCGGACGTGTTGATGAGTATTGTTGCTAATCTCGTTGACGATGATGTCTCCAAGACCGACTGGCGCGACCCACTCATTCAGTATTTGGATAAGGGAACGCTGCCCTCGGATCCTGATGAGCAGCAAAGATTGGAGATCCGATCTCGAGGATATTTGTTGGTGGGGGACCAACTTTACAAAAGGGGTGGTTCCAACATTTTGATGCAATGCATCTCAATTCCTGAAGGCCAGAAGTTGGTAGATGAGATTCATTCGGGATTATGCGGCAATCATGCAACTTCCAGGACTTTGGTCGGCAAAGCTTTCTGGCAAGGGTTTTATTGGCCCACAGCGGTCGAAGATGCACACCAAGTTGTTCGGAAGTGTGAGGGTTGTCAATTCTTCGCTCAACAAACACATGTGCCTTCACAGCAACTTCACATGATACCATTGACTTGGCCTTTTGCTGTTTGGGGGCTTGATATTGTCGGTCCTTTCAAGAAAGCGCCAGGCGGGTTTACTCACTTGTTTGTTGCTATCGACAAATTCACCAAGTGGATTGAAGCGAAGCCGGTCGGCAAGATTACATCCAAGAAGGCGATCGAGTTTGTCAAAGACATATTCACTTGGTTTGGAGTTCCTCATGATAACATTACCGATAATGGCACTCAATTCACTTCAGAGGAGTTTCGGGACTTTGCCGATGAGATGGGAATAAAAATCCACTTTGTATCAGTGGCTCATCCGAAAAGCAATGGGCAGGTCGAACGGGCCAATGGTATGATTCTTCAAGGATTAAAGCCACGGATATTTGACAGACTCAAACCTTATGCCGGTTGGTGGGTCAAGGAGTTGCCTTCAGTCCTTTGGGGGCTTTGAACAAACACTAGTCGGGCTACTGGACAGTCACCTTTTTCATTGGTCTATGGCTCAGAAGCTATGTTGCCGACTGAGGTCAGCCTTGTCTCGGCACGAGTTCAAGCGTACGATGAAAAGCTTTCTGAGGAAAACCGAGAGATTGATTTGATTGCGGCAGAGGAGTTGCGTGATCGCACTCTATTTCGGTCGGCACTCTACCAACAAGGCTTGCGTCGTTATTATGATAAGAACATTCGCAGTCACCACTTTCAAATTGGAGACCTAGTGCATCACCGAGTGCAATCGACAAAGAATCAACATAAGCTCTCTCCAAAGTGGGAAGGACTGTACGTAGTGAAAGAAGTCACTCGCTCGGGGGCTTATCGACTGATGTATGAAGACGGCGATGGTATTCCACACTCCTGGAACATAAATCAGCTATGTTGTTTCTATGCTTAGCTATTATTTTGTGTATTTATACATTATTTATGAATGAAACTTTAGTCTTTTTTAATGAAAGATTTTTTGATGATTTTCATTCTATACTTAGCTATGTCCAATGGCAGAGCAGGAGACCAGGATTGGCAAATCGCCAGCACTTGACTCCCGGCTTCGGTCGCCACTCGCCGAGTGTTATGAGCAATGGCTTCCGAAGCATGCTCCAACAAGTAGTCCAGAGAGTGACCGGTCTGCTCTACTCGGTTAGCATGAACATAGTTCATTGCTTTTCGAGCGGAATAAGATAGAGCTGCAAATAATAATTATTGGTCAGTATGATCAACAGAAGAATCAAGCAGAAGGAAGAAGTCGAAGGCTTACTGGCAAGTTTACATTTGAAAGATTTGGACACAGCCTTAGCCTCCTCTATCTTTGCGTCAGACCCCTTCAGCTCCTCCTGCAGCCGAGTGATCTTGGTCTTCTGGTCTTTAGCCAATTTGGAGAGGCTTTCCTTCTCAACCCTTCAAGGCATCAATGAACCTCTGTTGGTCTTCTGGTCTTCAGCCAATTTGATCGCGAGCTAAAAGTAAAGCTTTTAGCGTTAGAGTGGTCAGCAGATTGCTTAAATATGGATGGTAGGAAAACTTACCAGCCAGATCTGCACGAACTTGGTCTAAGACCTTGTTTATCTCTTGTCGGTCAGCCAACAGCTTCTTGTTTTCCTCTTGAGCCTTGGAGAGCTGCTGACCGGTGACTAGCAAGACAAATAAGAAGTTAGTCTAAAACATAAAGACAAGAAGATTAGGCAACCAAGGACATACCGAAAGTTTCGGCTTCATGATATTCCACTCTAGCCTGCTTTCGCTCCACAAGAGCATACACTTTCTGATATGCAGAAGATAAGTGAGCTAAAAGATGAGAGCGAAGCAAGGTAGAAGCATAATGTTGAGTTACCTTGCTGGACTCCCAGTGTTGGTGCAAAATCTCCGCATCCTCTACCTCAGGCTGACCAGACACATCTACAGGAAGAGTTCTTTTACCTTTGTCAATAGGCAAAGAGATATTAGTCGGAGTGGTCTGAGACAGAGGCTCGGGAGTGGAGGCAGGAACCGTCCGTTCAAGCAGTTTATCCACTTTGGTCGGCGTGTTTGAAGATTTGCCAACCGAATGAGACACACCAGTCGGACGAAGTGGGAGTGCAGACCGAGTATCCTCAGATCCCTGAGCGCTCTGAGAATCACTTGTCCGACTGCCAAGAATAAATAAATAAATCAGGAGATGTTGAGATCAACAATAAGAAGATAAGAAGTATAGGGTTAAACCTGGGAGCCTTCTTGAGCTTGATCCGGCATTGCCTCTTCTTTGAAGAAGTTGACTGAAAATCAGTCTCCTTCCTTGTCACACCCGGTTTTAAGGACAAAACCAAGTGCTTATTATATGTGTGCCCAGGAACAAGTTTCACACATATCGACAGTAAAGTGAATAACAGTATAACCAATGTCATTATTAAAGCGTACCATTATTACATGAATAATTGCATTAAAGACTAAGTACGACTCTCTCGATAAATAACTGCGGAAGACACCATAACACCATAGGCAATCGACCGGGGGCACGCTCGTCTAGTAGTAGTCTTCGTCGATGTAGTCCATATCTCCATCATCTTCTGAGCAGCAGTTTATAGTACAACAACAAAGGGAAATAGAAAGGGTGAGCACATGCCGTACTCAGCAAGTGGGGGAAAATATGACATGCAAGCTTAATAAAAGAAAGGCTGACATAAAGGTTATTTGCATAAATGAGCACCTACACCTAGTAGAAAAGCCATCCTATTTACTAGGCAAAAAGTACCCCAAGTTGTCTCATCTGTCCAACACTACAGGTTAAACCACCTGTAACCAACCATGGGTTAAACCACCCATATGAATCCACACTACAGGTTACACCGCCTGTAGCAAACCATGGGTTAAACCGCCCATATGAATCCACACTACAGGTTACACCACCTGTAGCAAACCAAGGGTTACACCGCCCAAACCAAACTTGGCTACCCACCAAGTCCACCCATAAACAACCCACTAATCATGTGAAAGGTCCATGCCGCTCGTGACCGTGAGCACAGCTATTATAACAGTTTTACACTCTACAGAGGTTGCACAACTTTACCCATAGGTTGGTGATTTCATCACAATGCAGTGACTAGAGAGTCTCCATGTTGCCCAAATCACACTACCGTAGGTGTGAGTCCAAGAGATCACCACAAGGTCTTTCAGAGCGCTTCCCAGCTTGCAACCAATCCACGCTAAGGTTTCACCACCGCGGAATTAAACTGTTCCTACAGAAGCCCCCTCTAGCGCCGTGGCTAGGAGTAAACCGTCCATCGCCTGAGTCCGAGAGTAAACCCTCCCGTCCTCCTTCCTCAACTACTCACAGAACTAGAAAGACATCTCGATACTAAACCAAGCCTACCCATATCAACCCTGTGCTTTGTGCGGTTTTCATGGTTACATGTTCCACGAACCTACCCTTGTGATCCCAAGCAGGTACCACCACTAACCCACAGTACTGTACTGAGTACACGTGCATACCCGCACCATCATCCTCCTGCTTGGATCACCCTAGGTTCCATGTTTCTAAAAATGATTTCCCATCCCTCATGATTATGTTAAAGTGAACCATTAATCAAGATTAACATTAGACATTTCCATTCCCGACAAAGTGAACTAAGCATGACCTACCCATACCAATATACTACACCATAACCTAGGCGACGAGGAATAATATGGAACAGGATAGTGACACATAGGATTCAATATTAACAAGCATGCATAGATATAGTGAGGAATGTAAAACATAGGTTCAATATGCATCAAGGAAACTTGCCTGGTTCCCTTTGCTGCTGCTCAAAGTCTTCAAGATGGAGATCCCGAAAGTTCTCTAACAGCGGTTCGTCTACTCAACATCACACCGGAAACACAAGCATACAAACATACTAAGAAACAACACATCACACAGTAACAAACAACAAGGGAAACAATACTATGAAAAAGTACAAGTTGCTACGATCACGTGAGCACAAGAATCGTCTCCATCCGAGTTACGAGTAAAAAGTTACAAAGGTTTAAAGTTCTAGGGTTAAAATAATAAATTAGTAAAAATAATATAAAAAATGTATGAATGAATAATATTAAACACTACAATCGCTTTGGTTAAAGAGTTTCTCATTTCTGAGCTACGGTTGAAAAGTTATGGCTATTTGAAGTTTCAGGGGTTAAAACAAAAAAACAGGCAAGTTAAAGGACCTAAAAGTAATTTTAGACAAATAAGGACTAACCTATAAAATATACATCTAAAATATAGTTTATGAAAATTTTAGGGACCAAAAAGTAATTTATAAAAAAGTATAGGGACTAAATTGTAAAATATCAGGGTGAAAATATATTTTGTATAAAATTTAGGGACCAAAAAGTAAATTTGGAAAAGTTCAAGGGCTTAACTATAAAATTTACAGGGCTAGAATATAATTATTTATAAGTTCAGGGGCCTAGGTGTAAAATGCCCAACCTAATTACTACTTATAAAATTTAGGGCTAAAATAAAATTACTAGAAGGCACAGGGTTGTCTTTGTAAAATTCAGGGCTAAAATATTATTTTAGGAATAATCTAGGGGCATTTATACAAAAATACGGTGCTAAAAATAATTAAAAGAAAACTTAGGGTTCTAATATAATTTTAGAAAAGTTTTGCAGAGAAATCAGGACAAAAAGTAATTTAAATGAAGCACAGGGGCTTAAATATAAATAACTAAAATATTATTTTAGGAATAATCTAGGGGCATTTATACAAAAATACGGTGCTAAAAATAATTAAAAGAAAACTTAGGGTTCTAATATAATTTTAGAAAAGTTTTGCAGAGAAATCAGGACAAAAAGTAATTTAAATGAAGCACAGGGGCTTAAATATAAATAATTAAAGTTCTGACGAAAAACTAGGTCAAAAAATATAAATTAAACAAAGTGGAGGGGCCTAATCGCAAAACTGGCATTCAACTCGGATTTAACTAATTAAAATAAACCCTAAAATCCGTGGACTGGGTCTATGGGGTCCGTGGACCAGGGTTGACCCCGTGGACCATGGTCCACGGTGGACCGAACGCGGCGGTGGCCATAGCCGGCTTCTCGGAGCTCGCCGCGATGGCTCGCCGACGCGCGGGACGTGGCGAGGGAGGGCTCCACGGAGGCGGCGAGGGAAAGGGGCTCACCGAGGGGCGCGGGGCGAGCGGAGACGCTCGGGAACGGCCGGCCGAAGATCGCCTCACGGCGGCGAAAAACGGCGACGGCGGGGGAGCTCGACGGCGCGGCATGGCGAGGCGGTGGTGTGGGGAAAACGCGACGCGAGGGCACGGGGTGGCTATTTATGGGCGCGCGAGTCCCCGGGTCACCTTGGCACGCACGCCACGGTTGGCTGCGGCGGCGACGACGCTAGGGTTCGGGGGGAGGGAGGCGCGCTGGCGGGGCGAGGGCGCGGCGTGGGCCGAGGTGCAGGGTGGGCCGGCGGGGCGTGCTGGGCACGGGCTGCACGGGCGCGCGCGGGTGCTGGGCCGAGCAGGCCAAACCAGAGAAGGGGGAGGAGAGGTAGAGCGAGCTGGGCCAGGGGAGGGGATTCGGCCCACGGCGGGATAGGCTAAGAAGGGGAGAGGAGAGGCCGAGGGGGGGTGGGCCGCTCAGGGCATTGAGGCCCAGGCGGGGGAGAAAAGGGGAGAGGAGGGGGGAGGGGAGAAGTGGGCCGGGGGAAAAGGGAATTCGGCCCATGGCCGTGGCAGGCCGGGAGGGGGAAGGTAAGAGGGGGAGAGCTGGGCCACGTGTGGGAGATTAGGCCCAAGGGCTGGCTGGGGATTTATTCCCTCCTTTCTTTTCCTTTTCCCTTTCTATTTTTCTAAATGAAAACAAACTCAAATTTTAAAAGGATTTTCAATTCTTTTTCATTCAACAAAAACCTAATGCATCTAATAGGCATGAATGCAACACCCAATATAATAATAATAATAATAATAATAATAATAATAATAACCTAATTTAATTTAATTTCTTTTAGAAAATAATTCTTTTGCCTAAAATAAATGATGACACTCTAATTAATTTAGGATAAATTTTAATCCATTATAAAAAGTTTTAAAATTTAGTGAAAATTAAGTCACAAACCAAAATTTAAAAAATTGGGGTGTGACAAGACTACCCCCCTTAACAGGAATCTCGTCCCGAGATTCTACGTGGCTAGCAAGAGAAGGGCAAAGGTAAACTCCTTTCTCATCCTTCATCTTTGATCTCTATCCACTTGACTGGTTGATGGTGTTTGCTGCAACAACTTCTCCAAAGGAAATCTTGATGTCCCATATCTTCCTTTCATATTCTCCCCATGTATAACACCTATGTCTTGGTACCCCTGTTGATAAGTTGGGTGGTGATCTCTACCCCCCTTAAGTTCATACTTAGGATTGACAGAAATGACCATCAACACTTGTCCTCCAATGATAACTATTTTCCCAATCTTGTCCTCTAAACGATAAGCGTGCACCATGTGTGAAACATCTTAAATTCCTTTATTAGCCACACAATCTAGGTGTCGAAGCATACTTAAGTGGCCATGACGTTTGCAACAATAACAAGCTTCTTGAACTCTATATGTCTTCTACTTCTACTTGGGTCGCTCTATTGGTTCCTCGCTAATTCCATCCTTGGCAAGCTTTCTCTTCTTTCGTGACTTAGATGTTTCTTCTATGGGTGACACATGTTGGGTTGTTGGTGCGATGCTACAAGTTGTGTGTGGCCTCTTCCGTAGGGAGATCTCACTCTTACGATCGTCATTTGTAGCTGACACAGACAAGGGCGAACAATCTTGATTATTGGCTTCCTCTTGTCGATGCTTCCTTCAAAGAATCTACTGGTCGAGTTCAACATCTCCTTGAATTGGTTGGTTTATAAGTGACTAGGAAAGAATGGAATGGTAGAAGTAAGAGAGAAAGGAGTAGAGAGAAATGATAACCCCAACTAGACTAACTAGCTATAACTAATGATGTGATAACAAAGCTAAACACTTTGCAAGCACACCAACACTCAATCAAAGATCCAACTCAAGCATAGCACACCACAAGCAACACAAGACATACAGTTAGCAATATTCTACATCGTGATTATACATCTAAATCGAAAGGATACTAAATCATGATCCTAGGGGAGGTCCTTCTTCATGTTGACGTTGACGGATAGCCAATGCTTCTCCTTTGGTGAAGAGCCTCCAACTTTGACCATATGGTCTCTAGAGTGAATACGTCCTTCTGTAATCTTCAGAACTATTTATCTTGATCATGGTAGACTATGTTGGCCGAGCTAGTATTTTGAAAAGGGGAAAGAAAATAGTGGAAATAGCATTTTGTCAACATTTGAGAATAGACGAGCAAAGAGAAGATATGAAGATAAGATAGAAAAACTATGTAGAGATAAAAGTTTCCCAAATACTAGTTTTGAAAATAGGACCTATGGCACGACCACTCTATCTATGGCATTGACTAGAGAGTCTCCATGTTGCCCAAATCACACTACCGTAGGTGTGAGTCCAAGAGATCACCTCTGGCGCCGTGGTAAGGAGTAAACATTCCATCACCTGAGTCCAAGAGTAAACCCTCCCGTCCTCCTTCCTCGACTGCTCATAGAACTGGAAAGACATCTCGATACTAAACCAATCCTACCCATATCAGCCCTGTGCTTTGTGCGGTTTTCATGGTTACATGTTCCACTAACCCATAGTATTGTACCGAGTACACGTGCATACCCGCACCATCATCATCATCCTCCTGCTTGGATCACCCTAGGTTCCATGTTGCTAAAAAGGATTTCCCATCCCTCATGATTATGTTAAAGTGAACCATTAATAAAGATTAACATTAGACATTTCCATTCCTGACAAAGCAAACTAAGCATGACGTACCCATACCAATATACTACACCATAACCCAGGCGACAAGGAATAATATGGAACAAGATAGTGACACATAGGATTCGATATTAACAAGCATGCATAGATATAGTGAGGAATGTAAAACATAGGTTCAATATGCATCAAGGACACTTGCCTGGTTCCCTTTGCTACTGCTCAAAGTCTTCAAGATGGAGATCCGAAAGTTCTCTAACAGCGGTTCGTCTAGTCAACATCACATCGGAAACACAAGCATACAAACATACTATGAAACAACACACCACACAGTAACAAACAACAAGGGAAACAATACTATGAAAAAGTACGCGTTGCTACGATCACGTGAGCACAAGAATTGTCTCAATCCGAGTTACGAGTAAAAAGTTACAAAGGTTTAAAGTTCTAGGGTTAAAATAATAAATTAGTAAAAATAATATAAAACAATTTGAATAAATAATATTAAACACTACGATCGCTTTGGTTAAAGAATTTCTCATTTCTGAGCTACGGTTGAAAAGTTATGGCTATTTGAAGTTTTAGGGGTTAAAACATAAAAACAGGCAAGTTAAAGGACCTAAAAGTAATTTTAGACAAATAAGGACTAAACTGTAAAATATACATATAAAATATAGTTTATGAAAATTTTAGGGACCAAAAAGTAATTTATAAAAAGTATAGGGACTAAATTGTAAAATATCAGGGTGAAAATATTTTTTGTATAAAATTTAGGGACCAAAAAGTAATTTTGGAAAAGTTCAAGGGCTTAACTGTAAAATTTATAGGGCCAGAATATAATTATTTATAAGTTCAGGGGCCTAGGTGTAAAATGCCCAACCTAATTACTACTTATAAAATTTAGGGCTAAAATAAAATTACTAGAAGGGACAGGGTTGTCTTTGTAAAATTCAAGGCTAAAATATTGTTTTTGGAATAGTCTAGGGGCATTTATATAAAAATACAGTGCTAAAAATAATTAAAAAAACTTAGAGTTCTAATATAATTTTATAAAAGTTTTGCAGAGAAATCAGGACAAACAGTAATTTAATTGAAGCACAAGGGCTTAAATTAAAATAATTAAAGTTCTGACGAAAAACTTGGTCAAAAAATATAAATTAAACAAAGTGCAGGGGCCTAATCGCAAAACTGGCATTAAACTCGGATTTAACTAATTAAAATAAACCCTAAAATCCGTGGACTGGGTCTATGGGGTCCGTGGACCAGGGTTGACCCCGTGGACCATGGTCCACGGTGGACCGAAGGCGGCGGTGGCCATAGCCAGCTTCTCGGAGCTCGCCGGGATGGCTCGCCGGCGCGCGGGATGGGGCGAGGGAGGGCTCCATGGAGGCGGCGAGGGAAAGGGGCTCACCGAAGGGCGCGGGGCGAGCGGAGAGGCTCGGGAACGGCCGGTCAAAGACGGCCTCACGGCGGCAAAAAATGGCGGCGGCGGGGGAGCTCGACGGCGCGGCATGGCGAGGCGGCGAGGTGGGGAAAACACGACGCGAGGGCGCGGGGTGGCTATTTATGGGCGCGCGAGTCCTGGGGTCGCCTTGGCACGCACGCCAAGGTTGGCTGCGGCTGCGGCGGCGGCGGCGCTAGGGTTCGGGGGGAGGGAGGCGCGCTGGCGGGGTGAGGGCGCGGCGTCGGCCGAGGCGCAGGGTGGGCTGGCGGATGATAAAACTTTTGGCCACTGTGATGCCATTGACGCCTTCAGCCTTCAGATCGGCAATTTTCTTGAGGAGGGCGACCACTTGAGGATTGGTCGGCTCGGGCCTCTCTGTCCAGTGCGCTTGGGGAATAGCCTTTGCACCAGTGAAGTCGGCAAGAACATGGGGAGGGTTGTCACAATAGAACCACTCATCCTTCCAATTCTTGTTTCCGGTCTTCAATGGGACATTGATGTCGACCTCTTTCTTGCGTAACTGGACGCCAATGCCACCTATGGCCACTTGATTTTCCGTGGTGGGCAGCGGTCGGAGGACAAATAGATGGTGGAAGAGATCGAAATAGGGGAGAACGCCAAGAAAAGCTTCCCACAAGTGTACGAAGATGGCTATATGAAGAATGGAGTTGGGATTGAGGTTGACAAGCTCAATCCCAAAGAAAAAAAGGAGCCCGCGCAAAAAATTACAGTATGGAACTCCAAAGCCATGCTCAAAGAATTAGCAAAACACTACGATCTGTTGATGAATGGGAATAGGGCAGGATTCATGGGGTACCTTCCAGTCGATTCAAGCTTGCTCTAGAAGGATGCCATCCAACACCATCTTGTTCATGTCAGCCTGTGAAAGGCTGCTCTTTGAGAACTCGCGAAGTTGCTCCGGGATGTCGACCTCTGACGAGGACGACGCGGTGGCGGATGAAGCTGGGATCGAAATGGAAGTCCTCTTGCGTCCCATCGCGAACAGGATTGAACGCTGTGAAGGAGTTCAAAATACTTCGCCAAGGCTCGGGGGCTAAACGCGGCGAGATCTGTGGCGACCGGAAGCAAAAAAGCTAAAGCCTAGCCGGAAAAACAGAGGAGTCGCAAGAGCAGAGAAGGCGCAAGGAAGACGAAGAGTTCGCGGGAAAATGTGGCGTGGACTGAAGGTAAACCTAGTGTAGCCTTTTATACTCTTGCCTTTTTGACCTAAGGGTCCCATGGGCCAGGGTGGGCCGTACCGTAGTGCAACCTTAATATTAACTTAGAGGTTAATTAAGAGCTTAAGCCCATTAGGGTTACAAACCTAGAAAAATGAGATTCGGGGGCTTCTTTGATGAGAAGTACCCGAGAATTATTTTGCCATATCTATGTGATTTGATGATCATGTGGCAAAGGACTTGATGGTCGTATGGTACAAGTTCAAAGGTTATGATATTGACTGAAGTCAAAAAATCAGAATTACCTAATTTGGACTTGAACGGGTGATTGGAATTAGGGAAGAGCTATTTTGACAAAAGTCACTTAGCTAAATATTGAATATGACTAGAGTCATAAAAATCCGACCGACCTATCTCTCGGGAATAATATGAGCCACTCGGCCGGTCTAATGATTAGTCGGCAAAGTGGTCACTTAGCAATAAGACCCAAAGGTTTGATAACTGGAGGCCTAAAAGATTCAAACTTGATGGTTTGAATATCTATAAACAAATTAATAAGAGCTAATACAATTAGACTCTTATAGTATTTGTTAGTCTCCAAATTAAACAAGAGTCGGGGGCTACACCTGATCAGGTGCACCTGCCCGATGCACCAGATCTATCAAAGACTTCGATAACGAGGTCTTCCTAATTTATGATCTTTAGATCATTCGGAGAATTAAAGCTCAAAATAAGAAAGCACTCGGGGCTGCTGTGGGATACTTTCTTTACGGGTATCCTCATACAAGGCTAAAATCGGTGGCTGACCGGGTACTTCATCAACAAGGAAGCCGACCGACTCAGCTTGGAGTGCAAGATAAGAAAGATTAGACTTGCTACATGGAACCATTGTAGAGTACGAATAGGACTCTGCTTGTACCCCCTGCCAACCGGATATATAAGGCGGCAGGGTACCCCCCATGAGGAGGGGTCGAGAGTTAGTTAGAGCCAATTTAGGTTTAACATCTTGGAACAATCAATACAATACAGAACACAAGACGTAGGGTTTTTACTCTCATTGAGAGGGCCCGAACCTATATAATTCGGCGTCTTGTGTAACCATCGTAGTTCTTGGTCTCGACGTAGCCCTATATATTTACTGCCGGTCTTGAGCATCGACAAAGACAATCCTCTCGATTCGCATATGCTTGACTGAGTGAGTTCTTAGTCTCCATGGTTCATATCGGGAGTATTGTTTAGAGGGCTGACATGAGTTGTGTATTGGTTGTGAGTGTTTAACACGAGTTCATACAATACAGTAGCGAAGCAACGCGACCTAAGAATTCATTACAATACTGGAAATGAATCTAGACTCTGGTGGTCTACTGAAATTAGTTCTAATACAGCATTAGCATAGAAACACAATACCCAACATATTGTTATAGAACTTACACCCTTGGTAAGGGATCTAATTCTATCTGGTCGGCTAATATATGAGCAGTTTTTTGTGCATCAGCCACAAGTGCTTCACATTGCTCATCGGTTTTTCTTCATGGAAACCTTCCGCGACCACATCTAGATCTATGTTGGGAATGTGAGACTTCGCTATAGCTAATACTTGAGCGCTGAATAGTTCAGCAATATGTCGAGCATGTTCTTTCACTTGGCCCAGAGCTTCTTGTAATTGGGTCAACAGATCTCGACATCAAGGGGGTTTTTCCTCGGGCAAGATGTACTGGGCGACCACTTCCGCGTCCTTCTGTAGAGCTGCAAGACACCATTGAAGGTTTTCATCACCCTCAATAAATTTCTTCTGCAAAAGCTCATAGGACCTTTTTGACCCTACGGAAGAGCAATAATCACATATATCCAGGCACATATGCACTCGGATATAAAAGGTCTTATGAGAATAACATTTACCTCTTAGACGTTTTTCAGCACCTAATTTTTTAGCCTCGAGCATATCAACCTTTGCTTTGTATTCGTCCTTGAGATTTTCAACTTCTTTGAAAAAACTTTGGAACTTGTTCAGCTCATCCACAACTTTTTTGAATATGCCTTCGGCTTTGGCCGGTTGGGTCTCTAGCTTGGTGTTCCTTTCCCTTTGTGCTTTTATTGTTTCTTCCGCCTCTGTTATTTACAAAAGGATCAGTCGGCAGCAAAGAGTTGTTATGAATACAAGAATATATGTTTGTGCCTTCTGTCCTCTTTTTCCAGTAGGCCTGAGATTCTTGCATAATTTTAAGGCCATCTTTTAGCTTTTCAAATTCATTTTTGACCTTTCCCGAGTCCTGGAGCTGCTTTTTTAGGCCTTGATTTTCGCTTTTTAAAGCCTCGGTGGCCAGGGAAGATGACTCCAGCTCCGTTATACGGCCTTGCAATTGTGCAATTTTTGTGGTTGAGTCGGCGTCTTCTTTACGTTTCAGCATCAGCTCTTGCGATACCTCTATAAGGGAGAGGTCAAATAATTGGGGCCAGCAAATACAATGTATGGTGCAGAATTTACAGGTTCCATACCTTGTAGCTTAAACTGTAGTTCATCCACCTGGGATGAACGGGCCTTCAGCTCAGTTGATAGGCGACCGACTTCAAGCCTTTCTTTTGCAAGTTGATCCTTTAAGTCCACGGCTTTGGCACAATGTCTCTCAACAAGTTACAAAAGTTTGCTTTTGTTAGTCATATGGGATTTCAGAGCCTACAATAGCATACAAATAATGATGTGTTAATCGACAAATATATTTAATTTTTTAAAGAAGGAAAATATACCTGGAACGAATAGAATGCCTTTTTAGTGTATTGCTCGAAGGTCTTCAACTCGGCTTGCTCTGCCGACTCATCAAACCATGCCACTACAAATTTACCGACGTGATATACGGACCTGGCAGGTGGTGTCTCTTCTGGAACACCCTCTTTCACCACTCGATGGATGGGAGTCGGCGTGATGTTTTCTTCCGGACCAATAGGATATTCGGATGCAGGTTCTGGCATCCTTTCAAATATCAAAGATGGTTCTTCGGGTTTGGGGGAGGCATGAGTACCAGCAGCTATGGAAATTTTGGGAATGTTTAGGTCCGGCACAGTTGAGGCCTAGGAATGGCTGGCCTCTTGCTGAGTAGATTTGGGAGCATTCTTCGGATCATTCGGTTCCTTTGTCGGGTGAACTGGGACATCATTTCTGGATGTCTGGTCAGTCGGAGCAACCTGGTCCTTTTCAGGAGCTGAGCTTTGTGGTGGGGCTTCCTAAGATGATGATGTCCCTGACGACCTATCAAGCAAATAATTTTTACATGAACTGGCCCTACAAAACTAGGAATCATGATTATTTTGATTTTGTTACCTTGAGTGGCATTTGAATTTCAAGCCTGACACCTTGGGCGGGGGGCTAGTTGGCCTGGGGTTTTCTGTCGTGTCCATGGCCTCTTCAGCGGCGTCTGTCTTGGTTGTTTGATCACTCGGACTGGCCTGTTCTCTTCTAGGCTCTAACTTATTGTCTTCTTTCATGGCCTGCTGATTGTTGGAAGTCTGTTCTGAAGCTTTTTTCTTTGCTTCTTCTTGAAGTCTAGCTGTCCTTTCAGCTAGAGATTCTTCTTCATCAGAATCTTCAATTTGTGCTTTGCGACGCTTAGGGGCTGATGGCCGCGTGGGCGATTTTTCTCGAGGTGTTGGAGGCAATGGTGGATTGGACAAATACACATCATGGTTCTGCAATATGTATGATGCGTTAATCTCCATTAATAATAAAGTATGTAGTCTTGATTATAGGTAAGGAGAATGGATAACTTACTGAATTCCTGTCAGTTTGGGAATGATGTCCGCATTTGGTGTTCCCTGGAGTCCAATCAAGTAGAGAGGAAAATATGTTCTCCAAACGCAGAGTCAATTCCCTGTCTGATAATTTTTCCGGTACCTCCATTGTGGGATCTGAACCCATTTGAAATTTCCAACCTGGAATATGTCTTTTCTTAATGGGTTGCACGCGGCGATATATGAAGCTTACAACAACGTCCACACCGCTGTAGCCTTTGGACTTCAGAAATTCAATATTTTCCAATATGGCATCAACTTGAGATTTCTTGTTGGGATCTGCTTTCGCTGACCACTGGGGTCACGTTTTGGGGGCTTCGGCCATGGTCTCTGACAGAGGCGGCGCATGGTTTCCATGGTAAAACTAGTCCGCATGCCAACCTTTGTTCGTTGTGGGAAGTGGCACTACAATGTATTTGGATTTATTCCTTAGTTGGAATCCAGCCCCTCCTTTGACACTATTATTGTTTGATTTCAATATGAACAGTTCTTTGAACATATCAAAATAGGGATAAATCCCCAAGAATACCTCACACAGATGGATAAAGATGGCAATATGCAATATGGAGTTTGGGTTCAGATTAACGAGGTTTATGCCATAGAAAAAAAGCAGGCCTCAAATGAAGTCGCAACAAGGGATCCCAAATCCACGGTAGAAAATAAGAAAAAAACAGTGATCTGATCCACCGGAGGTTGGGGAAATCTCTGACCTATAGCTTTGATCCATCCTCTGGTTTGTTTATCCTGCAGCACTCCGTCAATCACCAGCCTGTTAATTTTTTCTGAGTCCATGGCCGACACAGGGAACTCCTTGATGGCGGCAGGGATGTCGAAGATTGCTTCTTCCTCGCCCTTTTCGGGAGAAGATTGTTTCTAGGATTGAGCTTTGGTGCTTTGGCGGGTTCATTTTGGGGCCATTGCTCTTGGTTTGTCGGAGTGGAAAGTGGTTGCGCAGAGCTTTTGGGTGGAAATGGAGGCTCGAGATCTAGGGTTCGTATGCGCGAGATGGCGGCCGCTGCAAAATGAAGACAAAGGGATGCCACTGTTTCAGCAGCACTTTTATAAGGAAAGGATAACCTAACGGGTCGTGGGTTCTCATAACCCGTATTCCAGTATTGTGAATTGGTAAGTGCATTTAGTGTGCTATTAAGAATCATTTTCAGCGTTAACCTTGGATGCTGTGGGTCTCGATGTTAGTAATAAATCCCTTGGTTTGTTACAGCATTGATTTTGAAATCTAAAAATTTTGTAACTTGTGATAAATCACTCGAATTGTTACGGTTTCATCCTGGGAGGTTGTACCTTTTGGGATTTCATGATAAATCACTCGGATTATTTCAGCACCAATATTGGGGGCTGTATTTTTTGTTCAAATACTCCAATTGATACATCATCTATCTTGGGGGCTATGGAAATTGAATTTTGTGATAAATCACTCGGATGGAGGTAGTATCAATACTGGGATTGTAGTTTATAAATTGGTGATGCATCATTCGGTTATGATGGCAGCTTATCTGATGACTGTATAATCAAGCTTTGAGGGTGATTACACAAAGTGGAAAACTCGGATATTATTATGTTTAAGCTCATAAGATATTTCCTTCAAAATGACCTTTTGAGCTGGGGGCTATGATTGAATCTAGATATCGGATATTTATTTTTCAAGAAACTCACAAGTTGCTTCGATAAAGACTCAACACCTTCTGAGTTGGGGGCTGTACTCATAGAGTATGCCTTTTTTTCAGACGTCCATGAAGAAAATTTATCAGCTACAACAAAAAAAAGCACTTTCCATTTTCAAGAGATGTCGAGATGAATCAAGGTGACGTTTCAAGATGGAAAGTTCTTGGGGGCTACTGTAGGACATATGTATCTGGGATACCTAACCACTCGACTATATGGCCGAGTGGGCTGGGGGCTTTGTTATGATGTATTTGGCCCAGGAGATATTTACTTACATAATTGTTTGAGTAAGCAGCAAGTTAGGTTAGTAGATATGCTGGATAGATAGGATCTATTGTAACCGACTAAAAGATTACCAAGGAAGCCTCTGCCCTTCGGATATATAAGGAGGGCAGAGGGCCTTCGGCAAGACAAAGACTCGTATTGGAACCCTAATTCTAGTGCGAACCCTAGCAATATAGAAACACTAAACAAGACGTAGGGTTGTTATCCTCCCGGAGGCCCGAACCTGTATAAACCCTGTGTCTTGTGTCCATCGATCTTTCATACTCATACGCATACCTAGATTTACTATCGAGAGTATCTCTCGACAGTACTTTCCACTTATTCCTCGCCTTCAAAGATTATATATGAACGCGACCACATCGAAGAAAATGTGTTGGCATGCTGAAGAATTGGCCGTTAAAGATGGGAAAGTTCAGCACCTGGCCAACTCATTGGCATGGAAGCACGTAGATGGCGAGTATAAGGACTTTGCATCGGATCCACGTATTGTTAGGCTGGGACTTGTATCAGATGGCTTCAATTCATTTGGGTTGTTGAATGTGAATTACACTACATGGCCGGTGCTCCTAATTCCTTATAACTTGCCTCCATGGTTGTGCTTGAAACAGTCTTATTGGATTATGTCGATACTCATTCTAGGGCCTAGATCTCCAGGAATTAATATTGATGTGTATTTGCAGCCTCTGATTGATGAGCTAAAAGATCTTTGGATTAATGGAGTTGTGACTTGGGATGTAAAAGCGAAGAAGAATTTTAATCTACATGCAGTTTTACTTTGGATAATAAATGATTTTCCTGCATATGCGATGTTATCTGGTTGGAGCACAAAAGGAAAGTTTGCTTGTCCTCATTGTCACAAGGATACTGATTACTTGTGGTTACAACATGGTAAAAAGCATTGCTATATGGGGCATCGCTGTTTTTTGTCTTCAGGCCATAGGTGGCGAATGAACAAGGTGAGCTTCAATGACAAGGTTGAAGAGAGGGAGCCTCCCGTGCCGCTAACTGGTGAACAAGTTTTGCAGCATTACGAGAGTTTTGAGCAAGTATGTTTTGGAAAGACTACCACAGGGAAGAGGAAGCAGCGAGATGAAGATATTTGGTGGCACAACTGGAGGAAGAAGAGTGTCTTTTTTTAGCTTCCTTACTAGAAAAAATTGCTGATACGCCATAATCTAGATGTCATGCACATTGAGAAGAATATTTGTGAGAGCTTGATAGCGACTTTGCTTGGTTTAACTAGTAAATGTAAGGATGGTGAGAAGGCTTGACTTGATCTGCAAGAACTAGGTATAAGGAAGGATCAACATCCATTGCAAGAGAAAGGTAAATACACTTTGCCACCAGCGTTGTACACGTTAGGAAAGATGAGAAGCAATTTTTTTGCAATTTCCTACAACATATTCAGATGCCAGATGGGTATGCCTCCCATATCTGGAGGTGTGTTGATGTCAGTGCCTACAAGGTAACTGGACTTAAAAGTCATGACTACCATGTTTTATTACAAAAACTTCTACCCTTGGTGGTACGTGACATATTGCCTAAGGATGTAGTGGTCGAGATCATAGAACTCAGCAAGTTTTTTAACACAATATGTTCGAAGGAGCTTGAGGGTGCTGAACTTGAAAAACTTGACAAATCTATTGGAGAGACCCTTTCTCGCCTTGAGATGATTTTTCCGCCTGCGTTTTTCGATATTATGGTGCACTTACCAGTTCATCTTGCTTGGGAGGCTAAGTATGGTGGCCTAGTTTGCTACAGATTGATGTATCCAGTTGAGAGGTACCTGCATACCCTCAAGGGCTATGTGAGGAACAAAGGGTGTCCTAAAGGTTCAATAGTAGAGGGATATCTCTCGTAGGAGTGCCTTACATTTTGCTCTCGCTTCTTTGAAGATGTTAGTACAAAGCTCAATCAGTTAGAGCGTCAAGAAAAGAATGTTGTTACTGAACCACCTTCTGATGGTATGAGCATATTCGGCAGCAGGGACTACAGTAAAAAAAAACCTTTTCAGCTCGACAAACCTGAGCCTCAAGAATTTCAGAAGATGAGGTACTACATATTATCCAATTGTGATGAGCGTAATGAATGGATAATGTAAGTTGTTGCATGTCACATATATGATTGATTTTTTTGAAACATTTGTCTATTGTCTTCTACTATAGGTGCCTTCTACTATAGTATGTTGCAGTACTTACTTTAGGTGAGCATGATCATTTGCCTATTGTTGCAGTGAGCATGAGGAGGAATTGAGGAAATCCGACTCACGGAATGTTGACAGAAGGCACAAGCAACAATTTGTAGGATGGTTTAGCTAAAAATGAGACATATTCCTCTAATTTTTAAATACATGATATTTAAATTTATAATGTGTTCCTAACATATCTCCAAATTATTTTGAGGCAGATAAGGAAACTATGGGCAAAGGGAGAAGTGAATGGCAGGATATATGCTCTAGCCCGTGGTCTAGATCCTCGTATTCGTATGGCTAACACGTGCTCCATCAATGGAATTCTCTTTCAGACAAATGAAGCAGAGAAAACATTAACCACACAAAATAGCGGTGTTGTCGTCTAGGGGGGTGGCATGGAATGGTACCGAGTGACTAGAAGAATTATCATGCTAGACTATCCTATGAAGAAGGAAGTCGTTTTGTTCGAGTGTGATTGGTTCGATATTCCAGCACCGGGCAAAAACAAATCCAGAGGGTACAATAAGGATAAATATGGCATTATCGACAATGATACCAGTCGGACTTGATATTTAGAGGAGTCATATATCCTGGCGAGCCAAGCAGAGCAGGTGTGTTATGTGAAAAGTGCCAGGAGAATGAATTGGTGCAGTGTCCTTAGAATGAAACCAAGGAACCTGTTTGCCATGCTTGAAGAAGGAGAGGAGAATGAAAATAATTTTGCTGATACCGATGCTGACTTGGTCATCGTAGGAGTGGAACATATGAACATTGAAGAGCGACCTGAGGAATTGAGGAATTGGAGCAGGACTAACATGGAAGGGTTAAGTGTCGATGTTGTTGTACTCGAAGAGGCACGTGCTGCCTCCATGCTAGAACTGGATGATTCTAATGATACGTACATTGTTGATGGAGTCTTAGCTACAGTAGATTCCATTGAAAATGATGATGATGATTTTTTTTGTGTAAATTTGAGTTGCACTCTAGCTCCTCCAACTTTGTTACTGTATTGTGTAATCTATCATCAGCTTGCATCTACACATCAATATTGCACATAACTTGATAGCCAACTAGATAACCAGCATACATCTGACACATGAACTTAGTTCGGAGATATAACCAACATACATGCAGCTGAAGCTGCTTAACTACAACACAACACTAACTGGATATACATGCACCTACTGATTGCCAATCCACATGAACAACACAATGGCAACAAAGAACACACATAACGCCTTCAGCCCAGTCTTCACCACCTCTAGCTTACTGACTTCTGCCTTGAGGTCCTCTTTTTCAGATTTTAGAGCATCCACCTTGTCCTCTTCTTCCTTCTTCACTGCCGCCAGCTTCTTCTCCATCGAATCCACCCTAGCGGTTGCCTCACCAAGATCTTCGTTTAGTGTCGTTTTCTCCTTCTTGAGAGACCACATGGCATTACACAGATCTATGAGCAGTGTCTGCAAGAATGCATCGTGCCGGTGCTCATACCAACACATGAAAGCGCAACCTCCAACCTGACGAAGAAATAGGGGGCCAATTAAACCAACCGCGAATTCAAAATCAATCAAATGGGAACAAAACTATACTCACCCGAGCTCTGTAGCACTTGAGGTAGCACCGTCCGGGGTTGTCGTCGCTCCATGAGATCCACAGCGCTGCCTTCTACTGGTAGTCACACTACACCGGGGGGTGGTAGTCGAACGGCCCGACGCAGTAAGGGATGGGGGAATGGCGCTTCTCCTTAGGCTCGCCCGAGGATTGGGTCTTGGTAGTGGTCCGCGACGAGCTCGAACTGCCGCCCATGGCACACGCTTAATCTAGGGTGACACCTCTACAAACTCCTCTATTTATCCGGCCCTACCCATATTTAGGTACCCACCTCTGCAATTATTTTTGCAATAGTTTTTTCCATGTGCACACATCATATTATACTCATCACTTAATACAAAGTCAATTTACGTTATGAGATGTGGAGCACTATAGCGGTATTTATGTAGAACCACGTCGTGTGTAGTCGTGGCCTTCCTCCGCTGCTCTCGGGAAAACGTGTGGGACATGCAAACTAGTAGTAAAACATTTGGAAGTGGTGCGAAACCGTGAATTGACCGTTCACCATGGCTGGAAGGTGATGGGACATGCGGGCCCACCACCACGCTGGACCTCTACGCACACATCCATCAGACTCTGCACCTTCTATGTACCCTCGCCTCACTTACACTTTCACTGAACAGGGGGTCCAATTTTACAGGCCCAACGGTCATTTAGTAGTTCACTCTCCCAACTTCTCTCGCCTTTTGCCTCCCCCAACTTCTCATCGTCATGGCTGGGCACGGAGATCCTCCCACGGCTAAACCCTACAAATTGGCTTTGAGCAGCCTCGGTGTAGAGGAGTTTGAAGTGGAAGGATCTGGTTATAACCCGGAGCAATTGTATGTTACATTTTCCACCCCTTTTCCATGCATGCATTCGGTTCTAGCACGCGCTTGCAATTTCGTTCGATTTCTACCCTCTCAACTAGGGTGGTATTCATGCCAGGGCCCATACCGCAGATTTCAAAGGCCTTGTGCTAAAAGCAAAATTATAGGCCCTCGGTTGTAGTATATAATATAATTAAAATTCTTTTTGTCCTTTTAATTTTACATTTCTATCATCCATAGTTTGAGCCTTTAAGGATTACATGCATATTCTTGTTATTTGCGAGGAAGACGATCGATAGGGTGGCGCATCATTTTATTTTTTTCTTGGGCTGCTTTGCATGCATGGGCTTGGGCTGGTTAATTTATGGGCTGCCTGTTTGATGTTGAGGCTTAATATAGATCGGTAGGAATATACTTTAGGCCCTGTTTGGATATAAAGTATTTTTGGAGTTTTGCAAGAATACTATGGTTTAGCAAAATACTTTGGTTTTGGGAGGTACGGAGGTCTTTGGATGCGACAAGTTTTGCAGTTTTAGAAACCATGGTATTGCTAAAAGTGCAGGTATTTTGGAGTTTAAAAAACTCTACTCCCCACCTTTTTTTATAAACCATGGTTTTGCTTGTCACTGGTTGCTTCTAAAACTACGGTTTCTTAATACTTAATTTGGTTTTGGAAAACTACAACACCCAAACATGGACTAGCGTAACTTTCAACCTGCTTTAGTTTTTGTGTTACAATGTTACCGGCTTGGCTTGAATGATGATATGTGCCACTTTAATTTCCAAGGTTAGCCGGTGGTGTTTGCTGCCTCTTGCTCTATCGAACAGTATTGTCGGATTGGTGGACGAGATTGCAGCCATCAGGTTGATGACTGTTGGAAAGCAAGAACGCACGCAGGTGATGAAGCAACATGGCTTGATACCTGGTGTCCCTATGCTACTAACGTTGGCATCCACTCCAGAAGGCCATATAGAAGAGTCTGATGTTTTTTTGGAATCTTTTCAGCTCCATATTATCGGGCAATGGATGACGACGACCTCACCATCACAGTCAGTTCTTGAGGTGCTGAAGGGACGTAGTTGGTTGGCTACAAAGGATGACTGGCTTGACACTATTGATAAGGAGTTCTCCCTGAGCCTAGTCAACCCAATCACTGGCAAGAGTATCCCACTGCCACCGTTGTCGTCAAACAGCGATAGAAATGAGGAGTTGTTGTCTGATTTCATGAAGAATGATGACGCTGGTGGTCATGGACCTCTGTTCATCGAGCGCATAGTCCTTTCTAGCATCAAAGACTAATAACAATAAAGGGGCGGGGGGGGGGGGGGGGTGGCTACTTGAAAGATGGGTTGGGGCGGATAAATAGTGGGGCTTGCAGTTGCAGAGGTGGTTCGGAATAACAATGACGTCGGGTAAAATCGATCATGTCATAGTGCTTGACACGACCGTGGCGATCACCAGCAGGGATCTTCACCATTTCTTCATACATATGGTCTAAAACATACAGATATGGTGTAGCCACTTTCTTATTGTCTTTTTCTGGTACAACAAACCAAAATGGATAATTTGCTCCCAGAGAAAGAGTGCGTTCACCTAGCAAACCTCTCAACTCTGTCCATCCACCGTCTTCTCTTCTCTCATAAAATGCGACGCCATCCACTATACCGCACACTGACTAGTGGCTCTGTAGTTGCCTATTGGTTGGTGGTCCCCAACAAAAATTCTCCCCACAGCTGGATGACCATAGGGTGGTTACGATCTGACCGCGCAAGAAACATCGTGGCCTCACGGTCGCATTTGGAGTACACTGGACGAGCATAAGGGGGACCCTTGATCCATTTAGGATATTCAGTAATAATGGGCTTCATGGACAGGTTCCAAAACTTCATGGAACCATATTGACTGATTGCCACCACGTACCGCTCTTCCCAGTAAGCAGCATCCACAAATCTTTGTGCATGTCAGTCTGTATTTGGTAATGTCGCCCACTTGCCATCAATCTTCTCATGGTACATCATGTTTCCTAAAGAGAACAGAAGGATAACAAAGGGACCACCATCTTGCCTGGGTGTCTTATAGAGGACTGCGTGCTCAATGAACAGAGGTCCATGACCACCAACGTCATCATTCTTCATGAAATCAGACAACAACTCCTCATTTCTATCGCTGTTTGACAACAACGGTGGTAGTGGGATACTGATGAGGACATCAACGACATACGAACAACGACGACGGAAGACGACGCGCCAAACCAAGTTGTCACGCCTCCACCTCTCGTCGTTGCGCCTTCTCAAGTTATGGACCCATCTTCCAACGAGACGACGACGTACAAGGGCCCAATCACTAGAGCTCGAGCCTAGGAATTGAAGATGGTTTTGATGCTAAGGAACGACGGCCCAGGATGACGCCCGCGAAGGCCCAAGTAGCCCAAGTCGCGCGACTACCTCTCCACCGCACGCCTCTCTACTTCAGCTGGCCCTAGATGCCGCGCTCCCCCTATTTAGTCAAGGGTTGCGCCCCTTGTAATCTTTGAGTTTTGTTTTAAGATTAGCTTAGCTATTCATCCGTCTCTCGATGTGAATTCAGAACTCCACCTTCGTGCAATACATCAGATTGCTCGCCTCTAATTCTTGCTCGTTCTTCGATTGCGTGTAAGAATTGATCCTCGTGATCAGGTTGATCTTGTTTACCGCAAGGTTAATATCCTCCGGAAGTTGGTTCAGCGATTGCATTGGCGCTTCGGGCTTGCTCGTCGTAGTCGGATCGTGAGGGTCGACATCCACCGAATCGAAGTTACCTACACTCGCCGAAAGATCGGGCACTCTACACCTATCAAGTGGTATCAGATTTCAGTGTTTCTTGGTGAGTTTATCCAAGTCCACATAAACCAAAAACTACAAAAAAAATTTTACCCCAGTACGGTTTTGAGCCTCGCACTTTCGTTCACTAATTTGCGTTGTTGAGTTTTTGTGCTATCGCTTTTGATCGTTGCTGGTACACGATGTTTCATCGTTTTCTCCTCATCATTGTTATATCCTTCCACCACATCATGTGTTTTAGCCACCACAATTTGCTTTCTGCCGCATCTGTTCTCTCCGCCCCGCTCTCCTACTTGGCCGCACGTAACGAGTCTTACTCAGTTGCGTTTTGGTCAGCCGATCACTTGCCAAGTTTTGCCGCCGCACCGTGAGTCCGGGTCAATCACGTGACTCGTTGCATCTGACTCGGTTACGTGGTAAACCGCCCCGCCTCGCCTTGTGTTGTGTTCTGCTCATCCCTACTCTTTTAATTACCGTTTTACCCCTGCCTCAAAAAAAAGTGTGTATGCATTGTTTTTTCTTCACACTCCCCTGACATAGGTTAAAAAAAAAAGAGGGGCAGAAGTAAAAAAGAAAAGAAAAGAAAAGAAAAGAAAAAAGAGCGCTTGAGCACCATAGGCGACACGTTACTGTTCTTTACCCTTCTTCGGATCCGTTTGTTTTGATTCTTCTTCTTCCTCTTCCACTTGTGCCGGCAGCAATCTTTTCGCGTTTAGCACCTTTATTCAGCTTTGCAGTTATTATTTGAATTGTGCTAACCCTTGATTGAGTGCAGCCTCTTAGCTCCACAAATTTTCTACTACGAGCAGGTTTTTGTTTCACCACGCAATCGCTCCTCCAATCTTTCACCGGTTTTACCTGTGGTTGCAGTTCACACTTGCGTGCTTGGTAAGGACGGGTAAGGATTTGATAACAGCTTTTTGATTGAGCTTTTCATCCACCACTCACCTCTCGTCGTAGGATCTTTTTCTGTGTTGCTTGTGTTTCTATGGCAGAAAACAACTCGAAGTCGGAGGAGCTCACCCTCCAAGAAGTCCAGGCGCAGGTTGAAGGTCTGAATTATGATGATATCACCACCTTGTTTATAAGAATTATGAGAACATTCTTGATTATAAGAATTATGATGATATCACCACCTTGTTTGAATATGCTTGTAAAGCTGAACGTGAAGTGCAGGATCGACAATCTTCGTCAAGACCTAACACTTTTGCAGGGTCCAAGGCGCCTTCAGCTCCACGATCGGCGCCTCCTTCCACGTCACGCGACCACACTGCGACCTTGTCCAAGTCGAGTGCTCCACCCATGGCCAGATCTGTCTCGACCGCGCCGTCCTCCTCATCGTCTGGACGAGCTCGAGATACTCAGTGTTTCCGTTGCAAAGGATTTGGTCATGTGATACGCGATTGTCCAAACAAACGAATTATGTTGATTCGTGATGACGGTGAGTATTCTTCTGCTAGTGATTCTGAGGATACTCTACATACTATGCTTGCCACTAATCAAGCAGATAATACGGAGCTTCATGTCGACTCTAGTGCCGCCGACAGGTATGCAACTCTTGTTGTGCAGCGTGTTCTTAGTACACAGGTCGTGCCAGACGAAAAGAATCAGCACCACAACATTTTTCATATTAAAGGCGTTGTGCAAGAACGAGCGGTCCGTATAATCATCGATGGTGGCAGTTGTAACAATTTGGCTAGTACGACCTTGGTGGAGCAGTTATCATTGCCAACAAAGAAGCATCCACATCCTTATCATGTTCAATGGCTTAATGATGGCGGCAAAATAAAGGTAACGCGCTCGGGACGTGTCCCTTTCTCTCTTGGTGCATATTCTAATTTTGTGGATTGTGATATTGTTCCAATGGAAGCATGCTCTTTGTTGCTTGGACGTCCTTGGCAATATGATGTTGATAGTGTTCATCATGGTCGCTCTAATTATTATTCCTTCATGTTTAAGGGTCAAAAAATTGTTATTCATCCTATGACACCTGAACAAGTTCTAAAAGATGATATTGCTAGAGCGGCAAAAGCTGCAAAATTGATTAAATCACCACCTGTTGCACCTGTTCAACCTGAGATCAAATTGCATAACCCTATATTGCTTGCGACACGTACTGATTTTGATGAGTTACATGATGCTAATCTGTCCTGCTATGCGCTAGTTTGCTCTCGTATGCTTGTTTCATTAGATGAGGCACCTATGTTGCATATTCCTCCTGCTATTGCTAACCTTCTGCAGGACTATAAAGATGTTTTTCCCGCTGAATTGCCACCGGGTCTTCCTCCTATTCGTGGCATAGAACATCAGATTGATTTAATTCCAGGCGCACAGCTTCCTAATCGTGCCCCGTACCGTACAAATCCTGAGGAGACAAAAGAAATTCAGCGTCAAGTGCAAGCATTGCTGGATAAAGGTTACATTCATGAGTCTCTCAGTCCTTATTCGGTTCCTGTTTTGCTTGTTCCTAAGAAAGATGGTTCTTGGCGTATGTGTGTAGATTGTCGTGCAATTAACAATATTACAATTTGTTATCGATATCCTATACCACGCCTTGATGATATGCTTGATGAACTTAGTGGTGCCATAATTTTCTCTAAGGTTGATTTGCGTAGTGGTTACCATCAGATAAGAATGAAATTAGGAGATGAATGGAAAACGGCTTTTAAAACTAAATTTGGCTTGTATGAATGGTTGGTTATGCCGTTTGGATTGTCTAATGCTCCTAGCACTTTTATGCGCTTAATGAATGAAGTTCTTCGGCCTTTCATTGGAATATTTGTTGTTGTCTATTTTGATGATATCCTTATATATAGCAAATCCATGAATGAGCATTTAGATCATTTGCATGCTGTTTTTGATGCTTTGCGTGCTTCTCGCTTATTTGGGAACATGGAAAAATGCACTTTTTGCACGCAACGTGTTTCGTTTCTTGGCTATGTTGTTACTCCGCAGGGCATTGAGGTGGATAGCAGCAAGGTGTATGCCATTCAGAGTTGGCCACAACCAACGACGGTCACACAGGTTCGCAGTTTTCTTGGTCTTGCAGGCTTCTATCGTTGTTTTGTGCGGGATTTCAGTTCTATTGCTGCACCATTACATGAGCTGACCAAGAAGGGCGCCATTTGAGTGGGGTGCACCACAGGACGATGCATTCAACACTTTAAAGGAACGGTTAACTCACGCTCCTCTCTTACAATTGCCTAATTTTGATAAAGTGTTTGAATTAGAATGTGATGCTAGTGGAATTGGTTTGGGTGCTGTTTTGTTACAAGATCATAAACCCATTGCTTATTTTAGTGAGAAGTTAAGTGGTGCTGCTCTTAAATATTCCACTTATGATAAAGAACTTTATGCTTTAGTAAGAACTTTGCAAACATGGCAGCATTATTTATGGCCTCGCGAATTTATTATTCATTCTGATCATGAGGCTTTGAAACATATTAGAACCCAGACTAATCTGAACCGTCGGCATGCTAAATGGGTTGAATTTATTGAATCTTTTCCGTACATCATTAAACATAAAAACGGGAAGGAAAATGTGATTGCCGATGCTTTGTCTCATCGTTATACAATGTTGTCCCAATTAGACTTTAAAATCTTTGGTTTGCAAGCTTTGAAAGATCAGTATGTGAATGATGCTGATTTTCATGATATTATGATGCATTGTAAGGATGGCAAACCTTGGGGGAAATTTCATATGCAGGATGGGTTCCTGTTTCGTGCTAACAAGCTGTGTATTCCAGCTAGCTTGGTTCGTCTTTTGTTGTTACAGGAGGCGCATGGAGGTGGTCTTATGGGTCATTTTGGCGTTTTCAAGACACATGAGGTGTTGGTCGATCATTTCTTTTGGCCACGGATGTGCCGTGATGTTGAGCGCCTTGTTGCCCGCTGCACTACATGTCAAAAAGCTAAATCCCGTTTGGGTAATCATGGTTTGTATATGCCCTTACCTGTTCCCTCTTCTCCTTGGCATGATATTTCGATGGATTTTGTTTTGGGATTGCCTCGTACTAAGAAGGGAACGGACAGTATTTTTGTGGTGGTTGATCGTTTCTCTAAAATGGCTCACTTTATACCTTGTCATAAAACTGATGATGCCTCCAATGTTGCTGAATTGTTCTTTAGAGAGATTGTTAGACTGCATGGAATTCCTAAAACAATTGTCTCTGATCGTGATGCTAAGTTTCTTAGTCACTTTTGGCGTTCTCTTTGGAATAAATTAGGAACTAAGCTACTGTTTAGTACTACTTGTCATCCTCAAACTGATGGGCAAACAGAGGTAGTAAATAGAACTTTGTCTGCTATGCTTAGAGCTGTTCCAGATAAAAAATTTGAGACGTTGGGAAGATTGTTTACCTCATGTTGAATTTGCTTATAATCGTGCTACACATTCTACCACTAAAATGTGTCCTTTTGAGGTTGTTTATGGCTATGTTCCTAGGGCGCCTATTGATTTGTTTGCTATTGATGCTGAAGATGAACCAAATGTTGATGTTATTGCTCATATTGATCACATGAAACAATTGCATGAAGAAACACAACACAACATTGCCATTGCTAATAAGAAGTATCAAGTTGCTGGTAGTAAAGGTAGAAAACATGTTTCTTTTGAACCTGGTGATTTGGTTTGGTTGCACTTGCGTAAAGATAGATTTCCTACTTTGCGTCGTTCTAAATTAATGCCTCGTGCTGCTGGTCCTTTTAAAGTGCTAACCAAGATTAACGATAATGCTTATGTTCTTGACTTGCCCATGGAGTTTGGTGTTTCCACTAGTTTTAATGTTGTAGATTTGAGACCATATTTGGGTGAGGATGATGCGTTGCCGTCGAGGACGACTTCGCTTCAAGAAGGGGAGGATGATGAGGACATCAACGACATACGAACAACGACGACGGAAGACGGCGCGCCAAACCAAGTTGTCACGCCTCCACCTCTCGTCGTTGCGCCTTCTCAAGTTATGGACCCATCTTCCAACGAGACGACGACGTACAAGGGCCCAATCACTAGAGCTCGAGCCTAGGAATTGAAGATGGTTTTGATGCTAAGGAACGACGGCCCAGGATGACGCCCGCGAAGGCCCAAGTAGCCCAAGTCGCACGACTACCTCTCCACCGCACGCCTCTCTACTTCAGCTGGCCCTAGATGCCGCGCTCCCCCTATTTAGTCAAGGGTTGCGCCCCTTGTAATCTTTGAGTTTTGTTTTAAGATTAGCTTAGCTATTCATCCGTCTCTCGATGTGAATTCAGAACTCCACCTTCGTGCAATACATCAGATTGCTCGCCTCTAATTCTTGCTTGTTCTTCGATTGCGCGTAAGAATTGATCCTCGTGATCAGGTTGATCTTGTTTACCGCAAGGTTAATATCCTCCGGAAGTTGGTTCAGCGATTGCATTGGCGCTTCGGGCTTGCTCGTCGTAGTCGGATCGTGAGGGTCGACATCCACCGAATCGAAGTTACCTACACTCGCCGAAAGATCGGGCACTCTACACCTATCAGATACTCTTGCCAGTGATTGGGTTGACCAGGCTCAGGGAGAACTCCTTATCAATAGTGACAAGCCAGTCATCCTTCGCAGCCAACCAACTATGTCCCTTTAGCACCTCAAGAACTGACTGTGATGATGAGGTCGTCGTCGTCCCTTGCCCGATAATATGCAGCCCAAAAGATTCCAAAAAAACATCAGGCTCTTCTATCTAGCCTTCTGGAGTGGATGCCGACATCAGTACCATAGGGACACCAAGTATCAAGCCATGCTGCTTCATCACCTACTTGCGTTCTTCCTTTGCAACAGTCATCAACCTGATGGCTCCAATCCCGTCCACCAATCCGACAATACTGTCCAATACAGCAAGAGGCAGCGAACGCCAGTGGCTAGTAACCCTTGAAATTAAAATGGCACATATCATCATTCAAGACAAGCCGGTAACATTGTAACACAAAAACTAAAGCAGGTTAAATTTTACGCTAGGACCGATTTGGGTGCTATAGTTTTCCAAAACCAAATTAAGTATTAAGAAATCATAGTTTAGAAGCAGTCAGCGACAAGCAAAACCATGATTTAGAAAAAAGAGGTGGGGAGTAGAGTTTTTTAAACTCCAAAATACCTGCACTTTTAGTGTAACACCCTACTTTTGCAAATTCTAAAAATGCCAACTATTAGCATTTAGGAGTTTAATTAAATAACCTAGGACAAATTGCTTTTTTATAATTAAATTAAATTATTGCATTTGCATAAGCATGTCATATCCATGTAGATCCTTGTGCATCATGCATTTAGTATATTTATTAATTAATTACTAGGAATAATAGAATAGAATTAGAAAGGAAAAGATTGGAAAGAGAAAAGAAAAAAAAGAGAATTTCCTTCTGCTTTGGGCCAACTCTCTCCCGCGGCCCAGACCACCTCTTCCCTCCCTTCCCTTTTCTTTCTCTCCCGGCCCAGCTCCCCACGCCAGCCGGCCCAGGCCGACTCCCCCTCCCCTTCCCTTCTTCTTCTCCCCCCGCACGGCCCAACTCCCCGCCGGCCCAGCCGCAGCGCTCCAGCCCAGCCGCCTCCCTCCCGCTCTCTCTCTCTCTCTCTCGCTGGCACGCAGGCCCCGCATGTCATCCCCCATCTCCCGCCTCTCCCCCCCCCCCCCCCCCCGCCACGGAAACCGATGCCGGCCCCGACGATCACCCTCCCCCCGGCCTCCCTGGCTCCCGTAACCGACGCACAAGCACGCGCGCACCCCTCCCCTTCCCCTTCCCCCCCCCCCCCCCCCCCACATTCCGGCCGTTTCGGCCGTTCTCGAACCCCCCCCCCCCCCCCCCGCCCCCCCGCGCATCAATGGCGCTAGTGGCCATTGATGGCCAGAGAGCCCCGCGCCGGCTCAATCCCCTCCCCCTCCGCGCCTATAAAGCCCCCCCCCCCTCGGCACCACCCTGCCCTGCCGCCGCTCCTCCGCTCTTCCCCGCTCGCTCGTGACCCCCGCAGGCCCTCCCCGCCGAGCTCCGCTCGCCGCCGCCACCGAGCCGCGCCGCCGAACACCTCCCGGCCTCCCCTGCGCCCGCGCATCCCGTCGGTGAGATTCCCCTCCCTCCCCTCTCTCATCCGGAGACCTCGCGGCAAGGAACGGATGGCCGGAGCGTCGTTCCAGCCAATCTCCGGTGAAGCCCCGCCGTGCGCCGCCGCCTAGATGGCCGCCGGCGATGACCTCCCCGCCCCGTTATTTCCTGGCCGTTGGATCTTGATCCAACCATCCAGATTACATACCCCTTCGGGGTATGTAATCGGTGCACCATGGACCCGTGGACCCTTCGGTCAACGCCAGTCCACAGAGCCCATAGACCCAGTCCATAATTTTTTTCAGTTCAAAATTAATTCAATAATTTCTGGATATTGTTAGCAGTTTTGCATTTTAGCCCCTGTGCTTAGTTTAAATTAGGTTTATGCCCCTGTTTTGTGCAGAACCAATAGGAAATTGTTTTTAAGCCCCTAACTTTATAATAATTATTTTTAGCACTACATTTTTACAGAAAAGCCCTATACCATTAAGAAATTATATTTTAGCCCTGTAAATTGTAGAAACCCCCCTGGAATTGTTTTAAATTATATTTTAATCTAGTCTTTTTATACTTTAATCCTTATTAATTGTATAAATATTATTTTAACCCTAAAAATTTACAGAAACATCCCTATACATTATTAGAACTATTATTTTGACCTTGTAATTTTACAAAAACACCCTGGGACTGAATTAAATTATGTTCTAGTCCCTAGAATTAATTTAAATTATACTTTAATCCTTATTACTGGTATAAATATTATTTTAGCCCTAAAAATTTACAAAAACATCTCTATACATTCTTAAAACTATTATTTTGACCTTGTAATTTTACAAAAACACCCTTGGATTGAATTTAATTTTGTTCTAGTCCCTAGAATTAATTTAAATTATACTTAAATATTTATTAATTATATAAATATTATTTCAGCCCTAAAATTTTACAGAAACAGCCCTGTCTTTTTATACTTAACCCCCTACATTTATTATTAATTATGTTTAAGTTATAAAACTTTGCACAAACAACCTTATACTTTTTAGTAATTACTTTTCAGTCCTAATAATTTACACTTTAGTCCCTGTAATTTTATAAAATTACACATAGGTCCTTAAAAGCCCCTGTTTTTACCCTTTTGCCCCTAAAACTTCAAACTAGCATAACTTTTTACTCGTAACTCCAAATTAGGTGATTCTTGCGCCAAAATTCTCGTAAGAGCATAACCTTTGCATTCATTGCATCTACATACTGTTTTTCCTCTGTTGCATATTATGTATTGATTTTTTATGTTTTGCTTGTGTCAGTATTTCGTTACATAAAGGCTAGCATACACAAGGACCACCCTACGAGGATTTTCAGGAGCAGGAATTTGAAGGGTTAGAGCAGCCTTCTACGTAGGACGAAGGCAAGTGTCCTTGATGCATACTGCACCTATTGAAATGTTAATATAGAATTGCATGCTTGTGTCAATTTATTGGGAACCTATGGTTAGGGTTTTTCCTAGTATTGTTTTGCCCTGTTCCTTGTCACCTCGAAACAACGGGTGAATTGTGGTTAGAAAATGCTTAGATGGCTTATGGGATGTGGCTTGATATAAATTTTGATTAATGAATAATGTCACGTGGGAAATGTTTGGTAAATTTTTAGCAACATGGCATAGGGATCTATGCAAGCTAGGAGGAAAGGATGTGGTGCCGTGGGCACATGGTTGAGGTGGTAGGCTTGTTGTAGATCCTAGGAACCGGTTCTTGGAGTGACAACTCAGGAAAACTGTGCCATCACAAGACCGACATGGGTAAGGCTTGGCCTAGTAATTAGGTGTTCTCCCAGTGTCGGTGCAGCATTTGGTGGAGCGGGGAATGGAAGTCGAGAGGACTGTCCTTGTATCCGGAAGGCTCAAGAGGGGGCTCCTGGGGTGATGAGCTGCTTGTTGAAGGGCTATCACTTATGGATGGGAGTGGAACCTTAGTGGCTAGCATGTACTGGGAGACCCTTTGGAAAAGCCTCGTAGTGAAACCCTGCCACACACCAAAGGTAGTGTGTAATGTGGGTCGCGTCCACGGGCACCAAGGGAATCACGACTTATGGGTAAAGTGGTACAAACTCTGCAGAGTATCAAACTATCATGATAGCCGTGCTCACGGTCAAGAGCGGTCTGGAATCCTCACAAGATTAGTTGGGGATGGGTTGGTATGGTTGGAAAAGTGGGATGGATTGAGACTTGGTTAGTATAGCACCTTGTGAAATCATGGTGGGGATGACACCATGTAGTAAATAGGATGCTTAGGTTAATTAAAAGCTCATGCAACCCACTCTATAAAGCCTTTTCTTGACTATAGCCCCATGTCATCTTTTGCCCCACTTGCTGAGTATGACATGTACTCACCCTTGCTATACCACGTTGATATTCAGCCCAGGGAGAAGATTGGAGCCAATACGAAGATGAAGGAAGCGAGTACTAGGCGATGATCCTCCAATTGATGCCTGTGGAGTTTGGGATATCTACGCTAACTACTTTCCGCTGCATTGATGTACTTTTCTTCTAGACCCACGGGTCCTTTTGTAATAAGGATACAATGTAATAATTAAAGGATATGGATAATTATTCTGTTTACCATTGATGATGTACCGTATGTGTGTGTAACTTGATCCTGGGCACACGTACGGCTGCACCCATTTTGCTTCTTAAAATGGGTGTTACATTTAGCAATACCATGGTTTCTAAAACTATAAAACTTGTCACATCCAAAGACCTCCTTACCTCCCAAACCAAAGTATTTTGCTAAACCATAGTATTCTTGCAAAACTCCAAAAATACTTTATATCCAAACAGGGCCTAAAGTATATTCCTATCGATCTAAATTAAGCCTCGACATCAAACAGGCAGCCCACAAATTAACCAGCCCAAGCCCATAAGCCTCAACATCAAACAGGCAGCCCACAAATTAACCAGCCCACGCCCATGCACACAAAGCAGTCCACGAAAAATATAAAATGATGCACCACCCTATCGATCGTCTTCCTCGCAAATAAAAAAAATATGCATGTATTCCTGAAAGGCTGAAACTATGGACGATAGAAATGCGAAGTTAAAAGGATAAAAATAATTTAAATTTTATTAATATACTACAACTGAGGGCCTATAATTTTGCTTTTAGCACAGGGCCTCCAAAATCTACGGTATGGGCCCTGGCATGAATTCTACCATGGTTGAGAGGGCAGAAATCGAACAAGATTGCATGCGTGCACTAGAACCGATCGAATGCATGCATGGAGAAAGGGGTGAAAAATGTAACATACGATTGCTCCGGGTTACGACCAGATCCTTCCGCTTCAGACTCCTCTAAACTGATGCTGCTCGAAGCCAATTTGCAGTGTTTTGCCATGGGAGGATCTCCGTGCTTGGCCATGACAATGAGAAGTTGGGGGAGGTGAAAGGTGAGAGAAGTTGGGAGAGTGAACTACTAAATGAACGGTCAATTCGCGGTTGTCAATAGACGTGCGGAGTCTGATGGATGTGCATGCAGAGGTGCAGCATGGTGGTGGGCCTGCACATCCCATCACCTTCCAGTCATGGTGAACGTCAATTCACGGTTGTCGCACCACTCCCAGATGTTTTACTATTAGTTTGCATGTCCCACATGTTTTCCCGAGAGCAGCGGAGCAGGTCACGACCACACACAACATGGTTCTACATAAATATCGCTATAGCGCTCCATATCTCATCACGCACACTCTCTCATCAAGCACTAATTCTCCAAACCGCTCATACAAGCACATCATGGCTAGCTCCAGCGCTCCATCAAGCCACCGCTCCCGTCCATCCGGCGTTGGCACAAGAGGCAAACCCGACGGCAGCCATAAGCGTCCCCGTTCGCCGTCTCCTGACCCCCCGGCTGGAGGACCCAACCAGTCGTTGATGACGACCACTTGCAACAAAGTGGTGGCGGACTATCTTGGGATCGCCCTTGGTGCAGCCTCTGATTGTCTACTACGGGTGAGCATACTAGTTTGCAGTGAGAAGATTTATTGTGGCACTGACTATTTCTTGGGTAATTCGCTAGCTTCCACTTCTGCAGGTGAAGGTGATCAGCCAGAAGGACCCCAAACCCAATAAATGGTTAGTCGTGGTTATGGCCTGCCACTCTCTCTTGGGGCCTGACTGCAGTGCCATGGTCGCCTTGGATGCAGACGATGACAAGTGCTTCATTCGGTGCAGGGATGGCTCGCACGCTGATTGGTTGGAATATGAGAAGTTGATTCATGTCAATGATGATCGCTACTCTGTTAGATTCCTTCATAAGTAAGTTCTTCAATTGTATAGGGAGGATGCTGATCAAGTTCGTGGATTTGACATTCGTGGTGGCTTGAGGGGTCAGGGGAAAAGAAACCTCATAGGCCATAAGAGAGCTCGTACTCTTAGGCCAGAATAAGCGTGATCTAGGTGATGTAGTATTTTCTTTAGTTTCCTTCTTTCTGAACTTTGTTTGTTGAAAACTTAATTTGTAATATCATCGTTAAGTTAATGAAATTCTCGGTTATACAATCTGAGTGCATACATCATTACAAGTGTTCTAAGTTAATGAAATTCCCGGTTATACAATCTGAGTGCATACATCATTACAAGTGTTCTAGTGATCCAACAAATTAAAAGTAAACACCAAACAGACTAACAAAAAAATCACCAGGATAAACATAGTTCACCATAATTAAACGACCATATATATATATAGTTCAACAGAAACATAGTTCACTAGGATAAAAAGGCTAACACATTAATAGTTCAACACACACATAGCTCAACACAAACATATATATAGGACATAAATTTAGAACATCAACATAATTAGTAACTGACACCACCACGCCATGCATGCAGAGAACGAGCGACAACACACCAGGAGCATACGCTTCACATCTAGCCTTCGTTCTTGGCGAGATGACGGTGGCGGCTGACCTTCTTCTCATCATGCTTCGGTGAGTTGGAACTCACAATGCCAAGAATGTGAGACTGCATGCCGGCATAGTCTGTCCTCCGCTGCTCCTTGCCGATGCAAATGGGGCACCAGAAGATGTCCCTGCCATCTGCCACGCTGTAGATGAACTTGAGACACAGCTCGGTGCAATTTGGGATCTTACCGGCAAGGGGGTCGTCGGAGTCGGTGGAGATGGAGCCGTAAGAGCGTTCTGATGACATGGAGCGGGAGCGGGAATTGCATGTCGGAGATGGCGGATGGCCAGCGCGAGGAGGCGGTGACGCTGGAGGCGGCGAACAGGCGCGGGCGGGAGGGAACACCAGAGCCAGGGAAGGGGAACGGGTGCGGATGAGGGGTGCCGCTGGAGCCAGAGGAGGGAAGGAACAGGCGCGGACGGGTGTGAAAGGACCAAGTGTCCGAGAGGGGGGGGTGAATTGGGAAATCGCACTATGTACCAATTTTACCAATTCCTAAAACCGACCACTCAAAACAACTCCTACACAATCCTCGTGGTAATCACACTAGCAAGATAATGAACCTATGAAAGGAACAACAACCTAAGCATACTAGTGGATCACACAAAGGAAATACAACTCCTATGCAAGCTAGTTACCAAAGATACGCGGAAGCAAACAACAAGCTAGCAAAGTAACCTACTCAAGCAATGCTACAAGATAAGGAACTAGAGCACACAAGCATGAGTAGCACAATACATACTAGGGTGATCAATTAAGCCAAAGCAACTCCTATACATGCTAGTAATCACGTATGAAGACTAAGCACTACTAGCAAGTAAAGAAGCCTATTCATGCAAGTATACAAGGTAGTCAACTAGAGCAAGACAAGCACACAAGCATGAATAGCACAATATGTAAATGCAAAAAGTAATGCATCAAAGTAAGGAGTAGAGTAAGAGATGGCTCATGATTTTTTTCCCGAGGTCTTAGAAGGATGGTGCCTTCCCCTACTCCTCGTTCGACCACTCCCGCCAGAGTCCCAGTCCCTCCCGCCACCAAGTGGAGTTCTCACCCACGAGCCCACAATCACTCCTAGAGTGAAGACACGGTGTGCATCACTGCTGCATAAAGCACAAGCTCGCCTCCCTCAAGAACGTGCCGGACTCACCGAGCCGACACGGGTGCTCACTAGCGATGCCTGTTGGCACTCCCCAAGTGCCCCTTTTATATGTGAATATTACCCCAATTAGAGAATAATTCATATTAATTTAGGCCATTTACCTGTGATATTGTCTTTATATTTGTATATGCGTTGTTTTGAATCTTTATTGTAGAAACAGGTAAAATTGGTGATTAAAGTGATGCTGGAGAGGACAGGAATCCAGAACCGATGAAAAGTACTATAGAAGCCTAGTGCATCGATCGGCGTAGTCCATGAGCCAGTCTATGCAAGGGTGTTTTGGCCCTTAGAAGTGATCAAGGCCCATTCCACATATTTATGGAAGTTTATCTGGGGAAGACACTTGAAGATATTTGCCTAGAAGATTTATGGAACTTCAAGATCTCGATGTGCAGTACAAGACTTTATCTCAAAGGAAAAGGCCCACATGGTAGCTATGGAAGAAAGAGGAACCGACTCAAAGAAGAAACCAGAGAAGACACGGCTTGCATCGATCGGCGCAACCGTCTTGTTTGCTAGAAACCGAGTCCTTTACGAGTAGAACCTCTATAAATACTTGTAAACCCTGGTCATGAAAAAGGGTAGCAGAGGCGATAGAGGGACAACAGATCCGTGAGTTAGAGCCACCGGGGCTTGCCCCGGTAGAATAGATCTCTAGTTGAGTTTCAAGAACTATTGGTGTTAAGAGTTGATCCGTCAAGGTAGGCCATCTCGACAGGGATGAATCTTACTCTATGTATCTCAAGGATGGTTGAATATGTTGATAATGGTTTTGGTGATTTGTCTATCTTGATTATATAATCATGCATGTGCTTATTCCAATTGCTTAGTTCTATGCTAAGTAAGTAGATATTATCTTGATCATGGTGATTAGGATAGTATTCGGATATTGTATTGATTATGGTTGCTTGATGATGTTGTGGGACATATGTACCTGGGATACCTAACCACTCGGCTATATGGCCGAGTGTTGGTGGTTTCTAGTTACCCATTTTATCTACCAAAAAGGGATGTTTTACGTCTTAATTTGGTGGTATTAACTAACAATTCACCCCATATTTTCATATATTTGTAGTTGTTCTATTTTGGATGTAATTGCAGGAAACAGGTATAAAACAAGGCAGTTATGGACAAGGAATCAAAGAGCAACAAGGATGGGTCAGGTACAGAGCCGCGTTGATTGGCGCAGGCCTGCGCCGATCGGCGCAGGAGGGTAAAAGACAATGAAAAACATAATTCGGTCCAAGGACAGAGGCCCAGCCCAATACAAAAAGAAGTCGGTGGAAGGTGACCTAATCTCGCCGGATATAAAAGGAAGACATCTAATCAAGAGACAGGAGATGAGGAGAGAGACAGCAATCGCGATATCCAGTTGTTAGAACTAGGGTTTTAGGATATTGGCGGCGACGGTTGGTCAACACCGATGAGAACCACTAGAAGGGAAGTCGCGCCGATCGGCGTGACGGTTGCGCCGATCGGCTCGTGCACGTTCCAGCGCTATTTCTCACCCCTCTGCTATGCTTAGCAGGAGGATGAGCGAGTAGTCTCATATTTTCTTCTCTGGTGCGGGGATCTGGTCATGTCACTCTCATACTTATTGATACTCTCTTGATGAATTCAATCTATGTAGTGAACTCAATTGTGCATCTATTTCATTAGTGTATTGGCCGGTATACTTCTGCCCATTGCATAGTGCAAGAAACCAATGGGGAGCTAATAACCTCTGTAGTGACAACCGGGGCGAACAAAACCACCATGTCTTGTATAATATTAGAATCATCATCCGAGTTAATAAGAATAAGGTTGCATGCTAGTGAACCAATCCTAAGGAGAGAATCCTTCATTATCATATTACATCTCTAATAACATTCATCCACCACTCTCTCACCGTCATCATTCACACCAACTCAACCATTGCAATCTGTTAGTAAGCCTTTAATAGTAATAGTCCCGCTCGTTTCCTGTGGATTCGATAACCTTGGAATACTCTGAGGGAAAAAGAGCTACAACTGTACACCGTCCTCTTGCGGTATATAAGTGGGTGCGTAACTATGACCAACAAGCTCCATTTTCTGGCACCGTTGCCGGGGAACAAGCCAGTTCTTTTACTATTAATATTTTACTAACATCTAATCCTTTTCTTTTCTAGTTGTTTTTGTTTTGTGTTTTGTGTGAATTTTTAGGATGAGTATGACAGAACCTTCTTCGACGCTCAGGGAGCTTTCTTTGCCATCTCCAGACGTGTTGGTGCCTCAATCCTCAGATGAGAAGGCCACGGCCTCCTCGTATGTGTTGAACCCCATTATCATTAGCATGGCTGAAGCAAACAAATTCATTGGAGCGAAGGAGGAGAATCCATATACTCACCTACAAGATTTGGAGGCACTTTGCCAAACATTCCATCATGAAGGAGTGCCTCAGGATCTTTACAGATGGCTGCTTTTCCCATTCTCTTTGGGAGGAAAAGCCAAAGAGTGGCACAAGGCAGCATCTCGAGATGCGAAAGGTAAGTGGAGTGAATTAGTTGGAAATTTTTGTCTCCACTATTTTCCTTTGCCAAAGGTGCAGAAATTGAGAAGAGAAGTGGTGAACTTCTTACAAAAAGATGAAGAATCTCTCGCAGAAGCCTGGACGCGTTTTAAAACATTTTTGAAACAAGGACCTGACCTCGGCATTGATGAGAATATGTGCGCTCAAACCTTCTACATGGCCATAAACAAGGCATCGAGGATGCATTTGGATGGATCGACTGGAGGAAGTTTTCTGAGGTTAACAGCGAAGGTGGGGATCGAATTGATAGGCAAAATCACTGAGAATGAAGCTTTGCATAAGCACTGGGAAGAATATCAAGAACCAAATCAGCAATGCCCAGAAGTTATGCAGAAGGAACAGTCGTCGGCTGAACAGATCTGTATGTCCGAGAGTAGGGCAATGAGTACTCCAGAGCATAAATTTGAAGAGATCGGGCCCGTCAGACCCACTTCCATGGATCTGACGCGCGCGCCGATCGGTGCAGTCTCTGAGCCGATCAGCACAGTTGCAACAATAGGGGAACTGATTGCCCTGACAACTCTGTCAAGCTGCAAGGAATATACCAAGATAGAAGCTACGATTCTGGACAACCACCTAAAAGAGTTCAAAGGTAACTTTGCTAAACCAAAGGGGGATAGGACATTGGCGAATGCTAAACCACTTGATGAATTTGAACCAATGGACTAGATTCCTATTGATTTTTTGCAAGAATTGCTCAATATGAGGAGATCCTTCAGTCCGCAAGACGCCTCTGAAGCCGGAATTGAGTATAATTTGCCAAGTAATCGCCTCAAGTTAGAAGTTTTCGATCAAGAAATTATTGGAAGAGTCTTAGGGAAGCTTTACAAGGATGATATAGAGCTTGATGGAACAGAGGTGAAACAAGCAAAGAGATTACTAGACAGTTGCTTTGAGCCATCTTCCTATGAAGGATTATGTGGCGTGTATGCTATAGGTCTTATTGAAGAGCAAGAAGAGGAGCCGTACATACCATGTGAGATATCAGGGAAGAAATTTCTGAAAGCCTTGTGTGACTTTGGTTCCCGTGTTAGCTTGATGACGTACAATGCATTCATGAGCATGCCTTATGAAACTCAACAGCGGCTGATGGGGACTGAACTTGAGCTCGTAATGGCAGATCAAAGGAAGACCAAGCCACTGGGAGTGATCAAGAATGTTGAGGTAGAGATTAGTTCAAAAACAATACCAGTGGACTTCTTCATTCTAAATAATGAGGAAACTGGAGTTGAAGACATCATTCTAGGGAGGCCATTTTTGAGATTAGTACAAGCTGTTCTAGATGTTGGGAAAGGTCAAATTACGCTACACCTGGGAGGTGAAGAAGTGCAATTTCAATTTAATGATCTGTCTCATCAAGACCCTTCTTGCTATCAAGAATTCTACCCAGAGGAGGATGAGAAGATAGGGATGGATGTGGGTGACCCACTAGACCACCTCATGCGTGGAGCTGAAAAGGATACTACCAGCACCGATCGGCGCAATGCTTGCACTGATCGGCTCAACCAGGAAAATTCTTATTTTGAACCTCTGGGTGGGCTAGATCCAGATGAAGCACCATAAGTAGAACAGAAGGAACTTCCAAAAGAGCTACGCTATAAATATCTAGGGAAAAATAAAACATATCCAGTTATTGTGAATAACGCCCTAACGAAAGAAGAAACAGAAAAGCTGCTTGCTATGCTCAAAAGGTATAAGAAGGTCATTGGTTATACATTGGATGACATCAAGGGAATCAGCCCCACATTTTGCACCCATAAGATTAACTTGGAAGAGAATACTAAACCAGTGGTTGAAGGAATGCGAAGGTTGAAAGAATTAATGAAGCCAGTGGTCAAAAAGGAGATTTTGAAGCTGCTTAATGCAGGTATGATCTACCCTGTTGCTGATAGTGAATGGGTTAGTCCAGTACATTGTGTGCCCAATAAAGGAGGGTCGACAGTAGTACCTTATGAGATTAATGAGTTCATTCCTCAAAGGACTATAACTGGATGGAGAATGTGCATAGATTACAGAAGTTTGAAAAAGGTGACGAAGAAAGATCACTATCCTCTTCTGTTCATTGACGAGATGCTTGAAAGGTTAGCAAAGAATACATACTTTTGTTATTTGGATGGATATAGTGGTTTCTTTCAGATACCGGTAAGACCAGAAGATCAGCTGAAAACTACTTTTACTTACCCTTTCGGGACATATGCATATAGAAGGATGCCTTTTGTTCTTTGCAACACACCTGCCACATTTCAAAGATGCATGAATGCAATATTCACTGAATTCATAGAAGATATTATGGAGGTATTCATGGATGACTTCTCCATACATGGTGCTGATTTTGATAGTTGTTTGGAGAATTTAGAGAAGGTTTTGAAAAGGTGTGTTGAATGTGACTTGGTTCTTAATTGGGAGAAATGTCACTTCATGGTGACAGAAGGAATAGTACTTGGTCATGTTATATCAAATAGGGGGATAGAGGTTGATAAGGCAAAGGTATCTACAGTTGAGAAATTGCCTCCCCCTACTGATCTTACAACTTTGAGGAGTTTTCTTGGACATGCCAACTTCTATCGCAGATTTGTTAAGGATTATTCAAGGATTGCTAAACCCTTGATAGAATTGTTGAAGCAAGATACATAATTTATTATGGACGATGAAAGACTCTTTGCCTTCAGAAAGTTAAAGGAAGCTCTATGCTCTGCACCTATCATGCAGCCACTTGATTGGAGTTTACCTTTTGAAATTATGTGTGATGCAAGTGATTATGCAGTTGGAGCTATTCTTGGACAACAGAAAGAAGGTAAAGTGCATGCTATTTATTATGCTAGCAAGACTTTGAATGAGGCGCAGATCAATTATACAACAAGTGAGAAGGAGATGTTAGCTGTTATATTTGCTTTTGAGAAATTTAGATCTTACATTCTAAATTCTAAAGTGATTGTATATACTGATCATCCTGCTATAAGATATTTGGTTTCAAAAAAGGAATCTAAGCCTCGGTTAATGCGGTGGGTATTGATGCTGCAAGAATTTGATTTGGAAATAAGAGATAAGAAAGGAGTGGAAAATTCTGTAGCAGATCATTTGTCTCGTCTTGAGTCATCATCAACTGAGCCAATAAAAGATGAAATGCAACAAGAGCAGCTGTTCGCCGCATTTGATCATAGAGAGAGTTGGATGACGGATATTATCAAAGGTTTCAAGGGACAAACTGATATGATGAACAAGAATACAAGGAGAAGAGTTAAGAGTGAAATGAGAAAATTCATATGGGCCGACCCATACTTGTATAGGTATTGTCAGGATGGAGCAGTGAGAAGATGTGTACCTAGAGAAGAAAGAGCGAGCATTTTGTCAAAATATCATTCTTCGGATTATGGGGGACATTACGGCTATTTCAGAACATAGGCGAAAGTATGGGCGAGTGGATTCTATTGGCCTACTATGCATGAAGATGCAAAAAGGTATGTTGCAACATGTGCTCAATGCCAACGAATACGAAATGTTAATAGTAGGAATGCAATGCCTCTTAAGTACAATCTTCAAGTCGATATCTTTGATGTATGGGGTATGGATTTTATGGGACCATTTGTGAATTCTCATGGTTGCGAATATATATTGGTTGCCATTGATTATGCTTCCAAGTGGGTTGAAGCAATGGCATGCAAGTTCAATACTACAAGAGAATCAAGGAATATACTTCAGGAGCAACTTTTCCCAAGGTATAAAATACCAAGGATAATAATTACAAATGGAGGATCGCATTTCACAGGAGGAGAATTTACTAGGTTTTTAGCAAGATCTGGGGTTGAACACAGAATTGGAACAGCTTATCATCCTCAGACAAATGGACAAGCAGTCAAATAAGCAATTAAAGGGGATTCTGCAGAAGATAGTTATGAAGGAAGGAAAAGATTGGGCTATAAAGCTTAACGGAGCATTATGGGCATATAGGACGGCATTCAAGACACCAATTGGTATGGCCATATCAATTCGTCTATGGGAAATCATGTCACCTACCGGTGGAATTGGAACATAAGGCTTATTGGGCTATAAAGGAAATGAATTTGGATCTTAATGCCACCGGTATGAAAAGGAAAATTCAAATAAGCAAATTGGAAGAGATGCGATTACGTGCATATGAAAATGTGACAATATATAAGGAAAAGACAAAGAAGTGGTATGATAAGAAGCTTTTGAAGAAGGAATTCAAGGAAGGAGATCGGGTACTCCTATTTAATTCGCGATTCAGATTATTTGGTAAAGGCAAACTGCGAAGTAAATGGGAAGGACCTTATCTTCTGAATACGGTGTTACCTTTGGGACCTATGATTATAATGGATGGCAAAAGGAACAAGTACACGGTGAATGGACAACGTCTAAAGGTATATCTAGAACCTGACACTTTTGAATTAAAATCTTTTGATGTGTACTTCACTGCTTAGTGCCCTGTGTGGTCGAGCTTAACGACGTAAAACAAAAGCCCTATATATGTTTTTGATTTTCATGATTTTTCTATTTTGATTGGGTAAAAATAGTGTACCGCGCCGATCGGCTCGGTTCTGCGCCGATCGGCGCAGCCCTGCACCGATCGGCATGGCAGTGTCTTTTTGGTTTTTGAGTCAGTTTTGGACCTTGCCTTGTTAAGACAGTTGAATTCCGTAAATAAGAGATAGAGTCCTAGTCCAATTAGAAATCAAGGGATATAAATATTAGAGGGCAACAACCCTATGGATCAACTCGCATTACATACTCACCAGGACAAAGCCCTAAAGGCAGAAGCTATGGAAGGCGGCGTGTCGGGAAGCAATCAAGGCGGCGCCGATCGGCGCCATAGTGGAGCTGATCGGCGTGACAGTGGAGCCAATCGGCTCGGTGGCGAATTTCCGTAGCTTTCTGAAATTTGGTCCTGGGACAAAGTTGACAAAGTATTGACGCCAACATGAGATGATCCAGTGGTCTGGTCAGATCTGAGGAAGAAGTTCATGAAGGAAAGCGAAGCTGACGCATGGAACGCCGAAAAGGTAAAGATGGAAAATGAACTTTGGCAGATTATGAGGAGAGTTTTGGTGCACAAAGGAAAATCTATAGGACCTATTGGAGGTGAGGCCGTTTCTCAAAGGTACACCATGGAAGGTCTTCTTGATCTTGCTAAGCCTTTGTCATACGAAGATTTCTTGTCTTTTGAAAGATTATTGACTAAGCAAGAGAAAGAGGAACTAGATGAAGAGAGCGCTCTCACAATCCATAAGTGTCGGCTTTATAGCAAACATGATATTGCTGCCAAGTATGATCTCTAGCTACACAAGGAAGCTGAAGAAGCCATGTACCAGTTGGATGCGGAAAAGGATCTTCAAGCTAGACAAGATGAAGCCTCTCCCAGGGTTCTTACCGATTGGGAGGGTTTTCAAGAAAACAATATTCATAGGGATAGTTGCATCGAAGGTTGAAAGTGTCTCTTTTGTGCTAAAGATCTTCAACATAAGGTTGAACTCCAATTGGTAGAAGATCCAACCTTCATACCCAGAGAGGTTGTATATGCTGATGGCTATCGTGCAGTTCCTAGAGGGAAGACGCCTAAGGAGATTAATGACGAAATTTAACGAAGACAACAAAACAAGGGGATTCGTGACCGTAACCTAGAACAATTGGCAGAAGCCGCCAGATGCGCCGATTGGCGCAACGATGGAGCCGATCGGCGCGAACTGAAGATGGCTGAATTTATTGATCTGGTGGCTCTACCAAATAAAGACGAAGAGCCTGATGCAAAGAAGTGTAAGACTACACCAGAGGTTCGCAAATCTGCCAGACTATCGGGTAAGCCAATTCAAAGGTATTCTGAATGGGATAGCAACTTTGACACGTTAGATTGTTTGGAAATTTTGGAGAGTGTTCATCCTAGTATGTCTGGATATGCGGGAGATGATTCTGATATGCAGAGAAGCTCTAGAAGTCCTAAGTTTGAAAACTAGGGAACGTTTGCAGAATGTAACAATGACAGGGCGGCAGGAACTTCAGCAAGAGTTAATGGTAATGAAGAGAGAAGCGGAGACAATCGCAGTGAAGAAAGAACACCACCGCGTTGATCGGCTCAGAGGGGTTTAAACAGTGTCTCCCCCTACAGTGTTGAAAATCATAGTCTACAACCACCAGTTTGCTGTCCTATTTGCCGCCGAAATATTGAAAGATTGTATCAAGACAGGGATCATGCCAACAGGCATCAAAGGGATGTGGATTGGAGAATCCATGATGCAATTGAGATGAATGAAGCGGATTACACTTTTCTCATAAGAAACATAAGATGGATTTTCTGAGTCTTGAACAGGCATGGTCTCCATGATTAGTTGAGTTTCTTCTCTTGCAATGAGGACATTGCAAATTTTGAGTGTGGGGGAAGGGCTTCCATTAGTCATGGTCTTTAAGTGTTTTAAGTTTAGTTTTGTTTGTTTTTCTTATTAAGTGTGCTTAAGAGAGTCATGAGTGATGTTGAGAGTTGCTTTAAAAGTCTTTATGTAGTTTGAATCATTGCATTGTCTTTAATAATGTTAGTGTCGATTATCAAATTGAAAGTGCCCCATATTATTTATCTTATCTTTTTGATGATTGATCGATCGATTACTTGAATTAGTTGGTTACCACTTAACTTTTAAGCTTTGAATTTGTGAAAACTTCTTTTAACTCATCCGAAGCCAAAGCAAAAGCAGGGTCTGATATGCCTACATAAGCCAAGTGAATGAGAGCAAGCTACACTTTTGAATTAATTGAATTGTATGTAACTTGTCAACTCTTTGCTCATGATTTTGAATTAATTGAATTGTAAGTAAATTGTATGCCCAACTTTGAGTCAAGAATCTCCTGTAAAAATTTCAGCCAAAACGGACAACCGAGCGAAAAGTTATGCCCGTTTTATCGAAGGGGGGTCGGAGTCGGTTTTCCAGAAACCCGAGTCGGTTAGGGGTTGAGGTTGGAATCGGGTAAGATTTTTTTTTGGTGGAGTGGATGCAACGGAAAGTGGAAATTATGGGAATTGGTCCGAGGTGTTGATGGTGTGTTCAGGGTGGGATTAGGATGGGACTAGGCCAGGTGTGTTGATCATTCAACCCTAGCACAAAAAGCCAACAAAGCAGAGGATGGTGAAGGGGATGGCGGCTAGGGTTGCAAGGGAAACACTACTGACGACAAAAACACAGACTAAACTAGCGACTAAACAAGAACTAGGGCACAAACTCAACACTACGGACTCTGAAATTGAAATATGCAAAGGCTAAACACGTGGTTTATGGGCGGAGGGAAAAAAAAATTTTGGGCTTTTCTGTGGACGATAGGATGAACACAAAATGAAATTAACTAAGGGTAGTATGAACCTGACGGTCACCTGAAGCTCTGATTACCACTTGATGTGGACAAGGATTCCTGATCTTCCGAAAGGTTCTGGATACGTTGATTTGGTCGGAGGCGACACATAAATCGATCCGGCTTCAGAACAGCACGTTCTAAACCCCGCAATCGCAGCACGACGTCTCCTCTGGTTATCAACCATCCTAAAACGATTGACCTTGCCGAGAAGGCTAATCCCTGCCTGCGAATCAAGAACACAAGCAAGAACAAAGAAGATAGCAACACAATTGCAGATGTATTATGAATCTCACGAAGTTGGGGTCTCACAAACTGTTATGAACAGAATAATCTAAACAAAACCCCAGCCTAATGGTGCGACGGCGGCTGTATATGAAGACCCTAGGGTCGTTCAAGACCCTCTGGACGCACCCCTACTTGGGCTCAACTAGATACAAAGCCCAAAGGCCAAAAACAGGCGACACAGCACCGAAACATATTCTGGACTCTCTCTTGTTTCGACGATTCCCGATGACTCCGGACGAATTTTGATATGATACCGGCGGCATTGGAAAGGTCTTCTTCTTATCTTTCCGTGCATATGTGGAACGTCCAAATCCGAGTCCGTATGCATCTTGGGCATCCGTTTTAGTGCAGACTGGTCCTGAGCCCCGAAACAGACTCGAAGTCGGTTTTGGTTGGGCCTCCACCTTGGCTTCCACGTCCTTGCTGGTCTTCCACGTCTCCAAGTCCTTCTCCCATCATCTCCTGGTCCTCTCCATGGTTCCTAATTACAATATAATCATTAGGTAGCAAACCATTCTCAAAAGTGACATATAATAAAGAATGTAGGAACGAGCTCACCTCTAAATTTAGTCCAAAATTGGAGGATTGTTCTAGTAATTGGACCTTGCAAGTCCAAAATTGGAGGATTACACCGGCCTTAACTAAGCCTGCCCGAAAGATCCGTTCACCCTCCCACGTATTGATCAGGTGGTCGATTCAACGGCTGGATGCGCTTTATTATGCTTCTTAGATGCCTATTCAGGGTACCATCAGATTCCCTTAAGTCAATCTGTCCAGCTTAAAACTTCGTTCATCACACCATTCAGGGCTTTTTGTTACACAACAATGCCCTTTCGTCTGAAAAATGCTGGTGCCACCTACCAGCAAACCATGCAATGATGTCTGGATAGCCAGATAGGAAGAAACATCGAGGCCTACATGGACGACGTGGTGGTCAAAAGCCGGTTCTTCTCCGACTTGATATCTGACTTGGATGAAACATTCGGGAACCTTCGCAAATACAACATGAAGCTTAATCCGGAGAAATGTGTCTTCGGCATCCCATCAGGAAAATTCTCGGTTTTCTAGTATTACATAGAGGGATTGAAGCAAATCTAGAAAAGCTAAACGCCATATTATGAATGGGAACCCCCCCCCCCCATTCACAAAAGGACATTCAAAAGCTAACCGGCCGCATGGTAGCACTCAGTTGGTTCGTGTTATGACTTGGTGTCCGGGGACTACCTTTCTTCTGGCTACTCAAGAAACAAGAATCATTCGTTTGGAACGATGATGCACAGAAGGCTCTGGATGACTTTAGGACCTACATCAGGGGTCCTTTGGTATTAACCCCCCATAGCCAAAGGAACCTTTGCAGCTATACATCTCTGCAACCATACACGTGGTCAGCATGGTGCTGGCGGTGGAACAGGCAGAAGATGGCAAGGCTCAAAAGGTGCAACGGCCGGTTTATTTCGTCAGCGAGGTCTTATCGGAATCCAAGGTACGGTATTTTCAGCTTCAGAAGTTAGTTTATGCATTACTGATGACATCTAGGAAGTTGAAGCACTACTTTGAGGACCATCCAATTGAGGTCCATACATCATTCAGTTTGGGTGAATTGCTCCACAACCGAGAAGCAACCAAAAAAATAGCCAAGTGGGCTGTCAAGCTCGGATCATATGATATTACCTTCAAGCCTCATGACACGATCAAAGGTCAGGCTCTATCCGACTTCGTCACCGAGTGGACAGAATGCGAATTACCACCCACCCCGTAAGAACTAAGCTATTGGATAATGACGTTTGACGGTTCCTTACAACTGGAGGGCGCCAGAGCAGGGGTCGTATTGACATCCCCAGACGACGCTAAGTTGTGGTATGTTCTCCGAATGCACTTCCGTGCGTCTAACAATGCTGCAGAGTATGAAGCCTTGTTATACGAGCTTTGGACAGCTGTGTCACTCGGCGTCCAAAGATTAAGTGTCTCTGGTGATTCGGCATTAGTAATTAACCAAGTCACAAAGGAGTGGTGTTGTTCCCATGAGAGCATGACATCCTACTGCACTAAAGTTCAGAAGCTAGAAGATAAGTTTGATGGCATCGAGTATAAACATGTCCTCTGCAAGTATGATGAAGAGGCGGACGAACTGGCCAAGCTTGGGTCCAGAAGATCTAAAATACCTGATGGAGTATTCCTCGATGATTTACACAAGCCATCTGTACTACCCCAACAAACTGTGGTGCAGTCGGCACCAAAGCAAGGAGCAACATCTCAAGTAGCTGTCATCCAAGTAGATTGGCGCACTCCATTTACTGAATATTTAGACCATGGTACGTTACCGACCGATAAAGACGAAGCCCTCCGAGTTATTCGTAAGTCCCGGTCATATTGCATGGTCGACCACCTCCTGTACAAGCAAAGTCCACATGGGATATTGATGAAATGCTTGTCAGGAGATGAGGGCATAGCTATACTAGGACAAATTCATGCTGGCATATGTGGGAATCATGCGAGCCCATCTATGATTGCGGCCAAAGCAATGAGGGAAGGATTTTATTGGCCGACCACTTGTGCTGACGCTAAAGACATCGTCCGGAGGTGTGAGGGCTGCCAGTTCTTCACCCGCCAGATGCACATACCCGCCACTGAGCTTCAAAACATACCAATAACTTGGTCGTTTTCAGTATGGGGCTTGGATATTGTTGGACCTTTCATGAAGGCTCAAGGAAGTTTCACTCACCTATTCGGGGCGGTGGACAAATTTTCTAGATAGATTGAAGCAAAACCAGTTGGCAAAATTTCGGCGAAGAAGGCCATCAAATTTATGACCGAAATAGTCACTCGGTTCCGCGCCCCATACAAGATCATTACTAACAATGGTAGTCAATTCACGGCAGAAGAGTTTAAAGAGTTCACGGGCCGGGTGGGCTTCAAGATCAGCTACGCTTCGGCTGCCCATCTGTAGAGTAATGGCCAGGTTGAGAGGGCAAACGGCCTCCTGTTGTCTGGAATTAAACCCCATATATTTGATCGATTGGAAAAGTATGCTCGACGTTGGGTTCAGGAGTTACCATCAGTGCTGTGGGGTCTTAGAACTAATGTAAGTCGTGCCACGGGACACTCCCCTTTTTCTTTGGTTTATGGTTCAGAAGCAATGTTACCAACCGAGGTGTTATTCGCCTCCCCACGCGTGGTAGCATATGAAGAACAAACCTCCAACAGCCATAGGCGTGATGACCTTCTGTTTCTAGAAGAACAATGAGACACCACTTTGGTTCGGTCGGTGAAATATCAACAAAGCCTGAGGCGTTATCACGACAAGAATGTTCGATCATGGGGTTTTTTGGTCGGCAATTTGGTTTTGAAACAAGTCTAGTCTACGGTTGGTTAGCACAAGTTGTCGGCTCCATGGGAAGGACCTTTTATTGTAAAGGAAGTCACTCGGTCGGGTGCATACCGATTAATGCGCGAGGATAGGTCGGAACTTTAGAGTTCATGGAACATATCACAGCTATGTCGTTTCTATGCTTAGTTTTCATAGTTTATTGTAATCTATTCATTTTATATCGCTTACATATATGTGTATATATATATATATATATATATATATATATATATATATATATATATATATGTATATATATATATATATCATGGTCATGATGCTTTGAATTTATGATTTCGATGAAATAATTGATGATATTGTATCAATCATGACTCCAATACTGACACTTGGTATCACCACAACTCGTACATGTCGACCAAGCGGGTTACTTAGTCCCCAGGGTTCATGTTGTCTGTTGCGGACCACGGCAATTCTCCCGGTTCGCATATGCTTGACTGAGTGGGTTCTTAGTCCCCATGGTTCATATTGGTTATTGGGAGCATTGTTTAGAGGGTTGACATGAGTAGTATATTGGTTGTCAGTGTTTAACACGAGTTCATACAATACATAAACAAAGCAGCATGATCCAAGAATTCATTACAACACTGGTAATGAATCTAGGCCCTAGCGGTCTACTGAACTGAGTTATACTACAGTATTAGTAGTGCAACATAATATCCAGCGAAGTTTTACAAATCCTTACACCTTTGGTATGGGATCTAACTCTATCTGGTCGGCTAATACGTGAGCAGTTTTCTGTGCCTCGGCCACAAGAGATTCGCATTGCTCCTCAGAAAGTTCTTCATGGAAACCTTCTGCAACCACATCCAAATCTATGCTGGGGATGTGAGACTTCGCTATAGCAAGCACTTGAGCGCCGGCCAGTTCCGCAACATGTCGCGTGTGTTCTCTCAATCAGTCCAGAGCCTTCTGCAATCAAGTCAGCAGATCTCAGCACTGAGGTGGTTTTTCCTCGGGGAAGATGTAATGAGCAACCACTTCCGCATCTTTCTGCACAGCTACAAGAGACCATCGAAGGTTTTCATCATCCTCAATAAATTTCTTCTGCAAAAGCTCATAGGACCTTTTTAACCCTACAGAAGCGCTATAATCACATATGTCCAGGCACATATAAAATCGGCTATAAAGGTATTATGAGAACAATATTTACCTCTTAGACGTTTCTCCACATCTAATTTTTCAGCCTCGAGGGTGGCAACCTTTGCCTCGTAGTCTTCCTTGAGCTTCTCAACTTCTTTGAAAGTATGTTGGAATTTGTTCAGCTTATCTACGGCCTTTCTGAAAATTCCTTTGGCTTTGGATAGCTCAGCCTCTAGCTTTGTATTTCTCTCCATTTGAGTCTTTATTGTCCGTTCAGCCTCTGTCATTTATAAATATGTCAGTTTACAGAATAATCCCTATGTGTATAGGTATATCAGTTTTTACCTTCTATTCTCTTTTTCCAGTAGGCTTGGGATTCTTGCATAGTTTTGAAGCTATATTTAAGCTTTGCAAAGTTGTTTTTGACTTCTTTCGAGTCCTAGAGCTGCTTTTTTAACCCTTGATTTTCATATTTTAAAGCCTTGATAGCCAAAGTAGATGACTCCATCTCCTTTATGCGTTCCTGCAATTTTGCGATCTTTGCGGCCGAGTCGGCGTCTTCTTTATGTTTTTGCATCAACGCTTGTGATGCCTCTATAAGGGAAAGGTCAGATAATTGTGGCTGACAAATAGAATGTATGGTTCAGAATTTCCAGTTTTCGTACCATGCAGCTTAAATTGAAGTTCATCCACCTGGGATGAACGGGTTTTCAGATCACCCGAGAGGCGACCCACTTCAAGCCTTTCCTTCGCAAGTTGATCCTCTAGATCCACTGCCTTTGCACAATGTCTTTCAACAAGCTGCAAAAGCTTGCTCTTGCTAGCCATATGGGATTTCAAGGCCTGCAACAACATTAGGATAAAGATGTGATAAATGGTAACAATGCTTAATTTTCTCCAAGAAGGAAAGCATACCTGGAACAAATGGTAAGCCTTTTTGGTGTACTCCTCAAAGGTCTTCAACTCGGCTAGTTCCACCGACTCATCAAATCCTGCAATTGTGAATTTACCGATATGGTATACCGACCTGGCAGGCAGGGCTTCTTCTAGAATGCCTTCTTTCACCACTCAGTGAATGGGAGTAGGCGTGATGTTTTGCTCCGGACCAATGGGATATTCGTAGGCAGCTTCTGGCATCTTCTCAAATACCAACGATGGTTCTTCTGGTTCTGTGGAAGCAGGAGTACTAGCAGTAGTGGCCATCTCTAGAGCATTTAGGTCTGGAACAGTGGGGGTCTTAGAATGGCTGGCCTCCGGTTGAGTATACTTTGGAGCATTCCTCGAATCACTCGGCTTCTTTGCTGAGTGCTCCGGAACATCATCTCTAGATGTCTTGTTAGACAGAGCAGCCTGGTCTTTTTTAGGAACTGAGCTTTGAGGCGAGGTTTCATGAGATGATGATGTCCCTGTTGACCAACCAAACAAATAAGGGTTACACAGACAACTACTGGAAGGCTAAGAATCAAGTTATCCTGCTTTGCTTACCTTGGGCGGTGTTTAAATTTTAAGCGTGACACCTTTGGTGGGGGGCTAGTCGGCCTTGGGGTTTCTGTCGTGCCCGTAGGCTCCTTAGTGGCGCATGTCTTTCTCTTCTCACTCGGACGGACTTTGTGGGATACTTTCTTTACGGGTATCCTCATACAAGGCTAAAGTCGGTGGCCGACCGGGTACTTCATCAACAAGGAAGTCGATCGACTCGGCTTGGAGTGCAAGACAAGAAAGATTAGACTTGCTATATAGAATCATTGTGGAGTACGACTAGGGCTCTGCTTGTACCCCCCCTGCCGACTGGATATATAAGGCGGCTGGGTACCCTCCATCGGGAAGAGAAAAAATTAGAGATAGCTAGAGGCAATTTCGACACAACATCTCATGACAATCAATACAATACAGAACACAGGACGTAGGGTTTTTACTCTCATTGAGAGGGCCCGAACCTGTATAATTCGACGTCTTGTGTAACCATTGTAGTTCTTGGTCTCGACGTAGCCCTATATATTTACTGCCGGTCTTGAGCATCGACAGTTGGCACACCAGAAAGGGGACAAGGCTCATCGGGATTCTCTGTCGACTACGATGGCCGAACTTCCCATCATCCAATACTCGCCGGACTTCAAGATCTCCTTTGGATTGCTCGACTTCACGATCGGCGACAATGGAGCCCTAGGTCTAAACAACTACAGATCAGACTCGACCGCAGCCTGCCCCATGGCGCGATCACCGAGTCTGTCTAACATTATCCCTGCATTGATCCCACTCGGATCCGAGCAGGAAGACTCTTCCTTCAGATATGACTCGACGTCAGTTCGGTCTTTTGATGAGGACATGGTCGGATCGACCTACTCATATCCCCATGCAGTCAACATGGTGGATATAGTAGATCCTGCTGCTTGAAACCAGGATGAGGATCCAGATGCTGAAGAAGAAGGGAATCCAGCCGGTGGTCTCCAAAACCAGCCGATCGAAGGAGGCCGACAGGATGATAACCCGCCAGCTGATGAATTATCGGTCAGTCACCGCCGTCAACCAAGAGGGTCGCACGGATCACGTAACGCACGCCGACTGGATCTTGGCCCTGACCTTGAAGTGGATGGTGTTAAGGTCTACCACACCCCACAGAACAACATCACCGGGGCCAAGACATTGCTTGACACTTTAATAGTTGATTCCCACTATCAAACTCATGCTATGCAGAAGGCGGTGGCTATGCTCAAGGCCGCAGCAGCACAAGATGTTGCAAAGTCTTAGTCGGTCGCAAGTTCCAGCCATGTATCTCCTCAGGGTCGGTGAAGGCGCGAAGACCTGAGAAATTCTCTTAGCCTCCATGATGGACGAGACACTATCAACTCTCACCACGAGGAGCGCGCTTGGGACAACCAACGCTATGAGGAAGAATGGTGTGAACAAAGGATGGATGCCCGACGAGAAGACCGGTGGGACGACCGACAAGAAGACCGACGGGACAACCAACGGGATGATCGTCATAATCCTCCTCCAAGAGACAACCGCGATGACCGACGTCGACATGACAATCGGGATCGGCGCAATAATGATGGCAATCGTTGACGTCGTCATGATGAGGATGTTGGCCCACGCCACCATTGTAGCCCAACCACGTCCCCAGACCGACAAAGGCGGTCACCAACGCTGACTGATGATGAGATCGATGGCATCAAGGCTTATGTCCCTCGGCTTTGCATTGCTTGATGGCCGAAAGGATTCAAGCTGGTTCCCATCGAAAAATATGATGGACAAACCAATCCCCGAGAGTGGTTACAACTCTATAGTACGGTGATCCAGTGGGCTGGAGGTGATTCCTACATAATGGCTAATTACCTTCCGGTCTGCTTAGACCTGCCATTTGAATATGGCTCACATCTCTACCTGAGGAGTCAGTCACATCTTGGGGAGACCTCAACAGGAAACTCATAGAAAGTTTCCAAGCAACTTGCAACTGACCGGGCAACCACTTCGACCTCACTCGGATCAAGCAGAAAGGAGACGAGCCTCTTCACGACTACATCAAGCGGTTTTGCGCTAAGAAGACTGAGATCCCCAACATTCCCGATCAGTAAATCATTACTGCCTTCCTGGGTGGAATTCGTAGCAATGATCTAGTCCGGGAAATCGGTCGGAGGAACCATAATCTCAAACTCACCGCTCAAGAGTGCTTCAAGATTGCTGATAAGTATGCATCAGGAGAGTGTGCACTTGATGATATCCGAGGAAAAGGGCAAGGAGAAGCGGTCGGATAAGCCTGAGTCCTCCAAGAAGTACAAGAAGAGAAAACCTGACAATGCTGTCAACATAGTGGATCGGTTTTGAAAGAATCCTTGGATGCACCAGCTATCCACTGATGAGTTGGTGAGTGGTATTTGCCTTTGGTACCCCAAGGGAAACCACAAGGCAAAGGATTGCTATTATCTGAAGGGTTTTGCGACGGCTGCGCTCAAGGTGGCCAAAGATCCCCCGAGACGCAACAACAGCAACAAAGACAAGCCTAAGGATGATGATGACATGGATGATTTAGGAGAGTTCTAGGAGCCTCGCAAAGAAGTAAACTTCATCTTCGGAGGCCCGGATGCCTATACATCTAATCGCAAGCAAAAGTTAGAGCTTCGAGAGATTAACTCGATGGAGCCAGCTACGCCTCAGTACATGAGGTGGTCTGAGATGCCAATCACCTTTGATCGGTCCGACCATCCAAAACATCTACCAAAACCAGGTCGCTGCCCATTGGTGCTTGCTGCGACTATGAAGGAGGTGAAGTTCAACAGAGTACTCATCGATGGAGGAAGGAGTTTGGACCTAATCTTCACCAGGACCCTTCAAGAGCTCGGTCTGTCAATCAATGACCTCCAACCGAGTTCTTCACCCTTCCATGGGATTGTGCCTGGCAAGACTTCAGTCCCAATTGGACAAATCACTCTGCCAGTCACCTTTGGCACCCGTGATAATTTTAGGACAGAGTGTATCCTCTTCCAGGTGACAGACTTCGAGTCAGCATACCATGCTATCATCGGTCGACGGGTGATGACCAGGTTTATGGCTGTTCCGCACTATCCGTATCTCACCCTCAAGATGCCACGCCCAAACGGAATAATCTCCCTCCACTCTGATCTTTGGAATTCTTTTGATTGCGATGTACAGAGTTGTGAGATGGCTACCAAACAGTTGATGTTGTCAGACCAGAAGGAGATCCAGAAGGCGGTCGGTATAGAGGAGCAGACTAGAATGGAGGTTCCGACAAAGAAACCTACCAGGGACAAGATCCAGACCAATGACATCCAAACCAAGGAGATTTCGCTCGATCCTGAGGACCACGATAAGGTGACTTATTCTGGGGTCAACCTTGATGAGAAATAGGAACTTGTGCTCACTCTTTTCCTCCAGGAGAATAGGAATATCTTTGCATGGAAACCATCTGACATGCCGGGAGTTCCTAGGGAAAAGATTGAGCACGTGCTAAGGGTACCTCTAGGGGCTACCCCCGTTTGCCAAAGGCTTAGAAGATTTGCTCAAGATCGCAAGGACGCTATAAAGAAGGAGATAGTCAGATTGTTAGAAGCTAAGTTTATAAAAGAGTTGTATCATCCCGACTGGTTAGCAAATCCAGTCCTTGTACCTAAAAAGAATAAAGAGTGGAGGATGTGTGTTGATTATACCGATCTCAATAAGGTTTGCCCAAAAGACCCCTTCGCTCTTCCTCGTATTGATCAGATTGTAGATTTGACAGCCGGGTGTGAGCTTTTAAGCTTTTTGGATGCCTATTCGGGCTATCACCAGATCCCACTAAGAGTTGAAGATCAGATCAAGACTTCCTTTATAACACCTTTCGGTGCCTATTGCTATATCACTATGTCGTTCGGTCTGAAAAATACTGGCGCGACTTACCAACGAGGTATTCAACGCTGGCTTGCCACTCAGATCGGTCGGAACACTGAAGCGTATGTTGACAACATCGTTGTCAAGACTCGGAAAGTCAAAGAACTTCTCTCTGACCTGGTAGAAACCTTTGACAATCTGAGACATTATTCAATGAAGCTGAATCATAAAAAGTGTGTTTTTGGGGTTCCATCGGGGAAGTTACTCGGTTACATCATTTCGAAACGAGGTATAGAGGCTAACACAGATAAAATCAAGGCTATCCTTGATATGAAGCCGCCTAATTCTCAAAGGGACGTTCAGAAGCTGACTGGATGCATGGCATCCTTGAGTCGCTTTATTTCCCGATTGGGGGTTAGGGGGTTACCACTCTTCCGATTGCTTAAAAAGCAGGACAACTTTGTTTGGATTGAGGAGGCGCAGTCGGCACTAGACGAATTAAAGATTCATCTCAGCAGTATTCCAGTGTTGGTGCCTCCAGACCCAGGAGAAAAACTTCAGCTTTACATCTCGGCCACAACCCAGGTTGTCAGTACTGTTTTGACAGTCAATCGAGAAGAAGAGGAACACGTGCAAAAAGTACAGCATCCGGTCTACTTTGTGAGTGAGGTTCTCAGCGCCTCTAAGGCAAGGTACCAGCAGATCTTGAAGTTGTTATATGCATTATTGATCACCTCGAGGAAGTTGAAGCACTATTTCCAAGCTCATCCAATTGAAGTTCAAACTTCTTTTGCACTTGGGACAGTGTTACATAACCGAGAAGCTGAAGGAAAAATAGCCAAGTGGGTAGTCGAACTTGGTCAGTATACTATTACGTTCGCGCCTCGGTCGGCTATAAAGGAACAAGCGTTAGCTGAATTCATTGCCGAGTGAACAGAGATTCAAAATCCTCCTGCTGCCCAAGATATCGAGTACTAGAAAATGTACTTTGATGGTTCCCTTCAATTACAAGGGGCTGGTGCGGGAGTTGTATTTATCTCGCCTACTGGAGAAAGGCTTCGATACATCCTTCAAATCATGTTTCGCGCGTCTAATAATGCTACAGAATATGAAGCTCTCCTACATGGTCTGCGTATTGCTATGTCACTCGGCATTAAGCGCATCGATATATTTGGAGATTCGGCCTTGGTCATTAATCAGGTGACCAAGGATTGGAATTGTGTAGATGACAACATAAATGACAACATGACTGCTTATTGCCAAGAAGTGCAAAAACTCGAAGACAAGTTTGATGGATTGAAGTTCACACATGTTCTCCGAGATAATAACCAGGCGGCTGATGAGTTAGCCAAGATAGGATCATCTCGGTCTATAGTACCGCCGGGTGTTTTCCTACATGTTCTGGATTCCCCAACAATTTCTCCCCGGTCGGACATGTTGATGTGTATTGTTGCTGATCTTGTTGACGATGACGTCTCCAAGACCGACTGGCGCGATCCATTCATTCAGTAATTGGATAAGGGAACGCTGCCCTCGGATCCTGATGAGCAGCAAAGATTGGAGTTCCGATCTCGAGGATACTTGTTGGTGGGGGACCAACTTTACAAAAGGGGTGGTTCCAACATTTTGATGCGATGCATCTCAATTCCTGAAGGCCAGAAGTTGGTAGAAGAGATTCATTCGGGAATATGCGGTAATCATGCAGCTTTCAGGACTTTGGTCGGCAAAGCTTTCCGACAAGGGTTTTATTGGCCCACGGCGGTCGAAGACGCACACCAAGTTGTTCAGAAGTGTGAGGGTTGTCAATTCTTCGCTCAACAAACACATGTGCCTTCACATCAACTTCACATGATACCATTAACTTGGCCTTTTGCTGTTTGGGGGCTTGATATTATTGGTCCTTTTAAGAAAGCGCCAGGCGGGTTCACTCATTTGTTTGTTGCTATCGACAAATTCACCAAGTGGATTGAAGAGAAGCCGGTCGGCAAGATTACATCCAAGAAGGCGGTTGAGTTTGTCAAAGATATATTCACTCGGTTTGGAGTTCCTCATGATATCATTACTGATAATGGCACTCAATTCACTTGAGATGGGAATAAACATCCACTTTGCATCAGTGGCTCATCCGAAAAGCAATGGGTAGGTCAAATGGGCCAATGGTATGATTCTTCAAGGATTAAAGCCGCGGATATTTGACAGACTCAAACCTTATGCCGGTCGGTGGGTCAAAGAGTTGCCTTCAGTTCTATGGGGGCTTCAAACAAACACCAGTCGGGCTACTGGACAATCACCTTTTTCATTGGTCTATGGCTCAGAAGCTATGTTGCTGACTGAGGTCAGTCTTGTCTCGGCACGAGTTCAAGCGTACGATGAAAAGCTTTCTGAGGAGCACCGAGAGATTGATTTGATTGCGGCAGAGGAGTTGCGTGATCATACTCTATTTCGGTCGGCACTCTACCAACAAGGCTTGCATCGTTATTATAATAAGAATGTCCGCAGTCGCCACTTTCAAGTTGGAGACCTAGTGCTTCGCCGAGTGCAATCGACAAAGAATCAGCATAAGCTCTCTCTGAAGTGGGCAGGACCGTACGTAGTGAAGGAAGTCACTCGCCCGGGGGCTTACCGATTGATGTATGAAGACGGCAATGATATTCCAAACTCCTAGAACATAAATCAGCTACGTCATTTCTATACTTAGCTATTATTTTGTGTATTTATACATTATTTATGAATGAAACTTCGGTCTTTTTTAATGAAAGATTTTCTGATGATTTTCGTTCTATATCTGTCTTGATTCCTTAATTTATACTATTAAACAATCAAGCTAGGGGGCTAGCAATAATGTCCCATCTTGGTCTAACCATATTTTGGTTTTGGCCTATTTTTGACCGACTTATTATCATGAGATCTTGAGATCTTGAGTTTTGGTGTTTATTATTTTGGTCTTACGCTTATACATCGTGGTTAAATACTTTGTGTTGCACATCAGACTACCACTACACTAAACCCAGAGCCAAAAGTGTGAGAGGTCATGTGTCGATTGGTTAATTCTGTTTGTTACACGGTTATAGGTTACAACCTAATATGTTATGACAGACCGATGCAATCTTTGTTTCTCTTGATAGAAACATGTCAATGATATCTTTGTCAAACTTCTAAAGCTATAAAAGCATAAGATTAGTTTATACACAAGTATCATTACAAAACCACTACTAATGTTTTACAATATTACAGGATTATATCTCCTTTGAAGGAGAAGAAGAGTCAGCCCGAAGTTTGACCTCTGGAGTTGCTGGGGGAGTCGGCACGGTCGGATTGATTTCTATATTTTCGACCAAGGCCTGGGAAGTCTCTAGCATGGAATCCAGGAGCAGCTGACATTGGTCGTCGGTCAGGTCGGGGTTAAAGCCCTCTTTGATCTTGTCCAATGGCAGAGCAGGAGACTAGGATTGGCAAATCACCAGCACTTGACTCCCGGCTTCGGTCGCCACTCGCCGAGTGCTATGAGCAATGGCTTCTGATGCATGCTCCAACAAGTAGTCCAGAGAGTGACCGGTCTACTCTACTCGGTTAGCATGAACATAGTTTATTGCTTTCCGAGCGGCGTAAGATAGAGCTGCAAATAATAATTATTGGTCGTGATGATCAACAGAAGAATCAAGCAGAAGAAAGAAGTCGAAGGCTTACTGGCAAGTTTACATTTGAAAGATTTGGAGACAGCCTTAGTCTCCTCTATCTTCGCGTCAGTCCCCTTCAGCTCCTCCTGCAACCGAGTGATCTCGGTCTTCTGGTCTTCAACCAATTTGGAGAAGCTTTCCTTCTCAACCTTCAAGGCGTCAACGAACCTCTGCTGGTTGGAAGTCAACTTCTCCAGATCGGTGATTTTTTTATCATGAGCTAAAAGTAAAACTTTTAGCGTTAGAGTGGTCAGTAGATTGCTTAAATATGGATGGTAGGAAAACTTACCAGCCAGATCTACGCGAACTTGGTCTAAGACCTTGTTTATCTCATGTCGGTCGGCCAACAGCTTCTTGTTTTCCTCTAGGGCCTTGGAGAGCTGCTGACCGGTGACTAGCAAGACAAATAAGAAGTTAGTCTAAAACATAAAGACAAGAAGATTAGGCAACCAAGGACATACCGAAAGTTTCGGCTTCAAGATATTCCACTCTAGCCTGCTTTCGCTCCATAAGAGCATACACTTTCTGATATGCAAGAAGATAAATGAGCTAAAAAATGAGAGCGAAGCAAGGTAAAAGCATAATGTTGAGTTACCTTGCTGGACTCCCGGTGTTGGTGCAAAATCTCTGCATCCTCTACCTCAGGCCGACCAAGCATATCTGTAGGAAGAGTTCTTTTACCTTTGTCAAGAGGCAAAGAGATATTAGTCCGAGTGGTCTGAGACAAAGGCTCGAGAGTGGAGGCAGGAACCGTCTTTTCAAACGGTTTATCCACTTCGGTCGGCGTGTTTGAAGACTTGCCAACCGAATGGGACACACCAGTCGGACGAGGTGGGAGCTCAGACCGAGTATCCTCAGATCCCTGAGCACTTTGAGAATCACTTGTCCGACTGACCAAGAAAAAAATATAGAAGAAAGAAATCAGGAAATGTTGAGATCAGCAATAAGAGACAAGGAGTATAGGGTTTAAAGATTAAACCTGGGAGCCTTCTTGAGCTTGATTCGGCATAGCCTCTTCTTTGAAGAAGTCGACTGAAAATTAGTCTCCTTCCTCTTTTGAGAGGGGTGGTCAGTCTTGCCAGTCTGCACTACCTCTTCCATTGACCTCTGAGTTGGGCTCGGGGGCTCCAGTCGGTCTGAAGGTTGGCTGGAGGTTGTAGGAGCAGGTTGACCAGCATCTGCGGCAGTTATTTCTTCATCGTCGTCCTGGTCCCCCACATATTGGCATCGGCGCGCGATAGTCCGCTTCTGGAGCTTGTCAGGGGAGGCCAGAGTAACGACGGGAGTGATGCTGACTGGCCGAGCGCCTGTGGAGGAACTTGAACCCCCAGCACCGGTCAGCGGTGTCTTCTTGACATAATCAGGTCCCTCAGTATCGGTCTGAGGGAGCGGGGGATGAGATATATAAGTATCCAGCACCTGCATAAAGATCAAAACATTGAGTACAACATCAAGATAGGATAACAAGGGCTAGCTAAAGGCAGACTGAGGCTTACTCAGGCTCGCATTATGCCCTTGTTATACGCCTTTGTGACCAAAGAATGGTCCTGAAGAATTTCCCCTTCAAACATCTTCACCAAGCGTCTTCGGCGGAGTTCACCATTTGGTGGATCCGGCACCTCCCTTGTCTCATCCTCATTAACATAGTCCCATGCCGGGTGACATTGAAGCTTCAGGGGCTGAACTCATCGGATGATAAAGCTTTTGGCAACTGTGATGCCATCGACGCCTTCAGCTTTTAGATCGGCAATTTTCTTAAGCAGAACGACCACTTGAGGATCGGTCAGATCGGGCCTCTCTGTCCAATGCGCTTGGGGAAGCCTTTGCACCAGTGAAGTCGGCAAGAACAGGGGGAGGGTTGTCACAATAGAACCACTCATCCTTCCAATTCTTGTTTCCGGTCTTCAATGGGACATTGATGTAGGCCTCCTTCTTGCGTAACTGGACGCCGACGCTGCCTATGGCCACTTGGTTTTCCTTGGTAGGCAGCGGTCGGAGGAGAAACAGATGGCGGAAGAGATCAAAATGGGGGAGAATGCCAAGAAAAGCTTTGCACAAATGTACGAAGATGGCAATATGAAGAATGGAGTTGGGATTAAGGTTGACAAGCTCAATCCCATAAAAAAAAAGGAGCCCATGCAAAAAACTGCAGCAGTGGACTCCAAAGCCATGCTCAAAGAATGAGCAAAACACTACGATCTGCTGGTGAATGGGGATGGGGCAGGATTCGCGAGGTACCTTCCAGTCGATCCGAGCCTGCTCTGGAAGGACGCCATCCAACACCATCTTGTTCATATCAGCCTGTGAAAGGCTGCTCTTTGAGAACTCCCGAAGTTGCTCCAGGATGTCGACCTCCAACGAGGACGACACGGTGGCGGCGGTGGCGGAAGAAGCTGGGATTGAAATGGAAGTCCTTTTGCGACCCATCGTGAACAGGGTTGAACGCGGTGAAGGAGTTTGAAAAACTTCGCCAAAGCTCGGGGGCTAAACACGGCAGGATCTATGGCGGTCGGAAGCGAGAAAGCTAACCCTAGCCGGAAAAACAGAGGAGTCATGAGAGCAGAGAAGGCGCAAGGAAGACGAAGAGTTCACGGGCAAATGTGGCGTGGACTGAAGATCAACCTGGTGCAACCTTTTATACCCTTGCCTTTTTTGACCTAAGGGTCCCATGGGCCTGGGTGGGCCATACTATATTGCGACCCTAATATTAACTTAGAGGTTAATTAAGGGTTTAAGCCCATTAGGGTTACAAACCTAGAAAAATGAGACTCGGGGGCTTCTTTGATGAGAAGTACCCGAGAATTATTTCACCATATCTATGTGATTTGATGATCTTGTGACAAAGGACTTGATGGTCATATGGTACAAGTTCAAAGGTTATGGTGTTGACTAAAGTCAAATAACCAGAATTACCAAATTTGGACTTAAACGGGTGATTGGAATTAGGGAAGAGCTATATTTGACAAAAGTCATTTAGCTAAATATTGAATATGACTAGAGTCATAAAATTCCGACCGACCTATCACTCGAAAATAATATGTGCCACTCGGCCGGTTTAATGATCGGTCAGCAAAGTGGTCACTTAGCAATAGGACCCAAGGGTATGATAACCAGAGGTCTGAAAGATTCAAACTTGATGGTTTGAATATCTATAAACAAATTAATAAGAGATAATACAATTAGACTCTTGCATTATTTGTTAGTCTCCAAATTATACAAGAGTCGGGGGCTACACCTGATCAGGTGCACCTGACCGATGCACCAGATCTATCGGAAACTTCGATAACAAGGTCTTCCTAATTTATGATCTTTAGATCATTCAGAGAATTAAATCTCAAAATCAGAAAGCACTCGGGGGCTGCTGTGGGATACTTGCTTTACGGGTATCCTCATACAAGGCTAAAGTCGGTGGCCGACCGGGTATTTCATCAACAAGGAAGCCGACTGACTCGGCTTGGAGTGCAAGACAAGAAAGATTAGACTTGCTATATAGAATCATTGTGGAGTACGACTAGGGCTCTGCTTGTACCCCCCTGCCGACCGAATATATAAGGCGGCCGGGTACCCTCCATCGGGAAGAGGAAAAATTAGAGGTAGCTAGAGGCAATTTCGACACAACATCTTGTGACAATCAATACAATACAGAACACAGGACGTAGGGTTTTTACTCTCATTGAGAGGGCCCGAACTTGTATAATTTGGCGTCTTGTGTAACCATTATAGTTCTTGGTCTCGACGTAGCCCTATATATTTATTATCGGTCTTGAGCATCGACAGACTTGTTCTTCTATAGGCTTGGCCTTATTATCTTCTTTCATGGTCCGCCGAGTGGCGGAGGTATTTTCTGAAGCTTTCTTCTTAGCTTCTTCTTGTAGTCTACCTGTCCTTTCAGCCAGAGACTCTTCTTCATCAGAATCTTCAATGTGTGCCTTGCGACGCTTGGGGGCTGATGGCCGTGTGGGTGATCTTCCTTAAGGCGTTGGAGGCAATGGTGGATTGGACACATAAACATCTAGGTTCTAGAATACGTATAAAATATTAATCACTACTAAAGATAGAGGATATAGTATCAACTATCGAAGAGCTGAACAGATAACTTACAGGACTTCTATCAGTTTTGGCATGATGTCCGCATTTCGCGTTCCCTGGGGCCAGTTAAGCACTGACGAGAATATATTCTCTAAACATAGAGTTAATTCCATATCTGATAATTCTTCTGGCACCTCCATTGTGGGATCTGAACCCATTTGAAACTTCCATCCAGGAATGTGCCGTTTCTTGATGGGCTGCACGCAATGATATATGAAGCTTGCGGCAACATGTACTCCAGTATATCCTTTGGACTTAAGAAATGCAATTTCCTTCAGTATGGCATCCACTTGAGATTGCTTGTTTGGAGCGGCTTTTTCTGACCACTCGGGACGTAGTGTAGGGGCTTCAGCTATCATTTCCGACAGAGGAGGGGCATGGTTCCCGTGATAGAACCAGTCTACATGCCAACCTTTATTTGTGGAGGGGAGGGGTAGTTCAATGTACTTGGATTTATTCCTTAACTGGAAGCCAGCCCCTCCGATCACTCTGTTATTGTTCGATTTCAAGACAAACAATTCCTTGAAAGTATCAAAATGGGGATGAATCCCCAGGAATACCTCACAAAGATGGATAAAAATGGCAATATGCAGGATTGAGTTGGGGTTCAGGTTGATGAGGTTGATGCCATAAAAGAAGAGCAGACCACGGAAGAAGTTGCAACAGGGAATTCCAAATTGGCGGTAGAAAAAGGAGGAGAAAATAGTGATTTGGTCGACCACAGGTTGGGGAAATTTCTGACCAATAGCTTTGATCCATCCGCCGGTTTGTTGATCTTGAAGCACTCTATCAATCACCATCCTGTTGATCTTTTTTGCATTCATGGCCGATGCCAGGAATTCTTGGATGGTGGTGGGGATGTTGTACACGGCTTCTTCCTCGCCTTTCTTAGGAGATGATTGCTTCTTGGACTGGGCTCTGGTGCTTTGGCAGGTTCGCTTTGGTGCCATTAAGGCAAGCAAGCAGCTGTGTAGAGATGTTGGGGGAAATGGAGCTTCGAGATCTAGGGTTTTAGTGTCTCTGACGACGGCGGCTGCAAAATGAAGACGAAGGGATGTGAATGTTTTGGCGGCACCTTTATAAGGGAAGGATAACCTAACGGGTCATGGGTTCTCATAACCCGATATTCCAGTCTCGTGAATCGGTAGGTGCCTTTATTGTGCTATTGAGAATCATTTTAGCGTTAACCTTGGATGTTGTGGGTCTCGATGTTAGTGAGAACTCACTCAGATTGTTATAGTTTCAACCTTGGAAGTTGTACCTTTCGATATTTCGTGATAAATCACTTATAGTATTACGATTTCAACCTTGGAAGTTGTACCTTTTGAGATTTTGTGATAAATCACTCTGATTGTTACGGTTTCAACCTTGGAAGTTGTACCTTTTGAGATTTGCAATAAATCACTCGGAGTATTATGGTTTCAACCTTGGAAGTTGTACCTTTCGAGATTTCGTGATCAATCACTCAGATTATCTCAACACCAATTTTGGGGGTGTTGACACTTCTTAACGTCGCACCAGAATTATTACTATCCCCGGCAACGGCGCTAGAAATGCTTGCTCGTATTTCCTATGTTCACAGATAAATCCGCAAGCGCACGGATACCGATGTAGCACATCACCTAGGAGTATTCTAGGTTATCGAATCACAGGGAACGTGTGTGTATCGATCCTCTAACTAATCCGTCCAAGGACAACAAGATATGGTAGGCAAAGGGTAGAGAGGATTCCTAATGGTTAAGGATCCTATAATGAGATTGGTTTGGTCTCTACTGCTTACTTCGGGCACCGGTTTACCCCTGCATCCACAGGCGACTCCGGCCAATAGCTCTACGACGTACCTGAATGTGGAGGATTACTAAGGCCGAATAGGGTTGTCACCACCTACCGACTACCTCTAACAAACCATGGGGCATGCGGAAAACAAAGGTAATCTCTAGCCTAGACACCACGTCTACGCTATCAATTACTATCCTAGTCTCGGATCCACGCTTATAGAAGACTAAGATACTCTAATTAAATAGAGCGATGATCCCGTAAGCAATAAAGGAAAGAACTTACTTAAATAAGAAACTCAAATACCAAAGAGGAAACACGAACACTTACTTGAAAAAGAAAGCATCAGTCGAGGTACAAGCGTGGGGAAGATCTCCGACAAACCCGGCGCTTCCCCGAACTCTCCCTCACTCTCTCCCTATTTTCTAAGCACTTTGGCAGTGCTAAAGCCTTTTGAAGTGCAGCTCTGTACTCTTCTTCTTGTGTGTTGTCTTTTCTACCGAATTTCCCCTCTATTTATAGGTGGCGGAGACTTGGCGGGTACTTCAAGGTGGAGGAGAGTCGGTGGGCAAAAATTCCCCCGTCGGGCGGCGGGCCACGCCGGGCGGCCACGTGTGCCGGGCGGCCGGGCATGCCGGGTGGCATGCACCACCGGGCGGCAGCCCAGGCCGGGCGGCCACGGGATTTGGTCTGTTTCTAACCAACTCGCTTCGGACGGCTTAAATCTTGTCTTGATGGCGGTTCCTTGGTTGGTTTCCCCCGAAATCTCCGTTTTGGGGTCGGTAAGCCTCATGGCCCTCATGGGCTGGTAACCCTGGGTGGCCAACCCAGGCCGGGCGGCAGGCCAGGTCGGGCGGCACACCCTACCGGGCGGCAAGCCCAGGCCGGGCGGCCTGGCAGGCCAGGCGGCGGCCTGTGCCGGGTGGCAGCCCCTTTCAGGTGCCGACCCCCTCCGGGTCATGTTTTGACTTGTCCAAGTTATGCCACATGAATGCCTCCTTTATTTCTCCACTTTTTCCCTCCTCGGTCTAAGAATGGAAAACGGCCTTGTTTTGGAGTGTTTTGCAGGGTTGGCAGGGTCGGGTGATCAGCCTCATGACGACTCTGTTTGACCCACCGGGTGGCTGATTTCAGCCTGATATGACCCTGTCGGCTGGGTTCTGATTTCAGTCATCACGACCCTGCCGGGCCCTGTTTTTAGCCTCATATGACCCTGTCGGCCTGCGTTTCTTCATGTTTTTAGCATATTTTGCTCTTTTTGCCTGCAAACACATGTCTCACCAAAACTCGTGGAAATGGTTAATAATAAACTGCTATCACTATTTTGTTTATTCCTTTTATGTTGTTTATGCAAGGATTTGATGGTCGGATTTAGCATCTAAGGACCGTCAACAACACCCCCACACTTAGTCTTTGCTCGTCCTCAAGTAAAGGAATAGAGACTAAGGTGAATCATAACTTCAATTGGTATGATGGTAGCATGCAAATTATTCCAAGTCATACTTGTACCTATGAACTTTTAAAGTTTCTATCATGTTACCTTGGGTGGTTGAAGGATGGAATGGTCCTGACTCTATTCATCTTCACTCATTCTGCTATGTAGATTGGGTTTTTGAAAAGATTTTCAAAACAAATCATAGTTGCACCCCTCAAATGATTCTCTCAAATCGCTCAATGTGTATGGTTCCTCACAAGGACATTGCCTCTTTTCATCCTACTTCTAAATATGGCTTTATGTGAAGCTCAAGGTAGGGATAAAAGGGAGGCATACTTGTGTCTCCTATATTACTAAGTCAAAAATTGGATCCATGGAGAACAATTCATGAACTTTTGATCAAGCATGTGCACATGTGGATATGTGGATGGAAAATGACTGAATGTGAATACTCCCTTTTCTTTTAAGATGCTCCCTCCCTTCTATTGGATAGGCGTTTTAGAACATGGGCTAATTCTTTCTCTATTTTTTCACCTTTTTTTAAGAATCATGAATAGCCCATGTCACTTTTACAAGGATATTTGGAGAGGGAGTCTATCAGAATATGATGGAGTACTTTATTTAATGGATGGATGATGACATGGAATTGATATCTTCTAGTGTAGAAGAAATAGCACATGAATGATGGATATGGTGGTGCTAACTTCCAGTGAAGAAAGTACTAGCAAAGTGGTGTGCACAAAATCTTGATCAAAAAGTCATAAATAGTAACTCACAAGGGTCACAACAATTTGACAAAGTTCAATGAAACAACAAGTAGCATATGCATAAGATTTTCAATAAGTTCATCATATGGCTTTGGTAGGAAGATATAATCATTGAGGAGTCAAGCTATTGATTTTAATTTCAGTAAGAAAAATTCCCAAGCACATCAAGCATAAGAGAAAGATTCATTTCGTCAAACCATATCTCATGCATCAACTACCTAGGTGACATGCTTTCCTAAAGATGTAGTTCATAAGCAACAAGTCTATGAACTAGGAATAAGGAGCATGCAAGCCAACCAAATAGAAGCATGAAATAACATGAGTCTTCCACAAGGTTCATTTTAGTTTTCTAGTTAAACTTTTTTGATTGATTCAAGATAAGTTTGGTTTAACTTGGAAACTAGGAGGAAAGGGATAGAGTGTGCAAATCGTCGCTATGGAAGGTGTAGAGTTCAAGGGGAACCATGGCTGGGTCGATTGCCCTTGTAGGTTGGTCGACATTGCTTGGAGCCTAATCGCCTCGCCCTATGTCGTGTTGTCTTAAGTGACAATGCACAACGTGTCAATGGGAGGCCTTGTATTGTTTGTGCGTTGAGAATCTAGAAGGCCTCCCCCACACTTGATCTTGTACCTGACTGCTTTATTTGAAGAAGAACAAAAACAAAAACAAAAAGGGTGAAAAGAAAAAGGGACTCTACTGGCTTTATGGCCAAATAGAGTCACAACTTTATTTATTATTATTTTTTCTTTTCTAGGCACACTATAAAATTGAATTGAATAGAAATAAAAAGGGGAAATAAACTAAAGCGCGATTGGGCGGAGTTCATAGCTGGATGTGCAATTGGGTCCACAGACGGCGGTGGCTCAAAAAACTCGCCCTTCGGAGCAGAGAATGATAGAATAGAAGTTTGCTCCATGGTGGAAAAAGAAAAGAAATAAAAGGAAAAGGAAACAAAAGAAAAGATACGAGGACAAACAAGGTTCAAAGATGATACAACAACCGTTCCCCGGCAACGGCGCCAGAAATGCTTGTTGACACTTCTTAACGTCGCACCGGAAATATTACTATCCCCGGCAACGGCGCCAGAAATGCTTGTTGACACTTCTTAACGTCGCACCAAAATTATTACTATCCCCGGCAATGGCACCAGAAATGCTTGCTCGTATTTCCTACATTCACAGATAAATCCGCAAGCACACGGAAACCAATGTAGCACTTCACCTAGGAGTATTCCAGGTTATCGAATCACAGGGAACGTGTGTGCATTGATCCTCTAACTAATCTGTCCAAGGACAACAAGATATGGTAGGCAAAGGGTAGAGAGGATTCCTAATGGTTAAGGATCCTATAATAAGATTGGTTCGGTCTCTACTGCTTACTTCGGGCACCGACTTACCCCTGCATCCACAGGCGACTCTAGCCAACATCTCTACGACGTACCCGAACGTGGAGGATTACTAAGGCTGGATAGGGCTGTCACCACCAACCGACTACCTCTAACAAACCGTGGGGCACGCGGCAAACAAAGGTAACCTCTAGCCTAGACACCACGTCTACGCTATCAATTACTGTCCTAGTCTCGGATCCACGCTTGTAGAAGACTAAGACACTCTAATTAAATAGAGCGATGATCCCGTAAGCAATAAAGGAAAGAACTTACTTAAATAAGAAACTTAAATACCAAAGAGGAAACACGAACACTTACTTGAAAAAGAAAGCATCCTTGGAGGTACAAGCGTGGGGAAGATCGCTGACAAACCCGGCACTTCCCCCGAACTCTCCCTCTCTCTCTCCCTATTTTCTAAGCACTTTGGCAGTGCTAAAGCCTTTTGAAGTGGAGCTCTATACTCTTCTTCTTATGTGTTGTATTTTCTACCGAATTTCCCCTCTATTTATAGGTGGCGGAGACTTGGCGGGTACTTCAAGGTGGAGGAGAGTCGGTGGGCAAAAATTCCCCCGCCAGGCGGCGGGCCACGCCGGGCAGCCACGTGTGCCGAGCGGCCGGGCATGCCGGGCAGCATGCACTGCTGGGCGGCAGCCCAGGCCGGTCGGCCATGAGATTTGGTCGGTTTCCAACCGACTCGCTTCAGACGGCTCAGATGTTGTCTTGATGGCGGTTCCTTGGTCGATTTCCCCCGAAATCTCTGTTTTGGGGTCGGTAAGCCTCATGCGCCTCATGGGCTGGTAACCCTGGGTGGCCAACCCAGGCTGAGCGGCAGGCCAGGCCGGGCGGCAAACCCTGCCGGGTGGCAAGCCCAGGCCAGGTAGCCTGGTAGGCCGGGCGCCTTTCGGGTGCCGACCCCCTCCGGGTCATGTTTTGACTTGTCCAAGTTATGCCACATGAATGCCTCCTTTATTTCTCCACTTTCACCCTCCTTAGTCCGGGAATGGAAAACGGCCTTGTTTTAGAGTGTTTTTCAAGGTTGGCAGGGTCGGGTGATTAGCCTCATGACGACTCTGTTTTGACCCACCGGGTGGCTGGTTTCAGCCTGATATGACCCTATCGGCTGGGTTCTGATTTCAGTCATCACGACCCTGCCGGGCCATGTTTTTAGCCTCGTATGACCCTGTCGGCCTGCTGTTTTAAGGCAGAATCGGCTGATGGGGCGTTTCTTCATGTTTTTAGCATATTTTGGCTCTTTTATACCTGCAAACACATGTCTCACCAAAACTCGTGGAAATGGTTAATAATAAACTGCTATCACTATTTTGTTTTTTCCTTTTATGTTGTTTATGCAAGGATTTGATGGTTAGATTTAGCATTTAAGGACCGTCAACAGGGGGCTATATTTTTTGTGTGTCAAAATGCTCCATCTGATACATCACCAATCTTGGGGGCTATGGAATTTCAATTTTGTGACAAATCACTCGGATGGAGGTAGCATCAATATTGGGATTGTTGTTTGTAAATTGATGATGCATCACTTGGTTTATGATGGCAATTTATCTGAAGACTGTGTAATTAAGCTTTGAGGATTATTATGATTGAATCTGGATATCGGATATTTATTTTTAAAAGAACTCACAAGTTGCTTTGGTAAAGACTCAACACCTTCTGAGTTGGGGGCTGTAATTATAGAGTATGCCTTTTTTTCAGGCGTACGTGAATTAAAATTATCAGCTACAACAAAAGAAGCACTTTCCAATTTCAAAAGATGTCGAGATGAATCCAGGCGATGTTTTCAAGATTGGAAAGTTCTTGGGGGCTACTGTAGGACATATGTACCTGGGATACCTAACCACTCGGCTATATGGCCGAGTGGGCCGGGGGCTCGGTTATGATGTATTTGGCCTAGGAGATATTTACTTAGATATTTGTTTTAGTAAGCAGCAAGTTAGGTTAGCAGATATGTTGATAGATAGAATCTGTTGTAACCGACTAAAAGATTACCATGTAAACCTCTGCCCTTCGGATATATAATGAGGGTAGAGGGTCATCAACAAACCAGAGATTCGCATTGGAACCCTAATTCCAGTGCGAACCCTAGCAATATAGAAACACCAAATAGGATGTAGGGTTGTTATCCTTCGGGAGGCCTGAACCTGTATAAACCCTGTGTCTTGTGTCCATCGATCTTTCATACTCATACGTATACCTAGATCTACTATCGAGGATATCTCTCGAGAGATGCTAGTAGTGTGGTTTAACGGTGACAGCACTAAGCCTGTGCAGCACTATTGGATAGTTGAGTAGGGTAAGATACTCATGCTGAAGGACCGAGAAGGCGACCAGAGGGGGGATGAATGGGAGCCAATCAAAATTCTCCAAGAGAACTTGGCCTATATCCCAAAAACAACCCAAGCCAACCTTAGAACCGATCACCAAGACTACACACACCAACTCGTGGTCTACTAGCCCTAGGAATGATCAACCACAGCAAACAAACATAGCAGAAACAACAATAAACAGCAGAGACTCGAGATAGTCAAAAACCTCACAAAGTTGTACCTTCTAAACCACCACCAGTAGTGCAGGTCAGGGCCATCAGCAGTGCCGGTGAGACCCATCGGCAGTGCCGATCGACCTCGATAGAATAGAAAAAACTTTCAGGATTTTGGCAAATCTTCTCCAAAACCTAATCAAACGAACTCCAAATGATGCGATTTTTGGATCAGTGAATCCTTAGCACCTCACGACCCTAATCCTAGAAGATCAACTCAATTGGCTCAATAAATCATCACAAATTTTACATCCTATGCCAAGAACACCAAAAAGGGAAACTAGAGAAATCCTTCAAATTGAAGGTGCTAGAGCTATGGATTCGGTCAAGGACCCATGAAGGATTGTTCTAGCTCATCATAGCAACAAGTTCCTCAAGAAATTCGCCCCAAAAACTCATTCAAAAAGGAGATAAAAAATTCCCATGAAAATAGCTCCAAAAATAGGGAAAAAGAGAAATTCAGGATTTAGGGAGAGAGGAAAATCTTGAGCACGAAAATAAATCTCATGTCATGGAAACATCCTTACAAGATTCATAGATACAAGGCTTTTGAATGAAGTCCTAACACAAGGCTAATGGGAAGAGAGGTGTGGCGCCCCTTCCCGGAGGATCGAGGTCCCGACGGTGCTGATAATGTAGACACTTGATAATACAACAATGGTTCAAATTTAAGTTAAATATTATATCAATAAGTCATCAAAGTGCAGCGGAATATTACAAGTTCATAATGTTTTTGAAAACACAGCGGAAGCGAATAATGATAAGGAGCTACGAGCTCGATGGTACAGCATAGTAATGATTCCTGCCCGAAGAACCATCACTCTAGGAACACACATCAATACTGCGGTGGCGAGTCGGACTCCCAGTGGGCAGTCCAACCCTCAGTGACTTGCATGTCCCAGGGCAGCACATTCTCAGGCTACTCTACCTCTTCATTACCTAAAAACAACAGTGACACAAATCCTGAGTACTAATTACTCAGCAAGACTTACCCGTCGGACTTCTAGGTATGCAATGGCTCTAATAGGTGGCTTGTTTGAAAAGACTCGCACTAAGCAACCTATTAGTTCTATCAAGTTTTATTCATCAAGTTAATTGGGTAGAGCAGAATGTAACTTTAGTTGCAACAATAAGATAATAAAGCAATACATAAAGTAAGTACAACATAAGAGCCACAAGAGTATCGTCAACAATAAGCATCATAATCAGTTCCCAAGTACCATGTGCAACTACATGATGACTCAGTGACCAAGTGGTACTCATTACTGCGAGGGACAGAAATTGCAATTGATTTACACCAGCTGGGAAAACCCGAGATACACGACACATACGCACAAATTAAGGTCGTATATGGCAACCTTTCGCAAGGACGAAAAACAACTTGGTCTGGGTCCAGTCTCAGCGAGTGGGCATGCCGTTCTACCGACAGTACTTCGCGGTATGAACCGCCCACTCCAGCAGCAGAAGGGTCAACGACCACTGTACTAGGTACCGTCCTCATTGCCGCGCCAATGCTACATCAGTTTACTAGTGCCTATAGACTAGCATGCATTCGGTACTGTTCAATACTTGACCAAGGGGCCGACCACGGACGGGTCCTAGGTTCGACAAGGCAGGGCTACCGCAGTCAACACCCATGTATTGCTGCAAACCTACACATGCATCTTCCCTGCCCGGTCATATCATTGAAATAAACTTCTTTTATAGGTTCTCGTTCTAGTGGTCCAGTTCATTCCTTAGTATTAATATCTACCGAGCCTGTAGTTACTAAACATAGCGACACAGTACCGATACTACCATGGTTCTAATGACAGTGGCATGGGTCATTTGGGTATCATGCAAGGTGGGTTCCAATCAACTCCTATGACCTAATGCAATAATCATAGACACTAGTAATATTGAAAACTAGCAACTTTATAAAATGACAAATGAAAACCGGGGCTTGCCTGAATCGACACTAGTGTTAGCGACTTCAATCTCTTGTTCCTGAGACTCAGTCTCCTTCTGATGATCCTCTTCGGGCTCCTGGTTGTCATTACCTATATGATGACAAAGGTGTTAACGGTATTGTCGTAAGACTGTTATATGCAATGATATGATACATGCAAGAACATCGTATTTTGATGTCGATAAATTATTATTATATTCTCGAAGCCATATGCTTCAATGTTCTCGAAGCCATATGCTTCAAAGAAAAAAATTAGAGTTTCATCATTTTATATGTGTTAATCATTTATTTAGGGTTGTTATAGTTTTTTAGAACAATTAAGCAATTAAAATAGTAACCAATCGATTCTGGACTTGAGTGATTTATCATGAATAGGGACATAGATGAATTGCATTTTCACCAAGTTACAGCCTCTCGATATTATTATTCTATTTACTAGCATTTATTCAAGTTAAAGCATTACATAATTAATAGAGTATTAAATACTGCAGAATTAACTTAACCAAAAATCAGGGTGGTGTATTACCATGAAATAACAGTGCATGCAAAATATTAGAATTAAATTCAATTCCTAGAATTATTAAGGAATTAATTAATGTTTACACAAGTTATTTAATTAATTAAAATATATTGACAGACAAAGCTGGTTATCATTTTACTAAAATACAGAACATTATTATGAAGCTAACAAAATTGGTTTGAGGTCATTTGGACTTAAAATAAATTTACTATGCATTTTAGAAGTTTTAGTAGTTTTCTGTAATTTTCAGAGAATTACGGGTTTAGTTTTTAACACGTCAGTGCCATGTGGCAACCACGTCAGCACCACGCGGGTTCCAGCTCAGCTACCAAGAGGATGCCAGCGGGCTCGTCGGAGCGGGGTCACGTTTGCCAGAGGGCTCGCCGCCGGGCACTACGCGGGTCAGAAACTCGCCGCGGAAGCAGTAAAACAAGGCACGCACTAAGGCGGAGAGACTGGTGGAGGTCGCGGGATCGGGATCTCACCGGAAGGTGGTCGTCGGCGAGAGGCGGCAGGAGAGGGAGATCTGGCGGGTTCATGGGAACGGCTCGGAGCAGAAAAACAAACGGGCTCTACTCCTACAGCTTCACGGCGACTCGGGGAGGCTCGGCATCACATCGGTTAGCATCGGAGGAGGCCGAAAGTAGGGGCTCGTCGTGGAGGCGGCTTCGGTGATTGGCGGCGATGGATCAGGACCGGGGAAAAGCAGGATGCCGACATCCTGGTGCACGAAATCAAAGGAGAACTGAGTCAGGGGTTGCGTTGAGATTTTGCGCTTACGAGTGAAAAGGAACGGGACGAGGAGGCTCACCGATTGCTGCGAATTACGGTTAACGGCAGAGGACGTCGTTGGGGAATTCACTTCTGGTTTTCCTTCAATTCAGTCTTAGTTGTGCACGAACTTGGCTAGGCAGGGCCAGAGGAGGGTAGAGGGGGAGTACGCGAGTGCGTTGAAGCTCTCAGCTCGAGTTGGAAGGCAAGGAAGCAGTGGCTGCGAGAGGTCGACTCAGGTTCGGTAATGGCGACTGGTGGGCCAGAGAAGAAATGGAAGAATAGAGGGTTGAAGTGAGAGAGCAGCTCGGTTCCGCGTGGCTCACCTATGCGCTTTAGATGCCGCGGGGAGGTCAGCGAGGTGGTTGAGGCCAGAAGCAGCAAAGGGGGGAGAATTGAAAGGTTGCCGGTCGGGTCGGGTTATCGTGCAGAGAGGGAGAAGAGGGGAAAAACGGCTGTTGGTTCACGCGCTTGGCAGAGGCAGAAGGACAGAGCGGAGACCGCTGTAGCGCGCACGTGTTTCCGAGGCGGGGAGTGTAGACAGGCCGAGTCACGCGTCGGCGTTGCCGTGCGGCAGAGTGAAGCCGGCAGGTCCTGCGCCAGTGGGAGGGAAGAAGAAAAAGATTTTGCGCTGCAGCCCTCCAGGATTTTGATTTCTTACACCTAGGTCCCTGGTCAACACCGGTTTTTAATAAATCAAAATAAAATAGCTAGGGTTTTCCTAAAATGGTGAAATTTGGTGGACTGACTATTTAAATGGTGGAGAACACTCTAGTGAAATTTATTTGTAATTTTCCTAAAAATATTTTTAGAATTTAATAAATGCATTATTTAGTTACTTGAGAATGAATTAATTAATTATGGGTCTTGCTAATCAGATAAAATGCCCAATAAATTCATAATATTCTATTTTATTATTACCAAACTGATTATGAATTTATTTGACATGAGTTGTATTGAAATTTTTAAATTGCTTCAATAACTTGGTTGTAGGGTATTTATTTGTCTAGAATTAAATCATATAGATGGGCTCTATCATTTCATGCTATATTTTCCATGGTTAGTGCTCCTCATGTTTGTTCAATTAAAGTGAGACACCTGGGGTGTCACAGCCCTCCCTCCTTAAAGAAATCTCGCCCCAAGATTAAGAACAAGGTAAACTAGAGGGAAGTACGGCGGTCAAAACATACCCGTGTATGACAACCAAAACTTCGGGTAGTGAGTACTCAGAAATTCTTCAGATTCCCACGTGGATTCATCTTCTGAGTGATTACTCTATTGAACTTTATAGAATTTGAGGGTTCTATTACGGGGTGTGCGCTCTTCTCGTCGAGGATCTTGAATGGTTGTTCGAAGTATGTGAGGTCGGGTTGGAGTTGGTCATATTCTTCCAAAATCTTGTCAATGGGTGGCTTGAGACATCGCTTAAGCTGAGAGACGTGGAAGGTGTGATGAACTCCAGATAGGTTAGCGGGTAACTCCAGCTTATAGGCCACGTTTCCACATCGTTCCAAAATATAATGGGGAGCTAACTTTCCCTTGACTCCAAACTGTTGGATACCCTTCATAGGAGACACCCTGAGATAGACGTAATCACCCTTGTTGAAGTACAATGGCCTACGCCGTCTGTTTGCATACTTCTCCTGACGGCATTTAGCAGCTTTAAGATATGCTTGAATGGTACGAACCTTTTCTTCAGCATCCTTGACAAGGTCGGGACCAAAGGTTACCCTTTCTCCAGATTCAGACCAGTTTAGCGGTGTTCTACAACTGTGACCATAGTGATGTAGATATGGCCCGACCTTCCGAGAGGTAAGGGGATAAACTCGAATTTGGGGAACTCGGTGTCGATGACCCGGCTTGAATCAGACACGATCCAACCCCGCAACCGTTACACCAAGCACAACTTGATTGTTTCTGCAAGCGAAATCGAGAACACAAGCAAGAGAGGATAAACACGCAATCTGAAATTGCAAATATGGATGAAGCAAATCACAAGAAAAGGTTCAAGCTCTAAACACAAAAGGACTAATCGCCACAGTGGTGTAGAACAAGAATAGGGGCCCTGGATTACTGTAAAAGGACTTGTCGCCACAGTTACAATAATTTGATCAAGTTTCTCTCTGGAAAACTGAACTAAACAAAACCCGAAACTAAAAGATGGTGGCTACTGAGTTTCTGTAGGAAACAAAGACGTCCTAGGGTTGGGGGCGACCAGGGGGGCGCCCACAACATGGGCTTAAGGCCCGACACGATACATGGCCAAGTTGGCCCAAAATAGGTGGCACAGCACCTTGTCATGGTCACATATTATGACTCACGACCCTTCTGGAGCTAGGACCAGAACCAAAACGACAGCGTCGTCGTCCCCTTTCCAACGCATCAAAGAACGCCTCGTTTGGACGTCGGATGTGGGAGATATCATCAAAACCGTGAAGGGGTGTCGGCTGAATCCGAGACGAACACGGCGACCGAGTTGGTGACGACTTGTAACTTGGGGAAGGCCATGATATGCGCGTATCCAGCATGGTGATGTCCTCATCACATAGAGTGCCTCAAATGGTGACATTTTTAAACTCTCCTGGTAACTATTGTTGCATGAGAATTCCGCATAAGGCAAATACTCATCCCAATTACCACCATGTGTTATAACACATGCTCTAAGCATATCTTCCAAAATCTGGTTGACACGCTCTGTTTGTCCGTCAGTGGTGGCATGGTAAGCGGAACTCCGAATCAGTTTGGTACCCAGTGATACATGCAGTTGTTCCCAAATACAAGCGACAAACTGCGAGCCTCGATCTGTAACAATGGTCTTGGGTACTCCATGAAGACATAGAATTCTTGCTACGTATAGCTCTGCATATTGCTTTATCTTGTAGGTGTTATTGATTGGTAGGAAGTGGGTAGATTTTGTGAGTCAGTCCACAACGACCCAAATCAAATCGTGCTTCCGAGAGGTGAGAGGGAGACCAACAATAAAATCCATGCCGATGTCTTCCCATTTCCACGCGGGAATACTCAATGGTTGCAGTAATCCAGCTTGTTTCAAAGGATCAGCCTTAACTCTTTGATAGGTATCGTATTCTGCGACGTACCAAGCAATTTCCTGCTTCATCCTTGTCCACCAGAAATTCTTCTTCAAGTCTTGGTACATTTTGTTACTACCCAGATGGATGGAGTACTTGGAGTGATGCGCTTCGTCCAAGATTTTCCGTTGAAGTTCAAGGTCTTTTGGTACTACTAAACGGTTAGTAAACCATAGAGTACCGTCCAAGTCTTGGGTAAAGCATTTTGCTTTACCATCTTCAATGTTTTGTCAGATATGATTCATACCAATGTCATTTTTCTGTGCAGCAATGATTTCTTCACGAAGAGTAGATTGCACACTTAGGTTGCTAATCACCATAGCAGGTAAAACATGAAGGCTGGGTTCTGAATTAGTTTTACGGTCATTTCTATCCTGAACTTCCAGCTCTAAGTTGTTGCAGTGGACCTTTCTACTTAACGCATCGGCGACTACATTAGCCTTGTCTGGATGATAATGAATCTCCAGGTTATAATCCTTAATCAGTTCTAGCCACCGATGTTGTCTCATGTTCAGATCAGTCTGGGTGAAGATATATTTCAAGCTCTTATGGTCTGTGTAAATGTGCACTAAGTTGCCGAGAAAATAATGCCTCCATATTTTTAGTGCAAGTACAACTACAGCTAGCTCCAAATCATGAGTTGGATAGTGCTCTTCATGCTTCCTTAACTGTCGAGATGCATAGGCTATGACACGACCTTCTTGCATAAGTACACATCCAAGTCCTGTCCCAGACGCATCACAATATACGTCGAATGGCTTGGTGATGTCGGGTTGAGACAGTACTGGGGCAGTTGTCAATAATTTCTTCAATGCTTAAAATGCTTCTTCACAATTGTTGTTTCAATTAAACTTTTTCTCCTTTTTCAGTAGCTCCGTGATGGGTTTCGTCAGCCGAGAAAAATTTGGTATGAACCTACGATAATATCCGGCTAGTCCGAGGAAACTGCGTACTTGGTGAACTGTCTTTGGTGGCTTCCAATCTAGCACGTCTTGAACCTTGCTAGGGTCTACTGAAATTCGTTCTGTGGAGACTATGTGACCAAGGAATGGCACACGGTCCAACCAAAATTCCCACTTGTTGAATTTTGCATACAACTTGTGATCTCGTAGACATTGAAGAACAATGCGAAGATGTTCAGCATGCTCTTCCTTGGACTTAGAATAGACGAGGATGTCGTCAATGAATACTACCACAAATTTGTCCAACTCTGGCATGAATACCGAATTCATGAGATACATGAAATGAGCTGGAGTGTTTGTCAATCCAAATGACATTACTAGATACTCAAATAATCCGTATCTAGTAGAAAAGGCGGTCTTCGGAATATCTTCTGCTCTGATTTTGATTTGATGATAACCCGAACGGAGGTCAATTTTTGAAAATACCTTAGCACCAACTGATTGATCAAAAAGGATATCAATTTGTGGTAACGTGTATTTATTCTGGATGGTAACTTCGTTGAGAGATCGATAATCAACAACGAGACGCAGAGATTTGTCCTTCTTCTTCACAAAAATAGCAGGGCAGCCCCAAGGTGAAGTGCTTGGGCGAATGAATCCCTTTTCCAATAACTCATTCAATTGCTTTTTCAATTCGGCCAACTCATTCGGGGCCATCTTATAAGGTCGACGAGATATCGGAGAAGTTCCTGGCTGTAGCTCTAACTTGAATTCCACTTCATGGTCAGGTGGTAGGCCAGAGATATCTTTGGGAAATACGTCCGGATACTCACAAACAACGGGGATGTTCTCGAGCGATTGCCCTTCCAAGTGATGGACAATCAAGGCTTTCGATGAATTGATGTTTAGAAAAAATGTATCTTTTCCATGCAAAGGGGAGTTGATGTGAACGATACGGGGCTCGATGTCTAGCACGGCTCTATGGGTTTTCATCCAAAACATACCCAAAATCAAATCAATTCCTTGATGGCTAAGCATGATAAAATCCGTGGGGTAGATTTTCTTGTTTATTTCCAGAGGGGCTTTGCATACTATTCGATTGGCACTAATTTGCCCAGCGGGGGAATGAATTGCATAGCATCTTTCTATAGTCTGGGGTTGAAGATTAAGTTTTTGCACACATGCTTGGCTAATGAAATTATGCGTAGCTTCAGAATCAAAAAGTGCAAGGACAGGCTGGCGATAGAGCGAGAGCGTACCGATCAGCTCGGGTTCGCCCCGAGGGATATCTTCCGCATTGGTGTATTTCACTTGGGCACCACGTGATGGTGTATTCACATTCCTGCTCTGGTTCTGATGCTGGTTGTTGTTGCTGTTGTTGTTGTGCCTTGGTGCAGTGCAGTTCTTTGCAAAGTGGTCGGTACGACCACAATTGTAGCAAGGGTAGTTGCCTCCATGATCAGCAGTCGGTGGGGCACAAGCACTTGGGTTCCCTTGTTGCTGATATGGTATACTGTACTGAGTGTTCTGCTGTTGGTACAGTGCACGAGGTGGGAAGTTCTACTGCTATAATGATCTCGAGTAGTTCGGGCCAAACCGTCGCTGAAGCTGTTGCTGCGATGCTGCCCGGAAACGTTGTCCGGTAGGTGAAGTATATATCAGGCGATGCTTCGCCTGTGGGGAAGCAGAGGCAGTAGCAGGGGCCTTTCTCTTGCGGTCTTCTTCTTCAACTTGGCGCATAGCGCCTTCCTGGACAATAGCAGCATTGACCAGATCGTTGTATGTGCCAGTCATCTGCCAAGTCAGACATTCCTTGAGCGTGGCATTCATCCCATGCAGGAATGAGTATCTCTTCTTTTCCTTAGTATTAACATACTTAGTGGCATACTAAGCAAGGTGATTGAAAGCTTCAGAATATTGGAGGACATTCCTCCCTCCTTGTTTTAGATCCATAAATTCCTGGAACTTTCTCTGCATGAGACCAGCGGGGATGAAATGAGCACGGAAAGCAGCTTTGAAGTCATTCCATTCAACACGGCATCCAGCGGGCAGAGAAGCTTCATAGTTGGCCCACCAGGCACTAGCAGAGCCATGGAGTTTTTGGGCGGCGAACAGCACCTTCTGGTGCTCAGTGCATTCCAGCAGACCGAATTTAGACTTGGTCTGACGCAACCAGTGGTCGGCGTCCAGCGGCTCTCTGGCACGCTCGAAGGTGGGTGGGTGGGTACTCAGGAAATCTGAGTAAGTGCTCTGATGGGGCTGGTTGTTGCGGTTGTTGTGGTTATCTCCACGTCCAGCCAGATGGGTCGTGATGTCGACCAGCCGATGGAGCAGCTCGGAGTCATTCTGCTGCCTATTGAGTGCAGCGGCCAGGACTTCAGCTAATGAAGGCTCAGCATTCGCTCCTTGCTGAAAGCTCTCAGGATCTTCCTGATTCTAAGTACGCACCATGCTATAATTTATATGGTTGCACATTAGTTATTTCTCATAATATTCCACAAAATCACATGCGCAAGAATATAAATTTGCAAGAGGCACGATAAAATCTCAGAAATGACAACCATCTCCATTGATTCAATTCAGTCTACATGGTTGTTAAAGGACATCATCACACGATTCCTTACATATATGTGCCGACGCCTAGTTACGGTATTGCGGACACAATATGCAAGATTCACACTTCTACATCGAACTAGGGATACATATACTACACGATCGTACACAGGGGTAGTGAATCATCTACTCCTGGCCTAAGTCTTTCGGCTCTTCTGGTTCCTCCAGATCCATCATTTCCTCGTCATCAACACCGGCAGATGCCATCTCCACATCGTCTTGTTCTCCATACTCTATGAAGATCTCATCCCAATTCCCTTCAATAGGAAGATGGGCAGCCTTGAATGCGTTCAAGTCATCTTGAGCCTCAATCATGTCATGCTCAAAATCTGCTGCATCCTGGAAGGCTTGGTCACGTTCTTCTAGAATCGCATCCATCTCTTTATTCTTGGCTTGGATTTGCTGGTTCAGTTTTGCAATTTCTTCATCCTTAGCTTGTTTTTCGACCTCAGAAAGTCAAAGCGCAGAATGGAACACATCCAAATGTCGGCACAAGTTTATGCACAAAGCAAAAGTGGACAAACCATAATACTCTATTATGGGCAGCATAGGATCATGGTGGCGATGGTTTGGGTCAAAGATGAAATCCACACGCCTCATCCACTCGAAGTCCGTCACATCATTAATGGGTAGCAAGGCGACGGGTGTTCCAGCAACATCATGTTTGTGGTCTTCACAGAATTGAGTAAGTGCCCTGAATGCAGCTACATTCTAGGTGGAAGCCAGATCTGTCCCGGTGATGCTAAGGGTCCAAGATTCCCATGCGGGGATGACTGAGTAATTGGCGGGAACCACCACATGGATGACACATGAGGAGACTCCCTGCTCCTGGAATTCCTTGCCAACATAGGTGGGAGGAATGGAATATCCGAACCTCTAGAGAACTCTCCAAAACAGGTGAATCATCCCTGTGAACTCCAGGCCATCGGTAATTTCCCAACCTTGTGGTGGTTGTTCGTTGTTTTCAGCCATCTACAAAGAAAGTACTTTGATTGAGTCAATGAGTACGATTAAACTTTGTTGCAACAATAATAGCTACTAAGGGTACAACCAATGCATAGCGCAAATCATCATAGTTTCAATATATGGCTCGGAATATGTGGCCCTTGAGTTACAAAAGCATCTCACACATCAACCCTAAAATACAACAACCTCACGTGGTTTGACAAAAGTTACCTACCCAACTAATCCTGACTACTGAGACTAGTCTAGGCTACCACTATCATCCTAGGTCCTGCCTCGAGCTGGTGCCTCGTAGTCAACGTCAAACTCCTCGTCCATATGCTCCTGCGGGTCCTCCTCCTCCGGTACTGCCAGTGGTGCAAGGGCTGCCTCAAGCTGCTGCTGCAGGCGCTGGTTCTCCTGAGCCAGGGTCTCTAAATCCTCTCCCATAAGCTCCATCTCGTGCTGTGCAGCCGTCAACTGATGCTGTAGGTGCTCGTTTTGGTTGGCGCACTGCTACATAATCACGCCATGTCTGTCAACCTCCTGCGCGAGGGTGTTGCGCTGTCTAGTCACCTCAGTAACGCGAGTCTCACTCGCCTCAAGAGCAGCGGTCAGTCGCTGAATCTCTCTCTACTGTGCGTCAACCTGTGTCTGCAGGTCATTACTCTGAACCCAGACCTGCTCGGCCTCAGCCAGTATGATCCTGCTGTGGCTCCTAGCCTCCTCATCCAAGTTGGGAAGGTACTCGGAGTAGTAGGACACACGGTGGTATCCCGCATGGTACGTCGGGTAGTCGTCGCGACCGATGCGCCTCACGCGCCTCTGCCAGACCTTGTTGGCCTGGTGCTAGATGGGGATCATTTCAAACGGAGTCCCAGAGAGCGCTGTCATGTGGCGCCCGTAGAAGTGGGTGAGAGCCCTGTGGGTGACTCTCTCCAAGCCCTCACGAAGGCTCCCACAAGTCACCGTGCTCTCCATACCCGCCATGTCGAGGTTGCGCGGGTGTGTGGGCACGCTGATGTACACCTCAGCAAGAGTCACGCCATGACGACGGACCTCACGGCCCTTGTAGGAGGGCGGCTCGTCGTAGCCCAACAAGCATAGGAGATCCCACAAAAGTGTAGGAAAGCCACGGTGGTAGAGACCGGTGGTGTAGCGCCACCCATCGTGTGAAAGCTCCTCAAAACCATGGTCACCCATCTAGAACATAAACCCAATGGTGAGTACAGTGTTCCATGAGTAACAAAGCATTTCATATAAGTGCTATGAAATACAGAAACAAAGTTTTAGTTCACATTTTCCAGCCTCAAGGGTCAATAATACGGCAATGGGTTTTAAAAGAAATTCTGTCTTGATTGTACAATAGTCAGGAAAGTGGTTATTTCGAACAGAAAACAAGGTCTCAAAAATTTGGGCTTGGATCCATGTTATAGTACTTACATTCTCAAAAATTCCAAGTAAATCTGGAGTTATTAATTTTGCAATTTCAGGTTGGCAGATTCTGTTTCAGGATGACAGAGGCTTAACGTTTTAGCTCTACTGGACAGAGGAAAACTGGTAAAATGGTGAAACCTATTGGGGATGAAAATAGACTTCAAGAGCTTTCTAGATTGGGTTTAAGCACCTAAAAATCCGAAGTATAACTTTAGTTATGAATTTTTGAAGTTGGCAGCTAAAAATAGGATAGATTCTTGTTAACCTTGTTATCCAGAATTTTATACTTTATCGTGTTTAGAAAATTTTTATTCAGAGGTTGGTGAGCAAGGAGAGAACCAAATTTTAGTTTAGTTATAATGGGATGCATGATGCAAAACCTTCATTTTATTAACCTATCGTTCCTTACAACACAACGTCTATCATTGTCGATACTTAGCGGCACGAATATGTGGTGATGACCCGCACTCAACACGTAAGTCATTCTAAGTGTTATACTAATGGCGTTAGCGTACCTATAGAAGATCCATTGCAGAAACAATACAACAAATTCAAAAGAAACTATGAAAAGAAGCACAGTTCTACTAGTAACGATCCATGGAAAAGGATCGCTCCGTGATAAGTCACGAGCCAACGGTGTCTCGTATCCGCCTGTGAGCACAGACACCGATATCACGCGTGTCGGTTAAGCACGCACGTACCTTCATTTGAAGAAGCCGTAGATGCAAGTAGTATAAACAATCATAACCCAGGTTAGCTTTGTCACCACCCTATTATCTACTAGGGGCAATACTAACGTATCCTCACTCGTAACATCATAGTTTTCAAAAATATGATTTATTTGTTGTGTTATCATGGACCACGGCTCTAATACCAGCTATGGCGCCCCTTCCCAAAGGATCGAGGTCCCGACGGTGCTGATAACACAGACACTTGATAATACAACAATGGTTCAAATTTAAGTTGAATATTACATCAATAAGTTATCAGAGTGCAACGGAATATTACAAGTTCATAATGTTTTTGAAAACAGAACGGAAGCGAATAACAATAAGGAGCTACAAGCTCGACGGTACAGCATACTAATGATTCCTGCCCGAAGAACCATCACTCTAGCAACACACATCAATACTGCGGCGGTGAGTCGGACTCCTAGTGGGCAGTCCAACCCTCAAGGACTTGCATGTCCCAGGGCAGCACATTCTCAGGCAACTCTACCTCCTCATTACCTGAAAACAACAGTGGCACAAAGCCTGAGTACTAATTACTTAGCAAGACTTACCCGTCAGACTTCTAGATATACAATGGCTCTAATAGGTGGCTTGTTTGAAAAGACTCGCACAAAGCAACCTATTAGTTCTATCAAGTTTTATTCATCAAGTTAATTGGGTAGAGCAGAATGTAACTTTAGTTGCAACAATAAGATAATAAAGCAATACATAAAGTAAGTACAACATAAGAGCCACAAGAGTATCATCCACAATAAGCATCATAATCAGTTCCCGAGTACCATGTGCAACTACATGACGACTTAGTGACCAAGTGGTACTCATTACTGCGAGGGACAACAATTGCAATTGATTTACACCAGCTGGGAAAACCCGAGATACACAACACATACGCACCAATTAAGGTTGTATATGGCAACCTTTCGCAAGGACGAAAAACAACTTGGTCTGGGTCCAGTCTCAGCGAGTGGGCATGCCGTTCTACTGATAGTACTTCGCGGTATGAACCGCCCACTCTAGCAGTAGAAGGGTCAACGACCACTGTACTAGGTACCGTCCTCATTGCCGCGCCAATGCTACATCAGTTTACTAGTGCCCATAGACTAGCATGCATTCGGTACTGTTCAATACTTGACCAAGGGGTCGACCACGGACGGGTCCTGGGTTCGACAAGGTAGGGCTACCACAGTCAACACCCATGTATTGTTGTAAACCTACACATGCATCTTCCCTACCCGGTCATAACATTAATATAAACTTCTTTTATAGGTTCCTGTTCTAGTGGTCCAGTTCATTCCTTAGTATTAATATCTACGGAGCCTAGTAGTTACTAAGCATAGCGACACAGTACCGATACTACCATGGTTCTAATAACAGTGGCATGGGTCATTTGGGTATCATGCAAGGTGGGTTCCAATCAACTTCTACGACCTAATGCAATAATCATAGACACTAGTAATATTAAAAACTAGCAACTTTATAAAATGGGGAATGAAAACCGGGGTTTGCCTGGATCGACACTAGTGTTAGCGACTTAAATCTCTTGTTCCTGAGACTCAGTCTCCTTCTGATGATCCTCTTCGGGCTCTTGGTTGTCGTTACCTATATGATGACAAAAGTGTTAACGGTATTGTCGTAATACCGTTATATGCATTGATATGATACATGCAAGCACATCGTATTTTGATATCGATAAATTATTGATATGTTCTCGAAGCCATATGCTTCAATGTTCTCGAAGCCATATGCTTCAAAGAAACAAATTAGAGTTTTATCATTTTATGTGTGTTAATCATTTATTTAGGGTTGTTATAGTTTTTCAGAACAATTAAGCAATCAAAATAGTACAATCGATTCTGGACTTGAGTGATTTATCATGAACAGGGACATAGATGAATTGTATTTTCACCAAGTTACAGCCTCTGGATATTATAATTCTATTTACTAGCATCTATTCAAGTTAAAGCATTACATAATTAATAGAGTATTAAATACTACAGAATTAACTTAAGCAAACATCAGGGTGGTGTACTACCATGAAATAATAGTGCATGCAAAATATTAGAATTAAATTCCATTCCTAGAATTATTAAGGAATTAATTAGTATTTACACAAGTTATTTAATTAATTAAAATATATTGACAGATACAGTTGGTTATCATTTTACTAAAATACAGCACATTATTATGAAGCTAACAAAATTGGTTTGGGGTCATTTGGACTTAAAATGAATTTACTATGCATTTTAGAAGTTTTAGCAGTTTTCTGTAATTTCCAGATAATTTCGGGTTTAGTTTTTAACACGTCAGTGCCATGTGGCAACCACGTCAGCGCCACGCGGGTTCCAACTCAGCTGCCAGGAGGATGCCAGCGGGCTCACCGGAGCGGGGTCGTGTTTGCCGGAGGGCTCACCGCCGGGCACTACGCGGGTCGGAAACTTGCCGCGGAAGCAGTAAAACAAGGCACGCACTAAGGCGGAGAGACTGGTGGAGGTCACGGGATCGGGATCTCACCGGAAGGTGGTCGTCGGCGAGAGGCGGCAGGAGAGGGAGATCCGGCGGGGTCGCGGGAATGGCTCGGAGCAGAAAAACGGACGGGGTCAACTCCTACAGCTTCACGGCGACTTGGGGAGGCTCGACATCACGTTGGTTCGCGTTGGAGGAGGCCGGAAGTAGGGGCTCATCATGAAGGCGGCTTCGGTGATCGGCGGCGACGGGTCGGGACCGGGGAAAAGTAGAATGTTGGCGTCCTGGTGCACGAAATCGAAGGAGAAATGAGTCTGGGGTTGCGTTGAGATTTTGCGCTTACAAGAGAAAAGGAACGGGATGAGGAGGCTCACCGACTGCTGCGAATTCCGGTTAACGGCAGAGGACGTCGCTGGGTAATTCACTTCTAGGTTTCCTTTGATTCGCTCTTTGTTGTGCACGAACTTGGCTAGGCAGGGCCAGAGGAGGGTAGAGGGGGAGTACGCGAGTGCGTTGAAGCTCTCAGCTCGAGTTGGAAGGCAAGGAAGCAGTGGCTGCGAGAGGCCGACTCAGGTTCGGTAATGGCAACTGGTGGGGGAAAGAAGAAATGGAAGAACAGAGAGTTGAAGTGAGAGAGCAGCTCGGTTCCGCGTGGCTCACCGGTGCGCTTATGATGTCGCGGGGAGGTCAACGAGGTGGTTGAGGCCAGAAGCGGCAAAGGGGGGGAGAATTAAAAGGTTGTCGGCCGGGTGGGGTTATCGTGCAGAGAGGGAGAAGAGGGGAAAACGGATCGTTGGTTCGCGCGCTCGGCAGAGGCAGAAGGACAGAGCAAAGACCGCTGTAGCGCGCGCGCGTTTCCGAGGCGGGGAGTGAAGACGGGCCGAGTCGTGTGCCGGCGTTGCCGTGCGGCAGAGCGAAGCCGGCAGGTCCTGCGCCAGTGGGAGGGAAGAAGAAAAAGATTTTGTGCTGCAGCCCTCCAGGATTTTGATTTCTTACACCTAGGTCCCTGGTCAACACCGTTTTTTAATAAATCAAAATAAAATAGATAGGGTTTTCCTAAAATGGTGAAATTTGGTGGACTGACTATATAAATTGTGGAGAACACTCTAGTGAAATTTATTTTTAATTTTCCTAAAAATATTTTTAGAATTTAATAAATGCATTATTTAGTTACTTGAGATTGAATTAATTAATTATGGGCCTTGCTAATGAGATAAAATGCCCAATAAATTCATAATATTCTATTTTATTATTATCAAACTGATTATGAATTTATTTGACATGAGTTGTATTGAAATTTTTAAATTGCTTCAATAACTTGGTTGCAGGGTATTTATTTGTCTAGAATTAAATCATATAGATAGGCTATATCATTTCATGCTATATTTTCCATGGTTAGTGCTCCTCATGTTTGTTCAATTAAAGTGAGACACCTGGAGTGTCACAAGAGGCACCTCTTCCACTAGCCTTACCTCTCCTTATATAGGCCTAGGGTCTATTGTCCACATGACCACTCTACCCTTGACCTACATAACACACCCACCTACCACCTGGGGCATAATCGTCCATCTTTCACCTCATCACCCGAATGCCATTGGACGCTTCACGTCTATGTTTCGCCTCAATGCAAGCTCTGTGATGGTGCCACGTGCACCACCAACCACCACCACCAGTTTGAGGCCCAAACCGGGAAACCACCTCCCACGCTTCTCAAAGCACGACTTCTCGATGTCGATGCGTGTCACCTTGTCCCGCGATCCTGACCATCGGCAAGTCTCTCCCAGTCCCTATCTGTCGGGCCCCCTTGTCACTTGCACCGGCATCCCGCTCGTCTTGACTTGGTCAACACGCCGTGTTCATCACACCACGGTTTTAAGGCTCAACCGCGAAACCATCTGTGTTTCTCGTCTCTCCATGTGTACGGTGTGGATCACCCTTGACTCCACCCGGCATCCCGATCGTCCGACCCCAAGTCCCCTACTTGCGCCTGATCCTCTCGCTGTTGACCGCCAAGTCGACTCTAGTGACCTACACATCATGAGATAAGCAAACACATTTTCCATCTCCTGCAACATCACCAATACTTCCACCAACTCTGGTTAGTCAAAACCGTAATCATGCACACACACATGCAATCCCTGGATTCCCGCATTTCAACTCAAACACCAAATCCGCTCAAGTCAATTACTCATCACATATTACAAAACCATGGCACATATCCACATGGTTTCTCAATCTTCCCCTTGATGAGTACATTGTCAACCTCAAATGCACAAGATTAGAGAGTAAAATGCGAAACCGAATAAACTCATCCAAATGGCCAAACCCAAAGAAAAGGTGAAAACAAGCCATCTAGCAAAGTAGGGATCACAAAACCAAGAGTTGGCAAAGAAAGCGACTTGAGACGCAAAAAATGTGAAAAGTGCAAGAAAATGCTCAAGATTATGATATGCTCCCCCTCAACTTGTGGTAGGTTTCATGTAATGCAAAATGGATCATTTTAAGTTTCTTAGCATAATTTGTGCATGACCCTATATTTTCTCCCCCTTTGGCAATAAACTCATCAAAGAACAAGCAAATATGCAAAATATGAAAATGCAAACCTAAGGAGGTTCAACAATTATGCAAACAAGAATTAACTTTGCTACCCATAAACATAGAGCCATGAAGTGTAAAAGCGATAGCTCACAATCATACAAAGATCAAAAATAGATAGCAAGGTATAAACACCAAGAGCTATACAAGCTAAGCAGAAAGATTGACTAGCTTAGATAGAATCAAATTTTGCTTATCATGAGAAAATCTGCCACCACATGTGTAAGTACTCCTATCCAAGGCAAAACAAGCATCAAGTGAATCATAGGAGTCTAGCCAGTTTTAATCTCAACTAGGGCAACAAGCATTCATAGAAAATGAGCTTCACAAACGCTCACATATGCAATAGAGACTCAATTGATCAAGTGTTTATTGTTTATCCTCATGTGTCCTCTTATCCATACGGAGGGTTGCACGACTGGGTACGGCAAACACCCTGAGGCCTCAAGTCACAATGTTAGATTTAGGAATTTAGGATTATTCTTGATCAAAAGCACTTAGCAGATTATCCATGGTTATTCACAAGACAAAAGAGCATGCCTTTGTGGCAAAAGGAACACACGTTCCCACAATTTTTCATCATGAGCTAAACATTTGCAAAGCCTTCCATTTCGCAAACACAAGGTGTCAAAGCCAAGATATCCCCTAGACTAGCCTCAATGCAAGTTTCAACAAGGATATAAGCAATTATACACATGGTGAGCAAGTTTTAGCAAGATTAGTTCGTAAGGTTCACAAGAAGCTAAGTTTACCTTTAAGATTTGCAAGTTGCTCACATGAGTCTATAACAGGCCATCTAGAAAATCTAAGCATGAGAGATTACCATCACATCCACACAACTTAGCTCAAGCTTAATCATAGCAAAGAGAAATGCAAGAAAGCATATGCATATATTACATATGAGATTGTTGGTCGTAGTTACGCACCCACTTATATACCGCAAGAGGACGGTGTACAATTGTAGCTCTTTTTCCCTCAGAGTATTCCAAGGTTATCGAATTCACAAGGAATGAGCAGAACTATTACTATTAAAGGATTACTAACAAATTGAAATGTGTTGGTTGGTGTGAATGGTGATGGTGAGAGAGTGAAGGGTGAATGTTATTGAAGAGGTAATAGGATAATGAAGGATTCTCTCCTTAGGATTAGTTCACTAGCATGCAACCTTATTCTTATCAACTCGAGTGGTGATTCTAATATTCTATAAGACATGGTGGTTTCGTTCACCCCGGCTGTCACTACAGAGGTTATTAGCTCTCCACTGGTTTCTTGCACTATGTGATGGGCAAAAGTATATTGACCGATACACTAATGAAAGGGATAAATATATGTGTAATCAAGTTCATCACATAGATTAAATTCGTCGAGAGAGTATCAATTAGCATGAGAGTTACATGACCAGATCCCAACACCAGAGAAGAGAATATGAGACTACTCACTCATCCTTCCGCTAGACATAGCAGAGGGATGAGAAATAGTGCTGGAACGCGCACGAGCTGATCGGCGCAAGTGTCACGCCAATCGGTGTGACCTTCCTTCTGGTGGATCTCGTCAGTGTTGACCGACCTTCCGCCGCCAATATCCTAAAACCCTAGTTCTAATGACTGGTTCTCGCGATTGCCGTCTCCGTGGTCTTTTTCCGTCTCTTGATAATTATCTTCCTTTTATAAACAACGGGATTAGGTCAACTTCCATCAACTCTGACTCATTCTGGGCTAGGCCTTCCTCTTCTCTGGACTGGGTTGTGTTTTCATCATCTTTTCCTTCTTGCGCCGATCGGCGCGGCCTCCATATCTGGCCCACCTTCGTTGCTCTTCAGTCCTTTATCCATAATTGCCCTGTTTTACACCTGTTTCCTGCAATTACATCCAAAACAGAACAACTACAAATATATGCAGATATGGGGTTAATTGTTAGTCCAAACCACCAAATTAAGACGTAAAACATCCCTTTTTGGTAGATAAAATGGGCATCTAGAAACCACCAACAGTTCCCCCACACTCAAATCATTGCTAGTCCTTGAGCAATACAAAATCAAATATGTAACAGGAATCTTCACACCATCTCTCATACAATCAATCTCAATCATCATTTTTACTCGTTATCCCTCCACAAAGATTTTCTCTCATCTCCTTTTAACTAATCGGTATATCATACTTGAATTTTATCAAATTACCACAAAACGTTTTCAAAAACAATTTTAGTTCTCCTCAACTCATCTTTAGCATCAAATATCAAGCATTTGGTCCTCTCTAGATCTCTCAAGTGTATTTCCTTCCCTCTCCTAGCTAATCAAGGATTATATGTGGATCTTGGAGGGCTATATAACTAAATTAAACCATAAGATTAACCATGTCAACAATGTGCTCAATCATGTCCACTAGGAAAGAATTTTCTTGGAAAAGAACTTTAATAGAGAAGAAGAATCTAGAAGATCTAAAGAAAAGAGAGAAGAATGTTTTAATGAGAATGATGGCAAAGGATTAGAAATAATCAGAAAGCTACTTTCTTTGATGACCTTATTGCCTCTTAGGGAATATTTTTTTTTTCTTTTATCGCCCTTTTTTTTTACATTTTTTTCTTTCTATTTTTTCTTTCTATTTTTTTCTTTCTTCTTTTCTTTCATTCTTTTTTCTATTCCCAAAATAATCAGCAATCTCTGTCTTGTACCAGTAGTAGAAATTTTCTAAATTCCCTTTTATTGAGAATATAGGTTGTATCAAGGAGGAGAGAGAAACAAAGATGTATGGGCTCCATGATAGCAAGGAATTTGAATGGATAAAAATGGCTAGAAATACAGAGATAAACAAATAGATCATCCTTTCCTAGCTTGGTCAAAATTATGAGCAAAAAGTTGACAATGATACTTACAATCTAATTAGTTCAGATGTGTAGCTTGCTCTCATTCACTCGGCTATGTAGGCATATTTAGACCTAACTTTTGCTTTAGCTTATGATGAGTCAAAAGAAATTTTCACAAATACAAAGCTCAAAGGTTAAGTGGTAACCAACTAATTCAAGTAATCAGCCAATCGATCATCAAAAAAACAAGATAAATAGCATGGGGCACTTTCAATTTGACAATTGGCACTAACTTTATTAAAGATAATGCAATAATTCAAACTACATAAAAGAACTTGAAGCAACTCTCAACATGACGCATGACTCTCTTAAGCACATACACAAACTTAAATAAACACTCATAAGAAACAAAAACAGTTATAAAAACAAACGAGCTATGACTAATGGCAAAGCCCTTCCCCCACACTCAAAATTTTGCAATGTCCTCATTGCAAGAGACGAAACTCAACACAAGCAGCAGCAGCACAGCGTGCATCCTCCTCTGCTCCTTCTCCTCTAGAAGATCATCGCCGCCCTTCCTCTCCCATTGTTTCCTTCCTTAAAAACATTTTTACTTCTTGTTGCTTCAATGCAAAGGAAAATTAGGAGAACAAGAGAAGGATCAAGAAGCAAGTCTGATACTGCAAGAGAGACCAAAGGGCTCAAGGCCATAAAGTGTCTTCGGATGGCTCTTAGTGTGAGCCCGATGGTGAGCCACCGGTCTTTGAAGACCCTTTGCAGGCTATGACTGGGACAATGTTGCTTCCAGACCTTCCACCGCCCCTCCTCGGAAGCACTGAAGATGGCAATGAGTGATTCTTTTTCTCAGCATGTCTCTCTTTCTTTTCATTCTTTTTGGTGCTTTGATGCCAAAGGGGGAGAGAAGTGTTGAAAAAGGATATGTAAGCTTTTGTGCTTCTATTCTATCTTTCTGTCTATTATAATAGGCTAGTGGTGAACCTAAGGACAAGTCCTATTTGCTTATGTGCTTGAAAACTATTTGTGAACCATATTGTAATAGTTACTATGCTTTATGGTTGTGTGGTGCTTTCTTAATGCTCTATCTCGATGATTGTGTTAAGTGTGTTTGTGCTCTTATTACTTATCACCTTTTGCACACTTGTACACCTTTAGGCACCCCACCTATTGCCAAATATGGGGGGGGGGGCTCTCTCACATGTTTTTGTGAGTCATGCATATCTTTAGGGGGAGCTCCACTATATTTTGTTGTTGTTGTTTCTTTTGATTAATTCCTATATCCTTTTTAATCTTTTGTCATCAACCACCAAAAAAGGAGAGATTGAAGATGCATCTAGGTCCCCTAGTGGGTTTTGGTGATTAATAACATAAGATTAAAATGTGATAACATGAGAATGGAGAATATGTGCAGATTATCAAAAGAAAATTGATTACCCATATTAATGAGAAAGGTCATCCCTCCCCAAAAAGAAGAAAAGAATTAGACTCAAAGAGCTTTCAAGATTAGAGTTTTTATTTTATTTGAGTCATAGGTATGTCGAACTATTAAAAGGGGTAAACTTTTGTTGATTAAAGGGAATTCTTGTGCTCAAGCCATTCCAAGATCTTTGTGAAAGAATTAGCATCCAAATTCAAAAAGATCCAACCAATTCTGAGCCAAACAGAGAGTGACAGAAGTTTTGTCAACCCTTTGACGGAAGTTCTGTTAGTACCAAACCTCTTTTGTCTTGCAACCCGAGAGTTATAGAAGTTCTGTGAGCTCCTTCATGGAAGTTCTGTCAGTGCCAAAATTCCTAGAAAGTTGCAACTCGAGAGTTACAGAAGTTTTGTGAGGTCTCTCACAAAAGTTCCGTCATCCTTTTGTCTCAGTGTAATTCATCCCTTGCAACGGCTCTTTTTGAAATGACGGAAGTTTTGTGGGCTTTCACGGAAGTTCCGTTAGACCCAGAAAACACTTTAACGGCTAGTTTTTAGAGTTGCTCTATATAACGCTTACCCCTTCCCCCGTGGGAAGGGTTGGATACTTTGGCATTTCACTCATTCTTTAGCTAGAGCTCTCCCCTCTCACTCCTTGACTTGTTCTTTAGATTCCAAGTAAAGTGTGAGAGATCCAACTACAAAAGACTAAATTCATCCACTCAGAAGGTTGAGCATATCTTTCCATCCCCAAATAAGATTTGATTTGCTTGTTATTCTTGGAGACTTGGTCTCCTAGACATCTAGGCATAACCCTTGAGCTCCCAACATGTTGTGGTGATACAGGGACGTTTGTAAAGGTGTGATTCACCTCCTGAGGAAAAGAATCAAGTGGAGAAAGAATTCGAGTACAATCCTTGTGATTTCTTGGCGAGGAAAAAGGGTTGAGACAGACCCGGTCACTTTATGTGCCTCCTCAATAAGGATGTAGGAACTACTTTGTGTGGTTGCCGAACCTCAGGATAAATCTTGTGTCTCTCTTAAATTTTTTCTTACATTTATTCTTGTGCTTGCTTAATTCCTTTATATATTGTGCTCGATTCACTTTGGTATATTGTGTTGCTAGCAATCTTTGTAGTAATTATGATATACTTCGTGCTAGCTTAAGTATTATATCTCTATCTCTTTATTTATCTGCATTTCAATTAGTTTTGGAAAGAGATTGGGTGAAGTTGTCACCATGATGACGGAAGTTCCGTCATTGTCTATTTGATTAGTCTTAATTGTCTTATTTCAGGAATTATTTTAAATTGCCTATTCACCCCCTCTAGGCAAATTTCACACTCCTTCAATGCATAATGTGGTTAGACATGTTTTAGTCTGTAACTTGTGAATTCGTAGGGTTAATGTTGTATATGCTATAGTCTTTAGCTTGATGATCCGTAGGGTTAAAGTTATGCATGTCTTAGCCTTTGACTTATTGATCTGTAGGGTCAGAGTTATGCATTCTTTAGTACTTGACTCGTTGATCCGTCAGGTTAGAGTTAAGTATATTCTTGCTCTCGGTTGGTCCGAAAGGCCAAAGTTCTATGGGAATTGAGAGTATTATTTAGCAATGTAAGCATGATGCCTAGATTGATAAATATCTTTGAGTGCTTCGTTGCTCCACGAACAGGAATAGGTGTAGTGGTAAGGACTTAATTGTCTTTTGTCACGTATCCTAGTAAAGGATTGCCAGTAGGTGGTGACATCACTGTTGTGCTTATTAATCCTCCCTATCTCGGTTTGACATAGGGCTTTGGCTTGTATGTGTTGCATGTATCTAACCTATAGATAGGAGTATAGATTTACATAGGGACCCAGCTTAACTCTTTCTAACCCACTTAATCTAGACTTTGGACTAATGTTAGATTGGATTATTCTGTATGTCACTACCCATTATCTTTATTATTCTTACCCCTATCTATGACTTGGTATATTATTAGTTGTATGGTTATGAACATGCTATCTCTTGACCGCTGCCTTCCCTTGGGAGAAGTATAGATGACAACCATTAGAGTAATCTAGTGGTGAAATGCTACAATCGGATGTTCGTGCGCTTGCGAATTTAACTTACCCACACTAACCATCTGTTGAATTCTACCAACAAGTAGTTCTAGCGTCTTGCCTATGCCTACTTATTTGGTGTGACTTAGTAGATATCAAAAAGCATTTCTGACACTGTTGTCGTGGATAGTAATATTTCTGTTGCGACGTTAAGAAATATTAACACTAGGCTTAGGCTACATGATAACCCACAAGGAGGAACCGATCGAGTTGATTAGACATATAAGGAGTTAAAGATTGACTTATTGTATTTTGCCTTGTAGCATACAACTAGAACCTTTTATGTAACCCCTATTAACCAGATATATAAGACAACAGGACCCCCTCATAGAGGGGAGACACACATTATAATTATCATCAATACAATATCCCAGACATAACGTAAGATTTTTACTCTCGTCGAGAGAGTCTGAGCTTGTCTAAATCGTCTTGTATGCTAATCATCAAATTCTTGGTTTCGTGCGTAGCCTTATAAATATATTATTAAGATTAAGTCTCGATAATATCTCTTTTAATTTAGTGATCCAAAGGCTGTAAAGTTGTGAGTGACATGGTATGGTTAATTTGCATGAAAACACATGTGATTTAGAAGCATAAAGATATGCAACCCTAAAAGAACGTAGATGGATCATGGGAGGACTGGAAATTAATAGTTATTTCGTGCAGGGTCTTGAAGTAAATTTACATGTTCATATCTGATGGTTCATATCCAACGGCTGTAAAGTTGTCAGCGGCATGGTATGGCTAATTTGTAAGAAAAAACATGCGTTAGGGCCTCTGCCCAAACGTTTTTACCCAAACTCCCTTGTTCAGTTGTTCGTATCTCTGTCTCTCTTCCCCACTAGGAGAGGAGGGTAGGAAGGACGAAAGATCCCTCCACGTCGATGGGGAGCTCCTCCAACACCAGCGATGGAGACAAGGAGAAGGGTAAGGCCAACGACGCTGAGCCGTCCTTCAAGGAAGGCGACAGGGTCCTAGCCTACCACGGCCCGCTCCTCTACGAGGCCAAGGTCAGTCAATCTCTCGCTCCCCCTTCCCATCCTAGCCCTAGCCTCACCTAGGCCTAGCGGACGCTCTGCGGCTTGTTCCATTCCTCGATTGTGCCGCCCCGCGTTTGCTAGGGTTTGTTTCCGTCGGTCGACTCGTGGGGCAAAGGACACCCCCACGCTAGTTACTGCCTTTAATTTTGAAACGGATCTTCTGCAGCAGTTGGATATCATGCTTTGCCACACTAGGCAGCCTCGTGTCAGGACACTTCATTTCATTCAATTAACACAACCAAACCAACCATACCAATGCACACATATGACATTGTAGCCGCTCCTTTTTTTTTTCTTCTTCCATATAAACAACCGAATTCACTGCTAATGGGAAGCAATGCTTTAATTTGTTAAGGTCCAACGAATCGAGAATCTGGATGATGAATGGCGCTACTTCGTTCATTACCTGGTAAGTCTAGCCTCCACTGCACAGCCTTCTAATTGTTTCCTCATGGTAACAATTCCTCATTTCCGCAATAATTTTTCCTTTTGTAGGGTTGGAACAAGAAGTAAGTGCATAACATATCCAAATTCCATCTTTCTGGAGTAGATGGATGTTTGATAAGTCTGATCTATTTTTTTACCTTATCCCTCCATACATTTGACTTTTGGTGATGTTTCATAGGTCTTTGAATCTTATTAGTAGCAATATGACATGGAAATAACAACTTATGATTATGCCGTTGGCACTATCTTTACATATCGTTACTTACCATCTTCTATATCATTTAAAAAGAGTTCAGCATTCTGAGTATTACTTGTTCTGCAATGCATTTTTGTTGTGCTTGTTTCCTGCATGTCAGCTGAAATGTGCACTGCATCAGGAAACCAAATTATGAATGTCACAGTTGTTTTGTGACCAATTTCTAAATGGAGAGGAACATCGGACCATTTCTGTGTGATTTGACAGTACACAGGGCTCATCTTTCAGTGGAAGATGCCTTTTCTTTACCTAGATGTATTTGTTCCAATGAATTGCATTAGTTACAAAGCCTTATGAGTTAATAAGTTTGATCCACATTTTGTGCATCAGTGTCCGTGACTATGCTTTGCCAAGCCATTTTTGAGGCGTCACCTAGGCGTTGTGAGGTTCTTCATTGCTTTTATTTCCGTTTGAGTTGATTGTGATTTGACTGATGTTTAGCAACGCCAGCCTTTCCTTATGTTCATATTTGGTAGGTCTATCTTTGGTAATTTATATCCTTGATTTTCATTTGAACAATAAAAAGAAATTCTCCATATATTTAACATACCCCATATAAGATATTCAACATGTCCACCCACAAGTGGAAATCACTCTGAATTTTCTTATTGTCAAAGCCGAGGCCCAGATTTGTCTTCCTTCTTTCCGTAAAAATAGCTGATAATTCAATTGTTGCTTGTTTATTTGATTTCTTGGTTCATTGATTCTTGGCTTGTATGCATCCTATTTTCTTTTTTTTTCCTCGAAAACAAAGGAGAGCTGCGCTTCATTATATTACGAAGATAAAGGGAAAGATCCCAGTACAACACACACACACACACACACACACACACACCACACACCCCGTTTAGTTGTTTACATTGGCGCCTTTTAAATATTTATGAAGGCGACCTAAGCCTGCTACCAACTAATCACCTAATCACCAGACAGGAGGCCACAAAAGGACGAAATCCCTCGTGCTCCTGCTGTAGACCATAACCGGCACTCCTCACCAGCTGAAACCAGTAGTAGAGCGATACTGGGAGACACATCATCAAATACACAACGATTACAATGCTTCCATATGCTCCAAGCCCCCAGAATCACCAATGAATTTAAACCATGTTGTGCCTGTCCACTTGTAGTTTCACTGGCTTTAGCCCACCAGCCGAAGAAAGAATCATCTTCAGGCTGTGGAGCAAGGGATTGGAGCCCGACCTGACTGAGCCAAAGGTACCAAAACTGGCATGTGAAAACACATGATACCAGCAAATGATCAATGGATTCCCTCTCTTGATCGCACAACAAGCAATGTGTCGGATGTGGTAAACCTTGTCGCTCGAGATGATCTGCTGTCCAACATCACTTATAGGCAGCTAACCAAAGGAAGACTTGGCATTTTGCTGGTGCCCAACTCTTCCAAATTCTCTCCCAAGACTCAAAGTGTATTGCTCCCACAAAGAGACTTGATAAGTTGATTTGGCAGAGTACATCCCGCTGGGAGAAAATTGCCAAATGTGTGTATCACTTGTATCAGGCTGCAACTCAATTCCTACGAGAAGGTCCCATAAGTGAAGCCATTTTTGTATCAGGCTGCATCCTATTTTCATTAGCTGGGTATTTTGACAATGAAGGCAGCTTTTACATATGTTGTAGGATGTTTCCATTTCTTAGTAGGCAAAGTGATCGTATCTCTTTTGTGTTGCTCAGTTTTGGCAGGTAGGATGCTTTGGACATGGCCTTTTGTTTGGTTGTGAAGTACTCCCTCCGACCCGTTTTGTTCTGTGTATTAGCAGTAGGCAAAAATCCCGAAATCAGCTGCGTATTTGTCTTGCACCGCTGGTTGTCCTCGTCGCCTGTGCACACGGCTGTTTGCATGCCTAGCTAGTTAATACAACAATTAGCTGCTATTGGCTGGTTTGTTCGCATGCAGCTTTGGGATGTACACAACCCCAACAAACCAAGCATTACGGTGGCTGCTTCTACGAGGATTAAAGGGACTCGGGGGTTCTCCTTGGTCTACTTGCCTGGGGCAAATATGCAGAAGAAAACAGGACAGAGGGAGTATATTAAATCTTCCGTATATGTACACAGAAGCTAGGAACTTATATGTTTTATTTTGCCTGGACACTGATTAAACCAAACCTATGGTAAATCCAACTAGTGCATCAGGTTTGGGCTCAGGATGTTATACATTATTTGGATAGCTTAGTAGACTGACTTAGGAAATAAGTAATTTGTACTCGAGGGTTCAATTTTAGGTGTTGACTGCTGTTTAATTGAATCACTTAATTGGCTTTCAAGGTTAACCATAATTTTTGTATTGCTCCATAATACATTATAGTTCATGAGTTCATTATGTAAAACTGTTTTCATCAGTTCTTGTCAATTCCTTTTTGCATCATGTTAAATTTACTGTTATCAGCACTTGACATGTTGTCCTTCCCTGCTGTTCTAATCCAACAAGTACATATTCAATTTCCAATGCCTAAATAGCTGGGATGAATGGGTTGCAAGTGACCGCTTACTGAAGATAACAGAGGAAAATGTATTGAAACAACAAGAGCTTGAAAAGAACCAGGTAGTTGACAAGACAGTCAAGTGTGGAAGGTCAACGCAGCATAAACCAAAAGGCTCCAATGGTTAGCTTAAGAAACAACGCCCCCCTCCCAAACCCAGCACACAATATTATGTCTTTAGAACTGGTGACATGTGCTTGATGACTTGCTTGGTAGATTTTATTCCCATTTATCTTATGTTGATGTGATTTTATTTTATCTTTTAAAGAAAACATTCTAAATGTAAATGGGCTGACGAGTAATAGCATCAAAATTGTTATATTTTATTGCTTGTTGGGACTGTAGAAATTTCATGTTTCTGTGAAGAAATGATGTAGATTACAGTTATAGCAAATATGGAATAGAATTATGATATCATACCCATAACTGAACATGGACCATATTGTGAATTAAATTTCTGTTACTATTTCTTGTTGGATTATTGCGAAATAAGAAAGTCAATTGACCTTGATAATAGGCTATTATGCAGTTTTACATATGCTTATAGGATATTAGAAACTTTCCTTTGTGTTTCTTCATAAGTACATATTGATAACCAATTTTTGTTTTGGAAAATTTCTTACTTGACTATGGTCATTGCATTCAGCAGATGCAAAAGGTGATAAAGATGACACTAAGACTCTCAGTATGAATTTTTCTTTTAATTTTCTTGTCATATTATTTCAGCTTGATATATTCTGTTCGCAATTGACACATTTATCATGCTAAAATTCTAGGCAAGGGGAAGAAGCGAAAGATTCAGCCTGGGATTGAGGTGACTCTTATATAGAATCTATGAAGCTCATATTATGTTCTTTTGATCCATATATGATAATGCACTAAGCCTTTCTAGATAATATTGTTGAACTGGATTCATTTTACTCTTTCAGCCTCTTGCTTATCGCAAATGCATTTTTATTACATTTTATCCATTTTATTATATTATGACTATCTCGATAATATAGGAGAAGGTAAAAAGAACATCAGAGAGCCTTCTAGTGTCACAATTTCCTTTGACACTAAAGAAGCAACTTGTAGATGATTGGGAATTTGTCACGCAGCTGGGTAAGGTATTGGTTTGTTGACTCTGGCCCCTTACATGAATGTCTGCAAATGCACCCTTTAATGTTTTCAGAATTGGATATGAAGTACTTATTGTAATTGGTATGAAACAAAGTGATTCGGTGTCACTAGCAATATTGACCATGGGTATGATCTGCATTGCTTAGAGTTGGCATTTAATGTCTTCTTTTTTGAAGAAGAACACATAGATCTGTTTTATGGTTCAACTTTTGTATCTGATTTATTATCATTCTACGTTGGGTAACAGCAGTGGTGGAGCTAGGATTTAAAGCTTGGGTGGGCCGATAAGAAAAATTCCCTAAGCAACAAATTTGACATGCCAACTTGCAATATAATTTTAGGAGCTTAATATAGTAATATAATTTGACATGAAGATTTTTGTACTTTTATTTGCGGGGAAGATTTTTATTTGCTGCAATTTTCAGGAAAAGAAACATGGAATACATACAAATCTGTGGTAAAACAATTCAGTTGCATATAAAAGGTTACTAATTTGCCATCCTAGGAAATTCTAGTGCGTATTGCAATTTCAATTGATTCAACGAGAGCCTGATTAAACAATAGCTTTCTGGTCGCTGCTTGCCTGAGCAGAGCTGCAGCCGGAGATCAGAAACGTTCTTGTCAGACTGCCGGAAAGGAACACTACGTCCCGCAGCCCACAGCCACCATGCGGTGCATACCCATCCCTGGTCGCACAGGGGCGCACCAGCCCAAGCCACACAGGGCACATGAGCAGGGTGAAGGCGCACGGGTCGCAAGGGGCTCAAGGTGCAGAACCTCGTCGATCACCGGCTTGCCACCACCTGCCGTGTTGAAAATAGCAATGCATACTTGAGAATGTTCTAGAGAAATGAAGAGGGTGCATAAGTCAAGTTGTCATGCTTCATGGTGAAGCATGAGAAAACTCTAGAACATAGATATTTTAGAGGGTAGGAAATATCTAGATATTAGGATAAGGATGAGAATTTTCTAGAGATAGATATTTTCTAAGAAGAGTATAGAATGTTGCCACATGGCAACATCCTAGTAGTCATGTACAAGTATAAATAGGGGTGCCCTCCCCCCTCCAAGGCACCTGCCATGGAGTCATAGGAGTCACCATATGTGAAGGCATGGCAAAGGTTGCCATGACTTGGTGTGTCATTTGAGTCCTAGGTAGCATGGCAAGGTTGTCATGGTGTGCTAGTGTGTAGGTGTCATGATGAGTCATAGGTAGCCACCTAGCTAGAAGTGTGTATGTGTATAAGTTTGTGTTGTTGAATAAAGGATGAGCTCTTTTGCAGAGAGTTGGTCTCCTAAGCATAGTATAGTGAAGGTCTTCTCGTTGTAGAGTGAAGTGTTGGGTTTGGGTCCACAAAAGAAGTGGTATCACACCAGTTTGGTACCATTTCTCGAAAGTCGGTGTTAGCCTAGGGACATCGATTTCCCAACATGCCGGAGTGGCTGAAACATTAACCTCCGCCAGTGTGTGCAGTCATCCACTCAGCTGGAGTGCAGCACCTGCAGTACAACTTTTTGCTGAACTCCCTGTCAATTATAATTGTGTCAGCTCTGCTGCCTGTTCATTGCAAAGGGCACAATTGGTTTGATGTTATTTTTAAACATTGGACCTCTGGAACTTTATTTCTTTTCATGCGGAGGATCCAGTAGAACATTGTATATTTAGCCATGTATTTTTTTTTTCTGATTCATTGATAAACATGATAACTTTGAATATTAATTCAAACAATGAACCTGCTATAAAATGCTGAAATGTTTTGTTGTCCTTCAAGTGGACATCCTTTTATCTTTGCTATTCACTCTAAGTGGCTGATATTTTATTGGCCTGCAGGTTGTAAAACTACCTCGATCTCCTAATGTTGATGAAATTCTAAAGAAGTATTTGGAGCACCGGACAAAGAAAGATAACAAGTGCGTATTCTGTGCTGACATGCTTTCTGAATTGTTAGCAATTATTTTTCTTGTTACTAACAAGTCATGGAATAGATTTACTCAAATGATGAATATTCTTTTTTGAGTTTGCCTCATCATTATATTATACAAATTCACTTATTTTCAAGTGACTAGGATTGTTCCATCAGAATATTGACAGTACAAACCAGGTGCCTAACCATGCAAACAATGTTTTTGTGGCGTCGTGGCATCCTTTGGTGTTCTATCTCCCCTCACAGCGCCTAGGTGTTTATGGAAGACACCTAGCCGACGCATAAATACATCTTAGGCACCATGAGAGGCTTCAATGTGGGCAGAGCAGCAGGGGAAGGGGTTGAGCAGAGGATTGAGGAAGATGGTGATCTGAACTGCTGGGGATTGGGGAAGATGGCGAGCAGAGGAGGAAAAGTAGCTGGGATGCTTACGAGCTGGCTGGGGAAGAGGCGAGGGTCAGGGTGCTGCAGCTTGGATGGAGAGACAATGACCCGAGGTGCCACTGCTCGACGGAGAAGAGAAGGCTGCAGTGCAGAGGAAGGTGCCTGGTCCCTGGAGTGTGGAAGCACGAAGCCAGCAACTCGCCCAGCTCAGCCGAGGAGCAGCACCGCTGCCCAGATCTTGTCGTTGCCCCCCTCTTTCCTTCTCTTCACTCTTCTCTCTCTCTCTCTGTCAGCTTGATTTGGTGGATATCAGTGCTGCTCCCACTTGATTTCCTTGTCTATCTGCGCTCTGTCCTCAAATTCCCTCTTAGCCCGTCGATTTCGCGCGCCGTGCCCCTGATTTCCCACCCTTCCTCATGGACATGCTGCTGCTGCTGTGGTGTCTGTCGGATGCCTAACTACGCCTCGTCGACACCATTTTGCTTGTGGCGGACACCATACCACAGCTGTTGTGGCGACCTTGACGCCTCACCAAGGCAGAGTGCCACAATGCCCAGGTGACTCCACAGAAACCATGTGTCATGTGGGGACTTTCCTATGCACAGTGCAAGAAGAAGACTGTGTGAGCAGCCGCACCAGACTCCTAGTTGAATTAAGATAGTTTCCTTTTGTTAAAGATTACTTAGAGTTTGTTTAGATCATGTTTGTTAGGCACCGGTTCTAGCTCCAAATAAGCAATGACCGATAGTTGTTTAAGAATCAAAGTAAAAAAGAATAGTATATGTATCTCTCTATCCTTCCTCCTCGGTGCGGCGCCAAAATGGTTCCTCTGTGCCAGCGAGGTCCAGGACCACATCCTACTACTAGTTTCAAGTACAACCTTCGCTATAACCCACCTACTAATCTCCCTGCATGTGACAATTTGGTATCACATTGCTGTGGTTCTGAGTCCGTGGAGGGAGCAGCAAAGGAACTCGCCAAGAAGGCGACCAAGCTCACTGAATTCACCCAGATCGTCAAGAAGCTGGCACCGCTAGAACAGCACGTAGCAACCCTCACAGCCTTGCCCGCCAAGGTTAACAGCCTTCAAGAGTCAGTGACCAAGGGCACCCAGCACGACCAAGCACTCCACCTTGCCGTCGCTTGCTTGGAAGGATTGGCGAGTAGTAAGAACGCTGAGTGTGATGCTGAGGACATCTCGCCCAACGGCGACACCTTGGGCCACAAAACGGAGTGTAGGCTCAGAAGATTTAGCGGTGGCAGGAATCCACGAGGAACGAGTGGATTCGTGATACCATGTTGGAAAGAGAGATTAGGCTCACTCAGAAGAGATTGATTGTATTCCATCTAAACCGATTACAATATATAGGCATGTACAGGAGGGTGGCGCACCCATAGGGAGCCAACCCTAGGCGGCGGCCAGGGGAAAACCCTAGTGGGCCCCATGGGCCAAATATTATACAGGCCTAATACATATTAATTCTAACAAAACTCTTTGTGGGACATATGACGTATAATGCGAAGTCTGCTATGTGCAACATATCTTAAATTTCATTGTATCCCGGTCCAAAGTCACTTCTTATTCCTTCTTGTATTTTTATTTATTTACTTTTCTTGGTTGTCAGAATGATTCATTTCCTTTCTGCATGTGATTATAATTCCTATCTTTTGGGTTGAAGGATAAATGACTCCTATGCTGAGGTTTTGAAAGGACTGCGCTGTTATTTTGATAAAGCATTGCCTGCAATGCTTTTATATAAGAAAGAACGACAGCAATATAATGAAGAAGTTAAAGGTGATGTCTCACCATCAACAGTCTATGGAGCTGAGCATCTACTGCGCCTTTTTGGTATGTTCCATATTCCATTGTGTTGGATCTGTTTTATGTTCCGTTTGACCCAATGCACTTTAGTTAACACCGAAAAAAAAACTAATAGAAAGAAAAAAAAAATAACTCACGACCTAAGTTCAGTCTTGATTTGTAAGGACTGTAATTTATTTTCTGTCCTAGCTTCGTGGCGAGCCATCTTGTGCGCACACCTTGTAATACTCTTCTTCTTAATGAAATGATACGCAATTCTCCTGCACATTCGAGAAAAAAGTTCAGTCCTGGACTATGAGTCCAGTGTGGTCGACCTAACCAACAGCTCACTAAGTGCTTTAGCACCAGCTGTGCACCAAAGTGGACATTCATTACCTGCAACCTGGAGGAACCTCAGGTATTCTCCAGAAGATATCATAGTAAATTCCGTCGTTGTTTTCTTAGTGAAGTGTGTGTTTCGAATATTGAGACGTTCATTCATCTCGTCTTCCAATCTGCTAGTGTCACTAACATTTTAGTGGGATGCTTTGGAAAACAAAATTCAAATTGGACCAATCAAAAAGTTGCCACCATTAATTGATTGCTTTGAACATTCCTTCTTATGTACAATGATAATACAGGCCTTCCTTGTATATAGATGCAGTAGAGCCTAAATTATGGAGACTTTTTGTAACAAAACTGTAAAGAAAAATGGAGGCAAAGATGTTTATTGGTTTTTGATAATATTTGTTGGTTCAAATTTGGTCTGCGTATGAAAAGACAAGATTACACTGCTCTACACAGTTTACAGGAAGCAGAGAACAACGACATTGAGCCAAAAAGCCATTTGTTTTCCGCTGCAACATTTGAATTGAGTACTAGGAATATTAGATTGCAGCCCATGCCCTTTGAACTTGATTGACCATTTTGTATTCTTCAGGTGTTTGAACTTTAACTGGAAACCATGTTAATGTTCGTAAGTGTATATGCCAACCCAAAAACTAAGAATTGAAAGTTTATTTGTCTTCAGGACATCATATTCCTATCTTATGCCAAGTATAATTGATTCTTTGGAATCCATGATACTGTTCATAGGTGTGTAAGTATATGTTTTTTCTTAGTAGAATCATTTTCTTACGTGCTGACTTGGGGCCATTTCTCAGTGAAACTGCCAGAGTTGCTTGCTTTTGTCAATATGGAAGAAGATGCACTCAACAAACTACAGACGAAATTGCTGGACATTCTAAAGTATGCCACTTTGACAGTCATCTAGAATAGCGGGAGAGCTTGATTCTTACCAACTGAAAATGAATTTACTAACCACTTGTCCTGTCAGGTTTCTTCAGAAGAATCAGGGTTCCTTCTTCCTATCTTCATACAGCGATGGGGCGAAAACCAAATAGACGAAATGATTTGGTCTGAATGTTGTAGTTGTCAGAGTTGTACTGCCTAGGTAATAGTTTGTATTTGTGTTGTTTGATTTAGAAATGTGGCGCACTGTTTGACGGACCGGTTTACAACGAATCCTTGATGTTGACTTCTCAGAAATCCGTGTTTCCATGCTCAACAAGCAGTGAGAATGACACCTGCATGTGTTTCACGATCTGTTTTTTTGGTTTGGTTTAGTTTGGTAGCTGATATCTATGTACTATACTGTTGTACTTATACTCTTCCTTCCAATACTGTCTTTGTTTTAAAATCATTGTCATCATTAATTTTAATTTTTGTAGTTGCTTTTTATTGTTCATTTTAATAACCTTTTTAAAGAAATTATCATGTTTTTTATAAAATATTTTACCAGCAAAGAATTGAAATATAACTTATTATTTTACAAATTCAAAGTAATATTTTGAATAAAATGAATAGCGAAATGTAACTATAAATGTCAATGGTTACAGAGTATATATAATAAAGGCACTAGCTAGTGACGGGCTGATGACAGTGAAATAGGTAAGTGAAGTGAAATGAATCCGAACGGCTGGGTGAGTGGAGCTAAACGACAGGCTGGAAAGGTCGAGGCGGGCGATCGGCCGGAGAATTAGTGGAATTTTTCGCCACACCAGGCTGTCCAAACCCTCCGTGACGATCATCTTGTCTTCTAGTTTCTCCAACGGAACGAAATCTTCTTCGGACTTGATGCACAAATAGATGGAATAGCAACAAATAGCATATCAGAGAACTTCATATCCGTTGAGCTTCATCTCATCGTAGGCTAACTTTTCCCTTTATTAGCTCTGCTCCTGAACTGAAAAGAGAAATGAGACTGATATTGACGTTGGCCTTGATTTTTTTCAAGAAAAGCCCTTTTTTTTTCTTAGAAAATGAGTATGAGCAATAGACTGAACACTCGCACAATCTCAATTTTAAAGTGTGACAGTCATCGCCATCTCTTCTTTTTATATAAGAAGTACCATCTCTTCTTTTTATATAAGAAGTACTCATATGTTAAATCATGAAACCAGAGTACAAGATTTAGAGACTCTTCTAGATTACATAGTTGTAGCTTCAGAGATATAGAACTGAAGACACACATGTGTCTCAGTTTTTCCACTAGGACTTGTTGTAAGCATCATGCCATTGGTATGGTCACCTCATAAGGTTGAATATGTTTTGTTAATTGGATGACAAGCATGAAATGCACTTAAAGTCTACACAAGTGTTATGCGTATAGAAAATTATCTATTAACTCAAACAATGAACAGGTGAATGGTCGTCTTGCTGATCGATGTGGACTCAATGGATTGCCATGAGGATCTTGACGGAGAGTTGCAGTGATGGAGATGGATCAAGGCTAAGGACAGTTAGGTTTTTTGTGATCACTTGACTAGTGTATAGGCTTGAGTCCATAGGAAAAACGAACTAACAAGTGGGTAGGAGTCATTCTCTTAGGTCTCTCTAGTGTCAGGAGTGTCGAGATGCTCAAGTGAGGATCTTGGACACAAGAAGTGGTAGTGGAGAAGGATCGACCAAGGTTGAAAGCAAGGAAACAAAGTTAAGGAGGATAAGGAGTTTCGGCTTCAGATAAGGTCACCGTAAGGTACGGTGGAGTCACCGTAAGGTCCATGGGAGACTGGCTCCCTGTACACGAAAGTATGTGGGTATCACCATAAGCTACAAAGGTTAGGTCATCATAAGTTATGGTGAGTACCAAGAAGTTGTATAGAGAGGTTGCAAGTCATTGGACTGGTGCACCGGAGGTCACCATAAACTATGGTGAACCCATAAAGAAGGTACGTCTTTGTATAGAATTTTGTGGTCACTGTAAAGTGAAGCCAGGGATCGTCATAAGGTACAGTGATCCAAAGGAGGAGAAGAGTTCGAAGCCATGAACTTTCTGTTGATGTTATGGTGGGTCGTTGTAAGCTACGATGGCCCAAGGAGAAAATATACAGAGAGGAAGTGCCTCTATATGGATTTTGTAGGGTTGCCATAAGGTTCCCATGAGGTGACAAGGCCTGGAGATCACCATAAATTACAGTGATGAAAGTGCTTCTAAGTCCCTAGTGGGTTTTGGTGAGTTGATTGACAAAACGATTAAAGGTCTAATATATCTATTGAGATGATGAGCAGGAATTGTATTGTAATACTAGTGTGGACAATCATTCAAAGATAAGCTTATGAATATCATTTATATGAGATCACACGTTCTATAGGACAATAATTTATGATGTGCAACAAACAAGTGAGCATGAATTAGAAAGAGACATGGTTGTATGATCATATCTTGATATGTCTCTCTTATGATAATTGAAAAATGAACATGGACATCACTTACGAAGGAAATAGCAATCAAAATTCAACAAGACAAAAGAAGCTAGTCAAAAGTGAACATATTGTAGGGCACAAGGATTTGTGTGGATAAGTATGACAAGCTGATGAAGGAATAACATAAGTTAGCTGCGATGGACCGTACATTGGAGAAGGGCAAGGAAGAGGCTTGGCGACGAAGGACCTATGTGATGGAGAAGAGCAAGTAGAGCTGATTCCGATGGATCAAACTAGCCATGAAGAGCCATATATTTCTAAGTGTCAGTCATTTGTTGATATAAGAACACAAGGTGATCTATGGATAAAAAGTGCAATATTGACTAAATGAATTCATTAACCATAGTCATCAGCTCAAGATGGATCTTCTCAAATACTACTCATGTTGACAATTCTCATGAAGCAATAATGTTAAAGCATCAAGTGAAGAAGACAAAAATGATATATGGATAACAAGTATAGCATTGATCAAAGGAAGTCAACATTGATAGTCATTATCTTCATTTGGATTTGCTCAAGTGATAACATGTTGATAGCCCCAAATAAAGTGATAAAAGATAAAGAGGCAAGTATGAAGACTATAGGCTCAAGAAAAATGAAATGCACTTTTGTTTTTATCTTGAGTATAGATTTACTGTTCTATCAAGGGGGATGCAACATAGGTGTTTTGATGAAGTCTAAAGTGCTCAATTCCTATGGTAGAAGCCATGAGAGAATAACCTTGAAACCTACCCATTTCAGAGTCCTCGTCTATGCAAAATAGGTCTGACCGGTTTGGCAAACAAGCCAGATCGGTTTTGGGCATCTACGATTTTGACCTTGCTTTGAGTGTGGTAGTCTTGTAGACTTTGCTTAAAGCCCTTTTGTTAAGTATTGGCGAGTTGAGATCAAATAGGTTGGAGTGGAGAACTTTGTGTAACAATGTTGGTGTGCTGGTCAGAAATAGGTCAGACCGGTTTCTGAAACCGGTCAGACTGGTTTTGTCTGACAGTACCAACGGCTAGGTTTTGGGAAAGGGTTTAAATACCCCTCTCCCCCTCCTTCAGTGCTGCTGATTCCGGAGCATCTCAGAATATACCAACAGTCATTGAGCTCTCCCCAACACCTCTTTGTGAGACTTGAGTGATTCGGTGAAAATCTTTGAGTTGGGTTGAGATATTTGAGCTAAGTGAGCAATCCAAGCCTTGAGCACTTTGTGGTTGCGTACAACATTTTGTGAAGCATTTGTTACCCATGGAGGTGAAGCCTCCTAGAGGGCTAGGTGTTACCTATGAGCTCCCAAGTTGTGGTGAGTCACGAGTCAGTTTGTGAGGGCTGTGATCTTGCCTCCGTAAGGAAAAAGATCAAGCTAGTGGGCCGGGGAAAGTGGTTGAAAGAGACATGTTGAGGGTAAGGATCGGAGTGCCACGTCACACCCCCTAAGGACCCAAACACGCCCAACCCAATGGGCCCACAGGATCACCGCCAAGGCACCATCCGTATGGCCCCACCGGAAGACGTTCGCACAACAGTCGTGCCTTAGCTGCGAGAGTCGCGCCACTACCCCGACTCGCCCGACCCCCAAGTGGTCAGGAACTAGCTGCGTCTCCCTCGACCCCTCAGTGTGGGTTGAGCAATCGGATGCGCCTCGCTCGATCCCTCTGCAGGGGTCGAGCGTAGCGGGTGCTCGACCCCTCGGTGGGGGTCGAGCGCCCCACTACACTACGCTCCACTCGACCCATAATGGAAGGCCTCGACCCCTCAGAGGGGGTCGAGGCCTTCCATTATGGGTCCCTCATGATCACTGGATAAGCTCTATCACTGCCAACACCCGTTGGTGGGGTCCGAGTCCAGACGAGACAGGATAGAAAACCCCGACCGAGCCTAAAATGGCGGGGTGAAAGGACTTGGCCGACGGGATGGGACAGATCCCAACTTTGGGCAGGTCCGCGCACGCCTTACCCGATGCTACGACCCCATGCGAAGGGGGACGGGCGAGACAGTAATCAACAACTGCCAACTACTCAATCTTAAATGTCGTACCCGTTGTGAATACACATTATCAGGGGGTCAAATCTCCCTGTACACCTGCCACCCCATCAACACCCATGCTCACTGATGAAAGCAGGCGCGACAGGGCACTCGATGACGCCATCGTTCGATGACACCCCCAATAGTGACAGTACAGGACGGTCGATGGACAGCGAGATTGTCCACCACTCGGGTAACATGACAGCGTCCATAATGCATCTCGTCACACACGATGGAGCACGCCATCAACAGTAACAAGGAAGAGTCCACCTATCGACGGAAGACGGGGGCACACTTGGGCGCGGTGCCTCTCCCCTCTGGTATGACAGCCAGGACAAGGGGCCCACGAGGACCGAAGACCATGCTACCAAACAGGAACTCTGCCTTCTCCTACACGCCTCCACCAACTCCGCGTGTGTAGAATCCCACCTCTCCTTCTCTCTCTCTATCTCCGTAAATGGGCCCATTCCCTTGAAGTATAAAAGGGGATGCCCACTCTTCTCTATGGACACGACAAGACAACACCCGATCATTCACACACGCACACCACTCGCACCAGAGACTTGGAGCTCCCTCCTCTCTCGCCACCGTTGTAATCTCCACTGGAGCAAGTAACACGAGCAGGCTAGAGAATTGGACGTAGGGGCCTTCCCCGAACCAGTATAACCCCTCGTATTCTCTTGCTTAGCCATCACCGAGTTCGAAACGCACACCCCCATGAACAAATTCTACTAGCCGGTGATCTAAGCACCGACAGTTGGCGCACTAGGTAGGGGACTTTTGCGTGTTTCACTTCATCACTCCTCGGCTCAAATGGCCACCTCCTCCGTTTTCTGGGCTCTCGGCAGTAGCGTGTACTTCGGGAGCTTGGAGTTTGCTGCTACTGTAGACCAGAAGCTGCTGTGTGTCAGTATTCCGGCGTCTTCGCCTTCTTCAGCTCCGACGCCCGCCCCTGAGGCAGTGCATTCGTGGTGGCTCGAGGACATGGGTGACATGCTCGACTTCGTGGCCACGGAGGATGGGACGTTGCGACTCGTCGATGAGTCGCTCCTGGACCCCATCGTGGCTGCTGTCGCGATTGCTGACGAGGCTGTGTGCACGGTTCAACTCGAGCCTACCAGACAGCGCGTCACCGACTACTCCATGATGCCGCCTGGGTACGGCGACCAGCTATGGCTCCAATTGGAGCACTACTTGGGCCCTACACCCGATCAAGATGACCTCCGCTACTTCGCGTTTGCCTTAGCGAACATCCATGAACAGCTCCTCGGAGGAGAGCCCCTCCTGATGTGGACAATGGTTCCTAATCTTCTGAAAGGTTCTAGATATGTTGATTTGGTCGGAGGTGACACACAAATCAATCTGGCTTCAGAACAACATGTTCTAAACCCTGCAATCGCAGCACGACGTCTCCTCTGGTTATCAACCGTCCTAAAATGATTGACCTCACCGAGAAGGCTAATCCCTGCCTGCGAATCAAGAACACAAGCAAAAACAAAGAAGAATGCAACACAATTGCAGATGTATTATGAATCTCACGAAGTTGGGGTCTCACAAACCGTGATGACGGTGAAACTGTTATAAACAGAATAATCTAAGCAAAACCCAAACCCTAATGGTGCAGCGGCATCTGTATATGAAGACCCTAGGATCGTGCAAGACCCTCTGGATGCGCCCCTAATTGGGCTCAACTAGATACAAAGCCCAAAGGCCAAAAATAGGCAACGCAGCACCGAAACAGATTCTGGACCCTCTCTTGTTTCGACGATTCCCGATGACTCCAGATGAATTTTGATATGAGACCAGCGGCATTGGAAAGGTATTCTTCTTATCTTTTTGTGCATATGTAGAACGTCCAAATCCGAGTCCGTATGCGTACTGGACATCCATTTTAGTACAGACTGGTCCTGAGCCCCAAAACAGACTCGAAGTCGGTTTTGGTTGGGCCTCCACCTTGGCTTCCACGTCCTTGATGGTCCTCCACGTCTCCAAGTCCTTCTCCCATCATCTCCTGGTCCTCTCCATGGTTCCTAATTATAATATAATCATTAGGTAGCAAACCATTCTCAAAAGTGACATATAATGAAGAACGTAGGGACAAGCTCACCTCTAAATTTAGTCGTCGTGCATGAGCTCTAGTCATTGGATCTTGCAAGTCCAGAATTGGAGGAGTGTTGCATGTATCCTTAGGAGTGATGTCCTCATCATCCTCCCCCTCTTGAAGTGGAGTCATCCTCGACTCAAGCTCATTCTCTTCTCCCAAGTATGGTTTCAAATCTGAAATGTTAAAAGTAGGACTAACCCTAAACTCGGGAGGCAACTCAAGTTTGTATGCATTATCATTAATCTTCTCAATTATTTTGAAAGGACCATCAGCTCTAGGCATTAATTTAGAATTTCTCAAATCTGGAAATCTATCCTTTCTCATGTGTAACCATACCAAATCTCCTACATCAAGTTTTACTTCTTTTCTACCTTTACTACCAACAATTTTATACTTTTCATTCATCTTTTCAATGCTAAGTCTAGTGGTCTCATGCATTTTCAACATAGCATCAACATGAACTCTCCCATGAATAGGTAGAGGAAGTATATCAAGTGGAGTACGGGGATCAAAACCATACACTACCTTGAAAGGACTTACCTTGGTAGTAGAATGTGTTGCTTGATTATATGAAAACTCAACATGAGGCAAACATTCTTCCCATTGCTTAAAATTTTTCTTCAAAATAGCTCTCAACATAGTACCCAAAGTGCGGTTCACCACCTCAATTTGTCCATCAGTTTGTGGGTGACAAGTTGTAGAAAACAACAACTTTGTACCCAACTTATTCCAAAGCGTGCACCAAAAGTGACTCAAGAATTTTGCATCACGATCTGAAACAATAGTAGAAGGCATACCATGCAAACGTACAATTTCTTTGAAAAAGAGATCAGCAATATAACTAGCATCATCAGTCTTATGACATGGTATAAAGTGTGCCATCTTAGAAAATCTATCCACAACAATAAAAATACTATCACTCCCCCTCTTAGTCCTAGGTAGTCCTAAAACAAAGTCCATAGAAATATCCGCCCAAGGAATAGAAGGAACAGGAAATGGCATGTATAAACCATGTAGATTCAAGCGAGACTTAGCCTTTTGACATGTAGTGCAGCGAGCAACAAAGCGCTCAACATCTTTCCTCATCCTTGGCCAAAAGAAGTATGTGGCCAAAATATCCTCCGTCTTCTTGGCACCAAAATAACCCATCAATCCACCTCCATGCGCCTCCTGTAACTACAAAAGACGAACGGAACCAACTGGAATACATAGGCGGTTAGCTCTAAACAAGAATCCATCAGTCAACACAAATTTGTTCAACACACGACCTTCTTTACAATGCAGCAATATATCCTTAAAATCAACATCAGCAGCATATAGTTCTTTAATTGCCTCAAGTCCAAAAATTCTACAATCAAGTTGAGACAATAAAGTATAGCGCCTAGATAAAGCATCAGCGATCACATTATCCTTTCCTTTCTTATGTTTAATAATGTAAGGAAAAGACTCAATAAACTCAATCCATTTAGCATGTCTACGGTTCAAATTACATTAAGAATGAATATACTTAAGTGATTCATGATCAGAATGAATAACAAATTCTTTGGGTAACAAATAATGACGCCACATCTCTAAACAACGTACAAGTGCATACAATCCCTTATCATACATGGAGTAATTCAAAACAGGCCCAGTAATTTTCTTACTAAAGTATGCAACATGTTTACTATCTTGCATCAAAACACCACCAATGGCTATATCACTAGCATCACATTCAAGCTCAAAAATCTTATCAAAATTAAGTAATTGTAGCAATGGTGCATGTGTAAGTTTATCCTTCAAAGCATCAAAAAACTCATGATATACCTTACCCCAATGGAAATCAACGCCCTTCTTTGTCAACTCATGCAAAGGTGCAGCAATGGTGCTGAAATCTTTGACAAAGCGGTGGTAGAAACCTGCAAGAGCAAGAAAACTCCTCACTTGTGTGATAGTTTTTGGTACCGACCAGCTCTTTATGGCTTCAATCTTTGCCTCATCCTCCTCAATTCCCTATGGAGTCACAACATAGCCAAGAAAAAAGACTCGATCCGTGCAAAAGATGCACTTCTTAAGGTTACCAAATAAACATGCATCTCGTAAAGCATCAAAAATTGCACGCAAATGATTCATATGTTCATCTATGGATTTGCTATAAATCAAGATATCATCAAAGTAAACTATCACAAATTTACCAATGAAAGCTCTTAAAACCTCATTCATCAAGCGCATGAAAGTACTAGGTGCATTAGTTAAACCAAAAGGCATTACTAATGATGTAGATATGGCACAATCTTTCGAGAGGTAAGGGGATAAACTCGAATTTGGAAACTCGGCGTCAATGACCCGGTTTGAATAAAACACGATCCAATCCCGCAACCGTTACACCAAGCACAACTTGATTGTTCCTGCAAGCGAAATCGAGAACACAAGCAAGAGAGGATAAACACGCAATCTGAAATTGCAAATATGGATGAAACAAATCACAAGAAGAGGTTCAAGCTCTGAACACAAAAGAACTAATCACCACAGTGGTGTAGAACAAGAACAGGGGCCCTGGATTACTGTAAAAGGACTTGTCGCCACAGTTACAATAGTTTGATCAAGTTTCTCTCTGAAAAACTAAACTAAACAAAACCCAAAACTAAAAGATGGCGGCTACTGAGTTTATGTAGGAACCAGGGACGTCCTAGGATTGGGTGTGACCAAGGGGGCACCCAAAACATGGGCTTAAGGCCCGACACGATACATGGCCAAGTTGGCCCAAAATAGGTGGCACAACACCTTGTCATGGTCACACAGCATGACTCACGAACCTTCTAGATCTAGGACCAGAAACAAAATGACGGCGTCATCATCCCCTTTCCAACGCATCAAAGAACGCCTCGTTTGGATGTCGGATGTGTGAGATATCATCAAAACCGTGAAGGGGTGTCGGTTGAATCCGAGACGAACGCGGCGACCGAGTTGGTGACGACTTGTAATTTAGGGAAGGCCATGATATGCACGTATCCAGCATGGTGATGTCCTCATCATCCTCCCCTTCTTGAATTGGAGTCGCCCTCGACTCCATCTCATCATCAATCTCCTGCAAAAGGTTAGTACTAGCAGAATGCAAAGTACAAGATACATGATCATCGATAGAAGATATATCACGACAAAGCATAGTATAGCAAGGTGCATCATGATTATCACAAAGTTCAGCAACAGCAGATGTCATAGCAAGAAAAGCAGCTCCCTTTAACTGAATAACCTTATGTTTAACATCAGAAAGTTATTTGTTATCATGTTTATTCTCAGTATTTTCAGCAAGCAGTTTAAAATGATTTTTAACATCATCAGGCAATAACAGACGCAAAGTAATATTCCTGTCCTTATGCATAAAAGTATATGTATTAGTTCTACTATGGTGGGCAGCATCCGTATCATATTCCCATGGATGGCCTCATAAAAGCGAAAATGCTTGCATAGGTACAACATGAAAATCAGCAGAGTCTTGATAAAAACCTACTGAAAAGTATATACGTGCTGATCGAGTTACCTGTACCATACCACTATTGTTGAACCATTTGATGTGGTAGGGCTGATGTAGTGCATGCGTGGTCAAGCCATGCTTGCTTACCAAATCAGAACTTACCAAGTTGTTACAGCTCCCAGTATCAATGATGGTGAGAACACAGCGCTCCGCGACAATGAGGTACATGTAGAATAAATTGTTGTGTTGTTGTTCTTCCTCTTGTCCCACCTGAGTGGTCAACACACGCTGTACAATGAGGCTAGAAAAACCGGCGGTGGCAGCAATGGAATCAATGGCGGTAGTCTCCTACTCCTTCGTTAAATCTGCAACAAGGTTAGGCATACGAGCAAAATCATCTTCAACATCACTACAACTTTCATACCCATCAGCAGTAGCGATGAAAGCACGACGACTAGTGCAATCCTTCATGACATGTCCCATGCCCTTGCAGCGGTGGCAAATAATGGTGGTGGAGGAGCCACTCCTAGCACCGGAAGTAGTAACCTTCTTCTGGTGTTGGTGCTGCACACTAGACGATTGCGCTTCAGAAGTAGGCCAAGTGGAAGAGTTGTTGTTGGTGGCTTAGCAACATGACTCTTCAAGTTCTCTACTCCAGTGTGGTGCTGGAGAGATTGCTCTGTGTTGGACTTGCAAGATTGTTGTGGAAGGCGTCCCTGTACTTCTCGTTCAGCCTTAAGAGCAATATAATACAATTGGCTGAACCTATTCCACTCTTTATAGTCAACAATATTCTGGATATCACGGTTCAAACCACCAAAAAATCTAGCACTAGTTTCAACATCATCTTCATGTATATCACAACATGCTAAACCAATAAGCAATTCCTGATAATATTCCTCTACTATTTTACTACCTTGTGTTAAAGATTGTAATTTCAAACATAAATCACGTTGGTAATAAGGAGGAACAAAACAAGATTTCATGCGTTGTTTCAAAATAGGCCAAGTGGCAGGTATAGCAGCATTAGTATTGCAAAGATCATTCCACCAAAAGAGAGCAAAACCTGTAAACTCACTAGTAGCAAGTCTAACTCTATGCTCAGCAGGAACTAAATGAGAATTAAATTTCTGTTCAACAGCAAGTTCCTAATCTAAGTATGCTTCAGGATCAGCACTACCAGTAAAAGGTGATATGTTAAATTTGGGCTTAACAAAAGTATCAGTATTACCACGATTGTTATGACCTCCCATACCGTGTCGATTACAGCGAAGACAATCTGCATCACGGTCAAAATCGTCATCATCAGCAGCTCGTTGAGGTGGAGGTCATCGTTCAATGTTCTCAATTCGGTTGGCAACAGTGTTGATGTGGCCCATCAACTCAGCAAACTTCGTTTCCATGAATCTATGCTGGTCCGCAAGAAACTTCGTTAGCTCGACCTTGGACACGCAATCATTGAAGTCTGTAGGGGACTCCGACTCTCCAGTTGTCCCTTTCCCTTTCTCTTACATGGTTAGAAGCAAAAAACAAGATTAAATAAAAGGATTAGCCCTATCAACTAGCAAGCAACAGAGGGTGTAGAAAGTGGAAAACAATATCAGAATCAATGTATCACAATCTTGCCAAAGGGTGTTCTTACCAAAGGCAAACAGTTTGACACAATCTATAGTCAAACTTGGGTGTAACAGTTGCAAGAAAGAGACCTGTGCTGTAATATGTATAGCTTGGAAGGCTAATATGTATGTCAGTGGAAACACAATTCAATAATAGATAGTAGCACTGAATAAATGTCCAAAGTAGTATCCTAATTGCTAGCAAAAGAATCGTGTTCAAAAACAGTTGTGACAGCAAGAACAATGGCAAAGGCAGCAAGGATCAAAACAGACTTAGAATTTTCAGGGCGGGGGGGGGGGGGGGGGGTGCAAATCAAAATCTTGTTTTTTTGTATGATTTTTCCACTATTTTTCTATGATAGAGGAACACAAAGGAAGGAACCACAAGAAGTTTCAACTCAAACAGAGGGGAAACAAAGAGTAGGCAAAATCTCAAAGTTTCACCGAAAGCGCTATTTTTGACTTCACAATTTTTTTCTATTTTTCCTGATTTTTTTGAATTTTTTGACGAGGGCACACAGGGCAAAGCCGAGTGTGGATCACCTCAACTTTGAGTCAAGAATCTACTGTAAAAGTTTCAGCCCAATCGAAGCAACGAGCAAAAAGTTATGCCTGTTTTACCGAAGGTAGGTCGAGATAGGGTTTGAGAGTTGAGGGGGGGGGGGGGGGGGGGGGGGGGACAGAAATAGAATCGGGTTGGGTTTTTTTGTTGGCAATGGATTGTGGGTATGGTGGGTGGATGAAACAATGGTGAATCCAATGGAAAACATGATGGTGATGGTGGTGTGCAGCGGAGATCAAAACATAAACCGAATCGAAATACAAATTCAAACCAGCAACTGAACTCGACTAGGACACAAACTCAACACTACAGACTCTGAAATTAAATTATGCAAAGGCTAAACAATGTCTTGGATGGTGGGGAAATTTTTTTCGATAGGCTTTTTCATGGACAAAAGGTGATGAACACAAACAAATCTAAAGAGAAGAACACGATAATACCTCACGGGGAACCTAGGAATCTGATACCACTTGATGTAGATATGGCCCAATCTTCCGAGAGGTAAGGGGATAAACTCGAATTTGGGAACTCGGTGTTGACAACCCGGTTTGAATCAGACACGATCCAATCCCACAACCGTTACACCAAACACAACTTGATTGTTCCTACAAGCGAAATCGAGAACACAAGCAAGAGAGGATAAACACGCAATCTGAAATTGCAAATATGGATGAAGCGAATCACAAGAAGAGGTTCAATCTTTGAACACAAAAGGACTAATCGCCACAGTGGTGTAGAAGAAGAACAGGGGCCCTGGATTACTGTAAAAGGACTTGTCGCCACAGTTACAATAATTCGATCAAGTTTCTCTCTGGAAAACTAAACTAAACTAAACCCGAAACTAAAAGACGGTGGCTACTGAGTTTATGTAGAAACCAGGGACGTCCTAGGGTTGGGGGCGACCAGGGGGCGCCCACAACATGGGCTTAAGGCCCTACACGATACATGGCCAAGTTGGCCCAAAATAGGTGGCGCAGCACCTTGTCATGGTCACACAGCATGACTCACAACCCTTCTGGAGCTAGGATCAGAAACAAAACAATGGCGTCATCGTCCCCTTTCTAACGCATCAAAGAACGCCTCGTTTGGACGTCGGATGTGGGAGATATCATCAAAACCGTGAAGGAGTGTCGGCTGAATTCGAGACGAACACGGCGACCGAGTTGGTGACGACTTGTAACTTGGGGAAGGCCATGATATGTGCGTATCCAGCATGGTGATGTCCTCATCAACTAACCACTCATATAATCTGAATTTTGTTTTAAAAGCTGTTTTCCATTCATCTCCAAGTTTCATTCTAATTTGATGGTAGCCACTACGCAAATCAATTTTAGTGAAAATTATAGCACCACATAACTCATCAAGCATGTCGTCTAGCCTAGGAATAGGATAAAGATATCTAATAGTAATATTATTAATGGCTCTACAATCTACACACATACGCCAAGTACCATCTTTCTTAGGAACCAAAAGTATAGGAATAGCACAAGGACTAAGTGATTGACGAACATACCCACAATCCAAAAGGTCTTGAACTTGTCGCTGTATCTTCTTAGTCTCCTCAGGGTTGGTCCTATAAGCAGCACGGTTTGTGTCACAACCCCCTTGGACCGAAGTTCCCGAGGTGCAGATTAAGCAGACACAAGATAATACAACAACCGACCAAGTTCAAATTACGTAAAAAGAGTGTTATTTATTATACATCAGAGTTAAGTACTTAAGTGCAGCAGAAATATTACAAAGTTTAGTTTTAAAAGCAGCGGAAGATTACGTGATTAAACATCTATAATTTATAACTCGACGATAGTAGCAAGTGTGATAAATCCGAGCCCATACGGATTATCACCTAGCAACACACAACAGCAATGGCTACTCAATCTCCCAATGGGCAGACCATCCCTCAGGGATAGACATATCCCAAGGAAGAACACCCATAGGTAGAGCATAAGCATCTGTGTTATTACCTGAAATAAAGAAAACAACAACATGGAAAAGCCTGAGCTACTAAGCTCAACAAGTCTTACCCGATAAGTAATTAAATCTAGACATGCAAAGGCTCAGAGATGGATAAAAGTAAATTTAGTGAACCTTCTAATAACTATAATAGTGTAAGATAACTTGTCTGTCAAAGTAATAAGTGCAACAAGCAATCTGTCCACTCCTACTGGATCACATGACCAAGAATTTTAAGTTATCGTCCAAGCATGCATATGACAATGCTACATCAGTTTACTAGTTCCCATATACTATCATGCATTTGGTATAGTTCAATGCTTGCTCAACAGGGCCGACAACGGACGGGTCCTAGGTCGACACAGACAGGGCTACAGCCTTGCAAGCCATGTCCTCTGAAGGCACATGATCTTTGCCCTTTCACCTATGGGGCCAGTCCATGTCTCAAATTTTAGTTGCTGACCCAAACGGACTGCCACCTTGTGAGACAAAAACCACCACAGGTACTTTGCCTTCGCCCTTTCCCATACAGACCCGTTTAGTCCTAATTTTATCATTCTTACTTCACATTATCACTACCATCATGTTACTAATATTTCAAGTACCATAATAGTGCCCACACTACAACGAAGCATAATAATTCCTCTATTAACTACCGATACCTATATACCATGTCTAAAATAAAATAGGATATTTTCTAGGAAATGCAGGTGGGTTTTCATCCAACTTCTAAACTTAATGCATAAACAACCTATGCATATCTAGCAATTTAATTACTGGGATTAATCAAATTAATACATGGGAATGTTCCGGGGCTTGCCTTGGGCTACAACCACGGAGTTAGTACTGAAGTTAGGATCTTCTTTTGCCAGGAAATCCGAGGAGGCCTTCTGAATATTATCCCCTGGCATGTCAACGGTCCCTATCACAATACCGATATGTCAACGAGATGAATGCATAGATAATGCAACAAAATGTGATGCACATGAAGAATGAGCATATCAGTAAAATTTGTTCCTCAACATTGTTCTCGAAGCCATATGCTTCAGAGCTAGCAAGTCTAAAAATAGGAAATTACACATAAAGTTTTCCTATTGCCTTTACATATGGTTATTTAAACATTACATGAAATTAATTTATTTAGTAACATAAAAATATGCTACTGGACATGAGTGATCTACAGGTGATTGATATATGTATGTTTAGCAAATTTGCCAAGTTTCATTAATATATAATGGGCCATTAATTCATAATACATTTAGCAATAGTTAATAGTAAATAAATTCTAGTAAAATATGAACAGCAGATAAATTCCTACAAACATTCATGGTGATGCAATATGGCAAGCATGATTTTTGTGCACAAGTGTAAACCCTAAATATTTACAGAGATTACTTTAATGCAATTTTAAGAATTTCAAAGATAAAGTCATATTTAATTTTATGTCCAGAAACTAGGGTCATCAATTTATTATACAAACTAAGCAAGTCAAGGGAATACCAGAACAATTTAATTTACTATTTTATCCAACCTACAACTAAAGATATGAATTTATTAAGCTTTAAACTAATTAATTAATACATCAATACTTTTCATATAAAACATGCAAAGTAACATGTTAAATGCATAGTACTCATCACAAGGAATCCAACAAAATTTATTTTGCAATTTTTGGAGCTATAAATCTCCAGATATGGATTTTACAAGGTTAAAGCATTTTTCTGGATTTTTATTTAAACTTCGAATTAATTACGAAAATGCCATCAGTTTATTTTTTTGAACTGACCCGAGCGCGCGCTCGCGTTCGCGTGGCGGCGTGGCTGCCGGAGCGGCTTTGGAGCTCGTCGTCGGGCTCTGGGATCACCGGAGTTGGACTCCGTGCTCACTCGAGCATAGAGCACGAGACGGTGAGCACTTTGGCGGGGTTCGGGAGGAGAGGAGCTCACCGGAAATGCTCGGTGGCGAGCGGCGGCGGAGCAGAGGGAGTTGGCGACAATGAGAGCTCGACGGGGAGGCCAAGGAGAGGAGCGGAGTGGTCAACGAGCACCGGCGGACCCAGGCGAATGTTGACAGAGTCACAGAGGGAGCGGAGGATGGCCGGGTGAAGCTTTCACCGTGGAGCTCCCATGGCGGCCGACGGCGGCGGAAGGGGAAAAGTTTGAACAGTGACAATCTCCAATCTAGAACCTTCGCCACAACCTGGTCAGGACGTGCGTTAGGGAGTCGCGCATTCATGAGAAAAGGGTTGACATCAAGCAACTCACCAGATAAGATGAATTTCACAAATTCATGGATCGGGCGCCATGAACAGGGAGCTCGAATTTTCTTCAAATACTCTCAGCTCGGTTCTGGAATGAGGCTGGGTTTTGCTCTGGACGATGTTAAACCTCACGACGCACTCATCTCACACTTTGGTTCAAGTGCAAAGCAGTAGAACGGCTGCTTGCATCAAACTGAGGAGGTGCGGCAATGGCGAGAGAACAGAGAGGAAGAAACGAGGTCAGGGAAGGGGTTTCGTGCGGAGGAGCCGAGGAAATGGCGGAGAGGCCAAGAGAGAGAGAGAGCCGGGCGGAGGATCGAGGCGGTGGTTTTAACCCCTGGGTTCAGCAGAGGAGGGGTGACACGCGGGAGGTGGTGTGTCGGCGCGCATGGCGTCGGGTGCCAGCGAGAGAGAGAAGGGAAAGAGAGAGAGAGGCTGACGGCTGGGTCCCACTGGAAGGTTTTTAACAATTTCCAGAATTTAACTCGGCCACAACTTCAAAAATTGATTTAAAATAGTCCCAAACTCCAAATTGACTTGGGAAAATTTGTACAGAAAGTTCGAAATGTGTAGGTCACAATGTGATAGGTGTCCAGTTTCAAAATCAAAAGGTTTGAATTTTCCAAATATTTGAATATGAACAAAATTCAAACTTCTAGGAATTTAATTGGGTATTTCCTCTTTGAATAAAATTCTGAGAAAATTCCTAAAATTCTTTTATGGAGAACCCTATCACATAGATTTTTGGCAGCACCAGGTTGTATGTCAAATTTAAAAGATGCTTCATAACTTAACCATACTTGGGTTTAAATTCAAGTTCAATTAAATTTGAAATGCAACCAAAATTGAATTATGACTTGATGAATCAGAACTAGGTGCAATTTATGTGATCAAAGAATGTAGTGACACTGGGGTGTCACAACCCTCCCTCCTTAAGAAAATCTCATCCCGAGATTTAAAGCGAGCTAGAGGTAGGAAGATACAAAAGTTGTTACCTGAGAATTGCTGCAAAAATTCCGGATAATGAGTATTTAGGAACTCTGCAGATTCCCAAGTTGCTTCATCCTCGGAATAATGGTTCCATTGAACTTTATAGAACTTGATTGTTCTTTTTTGAGTAACTCGATCTTTTTCATCCAAGATTTTTATTGGATGTTCAGAATAACTCAAATAAGATTGGAGATGTTCATAATCATCCAAGATAACATCTACGGGTGGCTTAAGGCATTTCTTCAATTGAGAGACATGAAATGTATCATGCACACCGAAAAGATTTTTGGGCAACTTCAACTTATATGCCACATTTCCACATCGTTCCATTACATGGAATGGACCAATATAACGGGGAGCTAATTTTCCTTTGACTCCAAACCGTTGAATACCTTTCATAGGTGATACCTTCAAATATACATGGTCGCACTTTTCAAAGAGAAAAGGACGACGTCTTTTATTAGCATACATCTCTTGTCGTTGCTTTGCAGCCTTTAGATTAGCCTGAATAATTTGAACCTTTTCTTTAGCGTTTTGCACAAGATCAAGTCCGAAGGTAACCCTTTCTCCCGTTTCTGACCAGTTTAAAGGAGTTCTACAACTACGGCTATATAATGCTTCAAATGGAGTCATACCTATACTTTCTTGATAACTGTTGTTATAAGAAAATTCTGAGAGAGATAAATAATTATCCCAATTACCACCATGTGCTAAAACACAAGCTCTAAGCATGTCCTCCAATATTTGGTTCACATGCTCAGTTTGTCCATCAGTGGTAGGGTGATATGCAGAGCCTCGGATTAAATGGGTACCCAGAGATGCATGAATTTGCTCCCAAAATCTTGCTACAAATTGAGTACCTCGATCTGAAATAATGGTCTTTGGAACTCCATGTAAACATAAAATTCGACAGATGTATATTTCAGCATACTTCTTGATATCATATCGAGTATTAACTGGAATGAAATATGCTGATTTAGTAAGTCGGTCCACAATTACCCAAATAGAATCATGTTTGCGGGTAGTTAATGGAAGACCCACTATAAAATCCATACTAATATCATCCCATATCCAAGCTGGAATGCTTAGTGGCTGTAATAAACCAGCTTTCTTTAAGTGATCAGCTTTGATACGTTGACAAGTATCACATTCCGCGACATAACGGGCAACTTTCCGTTTCATTCGTGTCCACCAAAAATTTTCCTTCAATCCTTGATACATTTTGTTGCTACCAGGATGAACGGAGTACTTCGATTGATGGGCTTCATCTAACATCTTGCGACGTAATTTAAAATTTTTCGGGACAACAAGGCGATTGTTAAACCATAACACACCATTTTCATCTTGGCGAAAACATGTAGCCTTTCCATCCTTGATATTTTTCCTGATGTGTGCCATGCCTTTATCATTTTTCTGAGCAATAATTACTTCATCTCTGATGGTAGAATGTATTGCTAAATTATGTATAGCAACCACAGGTAAAATACGAACGCTAGGTTCAGTAGATGAAATGTCCTTGCTGCTGTCCCAAGTCAATAAATTCAGATTGTTGCAGTGTTCTTTTCGGCTTAAAGCATCGGCTACGACATTGGCCTTACCGGGATGGTAATGGATCTCCAAGTCATAATCCTTAATCAGTTCAAGCCATCTACGCTGACGCATATTCAGATCTGATTGAGTGAATATATATTTGAGGCTCTTATGATCGGTATATATATGCACTAAATTTCCCAACAAATAATGTCGCCAAATCTTTAGTGCAAGAACCACCGCTGCTAATTCCAAGTCATGAGTTGGATAATGTCTTTCAAGCGTGCATAATTGCTGAGATGCATAAGCAATCACTCGACCTCCTTGCATTAAAATACAACCCAATCCCGTTCCAGAGGCATCACAATAAACATCAAAGGATTTAGTGATATCTGGTTGAGCTAGAACGGGTGCAGTGGTAAGTAATTTCTTCAAGTTCTGAAAAGCTTCTTCACATTGCGGTGTCCATACAAAAGTCACGTTGTTTTGCAGCAACTTAGTAATAGGTTTAGCAATTTGAGAGAAATTTGGAATAAACCGTCGATAGTATCCAGCTAACCCAAGGAAACTGCGGACTTGAGTGACTGTTCGAGGAGGTTTCCAATTTAACACTTCTTGTACTGTCCTAGGTCGACAGAGATGCCCTCTGCTGAAACCACATGACCATGAAATGGTACTTGTGTCAACCAAAATTCACATTTGCTGAACTTAGCATATAACTTATGATCTCGCAAGCGTTGAAGCACGATGCGAAGATGTTCCGCATGTTCCTCTTCAGATTTGGAATAGATAAGAATATCATCAATGAAGATCACCACAAACTTGTCTAACTCTGGCATAAATACTGGATTCATCAAGTACATAAAGTATGCTGAAGCGTTGGTCAATCCAAATGACATAACCAAATATTCATAAAGTCCGTATCTCGTGGAGAATGCGGTCTTCGGAATATCCTCTTCTCTGATTTTTATTTGATGGTAGCCTGATCGGAGATCAATCTTTGAAAAGACTTTGGCACCAATCAATTGATTGAATAAAATATCAATTCTGGGCAAAGGATATTTATTCTTGATGGTGACTTCATTTAATGGCTGATAATCAACCACTAATCGTAGGCTATCATCTTTCTTCTTTACGAACATTGTCGGACAGCCCCAAGGTGATGAACTTGGGCGTATATAACCTTTGTCCAGCAACTCCTTAATTTGTTTCTTGAGTTCTCCCAATTCATTCTTTGCCATTTTATATGGTTGTCGAGAAATTGGAGAAGTTCCTGGTTGTAAATCAATTCTGAATTCAACCTCACGGTTAGGGGGTAGACCAGGAAGATCATCCGGAAAAACATCTGAGAACTCACAGACAATTGGAATTTTATCCACAGACTTTTCCTCAAGATGATGGATAGTAATGGCAGTGACCGGAGATAGATGCAAAGGAACTGAGTCAATGCCATGAACTGGAGAATTTATGTGGACAACACGAGGCGTAATATCTAACATGACCTTATGAAATGCCATCCATTGCATGCCCAAAATTAAATCTATGCCTTGCTGTTCCAACATTATAAAATTTGCAGAGTAGACCTTGTGATTCAACCTAATTGAGGCTTTGGGCAGAATTTGATTAGCACAAATTTGTCCACCCGGAGATTTAATATTATAGGGTGTAGTGGTAGTATAGGTTGATAATCCAAGCCTTTGTATACAGGCTTTACTAACAAAGTTATGCGATGCACCAGAATCAAACAATATGATGATAGGTGAATCATTAAGCGAGAACGTACCCGCAAGCACTGGCTCGCACTGAGGAATGTCATCAAGATTAGTGTAGTTGACGTGTCCAGATTTATTCCCTTGTCCCCGCTGCTGATTTGCAGCACGGTCACGAGCTTGTTTTCCAGCTTCACTTCGGAGATAAGTACATTCCTTCAAGAAATGATCGACACGGCCACAATTGTAACAGGGATAAGGGCTGTATTGTCCCGCTGTTGGTGCATTGCGTGCATTCTGATTTTGTTGTTGTGAGGGTTCATGCGACACTTGGGGCTGTTGTGGTGGTGCTGGAATACGAGTCTGTTGTGGACGATTAAAGTTCTGAGGTTCCGGACAATAAAATTGCTGCTGTGGTGCCGCCCGGAATCGTTGTCCGGTGGGAGAGGTGTACACCAAACGATGTTTGGGTGGCGGTGCAGCAGTGTTCCCAGTAGGTGGAGCCTTCCTTTTACGTTCATCATTCTGCACCTCGCGATAAGCATCTTCTTGAACAATGGCAGCATTGACTAGATCATTAAAGGTTCCTGTCGTCTGCCAAGTCAACTTTTCCTTTAGTGCGGGGTTCATACCACACCGAAATGCAGCACGCTTCTAAGATTCCGAATCCACATATAGAGGAGCATACTGTGCCAGATGATTAAACTTCTGAGAATATTCTAGCACGGTCCTCCCTCGCTTCAAATCTAGAAATTCCTGGAGCTTTCTCTCCATAATTCCAGCAAGTATAAAATGGGAACGGAATGCATTTTTGAACTCGTCCCATAGCACAATATGACCTTCTGGAAGTGAGGCCATATAATTTGCCCACCATACATTTGCTGACCCCAGCAGTTGTTGTGCAGCGAATAGCGGCTTCTAAGCATTGGTGCACTACAGCAGCCCGAACTTAGATTCGATGATGCGTATAAAATTATCCGCATCTAGTGGCTCTTTAGCATGCTCAAAGGTTGGGGGATGTGTAGACAAGAAGTCTTGATAAGTGCTTTGCCGTGGCTGGTCATCACGGTGCCCGCCATTACGGCTCAGGAGTTGAGCTATTTGCCTGAGTAGCTCAGTATCTTCCTGTCTTGATTCAAACGCCATGGACATAACTTGAGCCCATGGATTTGGTGGCGGAGGTGGAAGATCATCATTTTGAGCTCCTTGTTGTGAGCTCTCCGGCTCACCATGGCGGGTGGTAACCATTCTGAAATTTCAGATCATACATTAATTCATATTGAATACATGAATGAATGAATAAATCATAACTTGACATGGGCAAGAATAAATTTTCAGAACTGGTCCAATAGTTAAAACAACCACAACCATCTTTCATTCAGCTCTCAAAAGGAAATACATGGTTGTAGCATTACAAAGTTAGGCTAGATATCGTACATTCACCACACTTCATGATATGATACAAGGATGAGTTCAAACCACACTACATGGTTACTACAAGATATACACATAGTTACATCGATACTAGTTCAGCTCATAAAACCATCTAGTTCCTCATCTAAAGAGTGAGGGTGCTGCTAATAACATCCGTGTCATCGTCCTCATCCATAGCGGGAGGAAGAGTAGTAGAATCCGCAGCAAGGTTACCCAAAATCAGCTCATCTGAAGAGATAACCTGAGGGTGATGCTGGAGCTGATGTTGTACACCTAAGTGGTGTAACTCCTCAAAATCGTGCTGAGCATCTTCCAAATCAATTTGCAAGTCATGATTAACCTCTTGGGCAAGTCCTAGCTGTTCTTGAACCTCAGCTAGCTGCTCCTCTCTAGCAACTAACTGCTGCTCAAGCTCAGTGATACGTGCAGCCTGAGTAGCATTAAGCTGGAGCTGCTCATCAATATGCTCCCTCTCATGCTCAATAGTAAGCTGAAGTCCCTCTACCTGTAGGCGTACTTCAGACTCACGGTGCTACCAACCAGCATAGAGCTCGGTGGCATAGTAACAAGGTATCGCCACATATGGGTTGTAAGTCATAGCTGACATGTCTTGAACAAGAGACATACGGAGACACCATAGGTGGTTATTGGCCGGGTCTGTCATAGGCAAAAGAGAATACACCGTTCCAGCAACGCCGGTGTTGTTCTCACAGGAAGTGGTGATGGCTTTAAGAGCAGCCATCTTCCAAGTCCCAAAAAAATGGGATCCCTCTGCTGTCACAAACCAGCCATCGTGGTAGGGATAGGTGTGCTTAGGAGGAATGCACACATGCACCGAACATGAACCTCCAGGCAAATCCGTGTACTCCCTACCAACATATGCAGGTGGCTCAGTGTACCCAAAAGCTTGCAACATTCCCCATAAGAATGCTGGCAAACCGGGACAGTGGAGAGCCTCAGTGTAATTCCAACCATCATGTAAAATGTGTACATGAGGATCCATCTGATAGGTGTAGAGTGCCCGATCTTTCGGCGAGTGTAGATAACTTCGATTCGGTGGATGTCGACCCTCACGATCCGACTACGACGAGCAAGCCCGAAGCGCTAATGCAATCACTGAACCAACTTCCGGAGGATATTAACCTTGCGGTAAACAAGATCAACCTGATCACGAGGATCAATTCTTACGCGCAATCGAAGAACGAGCAAGAATTAGAGGCGAGCAATCTGATGTATTGCACGAAGGTGGAGTTCTGAATTCACATCGAGAGACGGAAGAATAGCTAAGCTAATCTTAAAACAAAACTTAAAGATTACAAGGGGCGCAACCCTTGACTAAATAGGGGGAGCACGGCATCTAGGGCCGGCTGAAGTAGAGAGGCGTGCGGTGGAGAGGTAGTCACGCGACTTGGGCTGTTTGGGCCTTCGCGGCGTCATCCTGGGCCGTCGTTCCTTAGCATCAAAACCATCTTCAATTCCTGGGCTCGAGCTCTAGTGATTGGGCCCTTGTACGTCATCGTCTCATCGGAAGATGGGTCCATAACTTGAGAAGGCGCAACGACGAGAGATGGAGGCGTGACAACTTGGTTTGGTGCGCCGTCTTCCGTCGTTGTTGTTCGTATGTCGTTGATGTCCTCATCATCCTCCCCTTCTTGAAGCGAAGTCGTCCTCGACGGCAACGCATCATCCTCACCCAAATATGGTCTCAAATCTGCAACATTAAAACTAGTGGAAACACCAAACTCCATGGGCAAGTCAAGAACATAAGCATTATCGTTAATCTTGGTTAGCACTTTAAAAGGACCAGCAGCACGAGGCATTAATTTAGATCGACGCAAAGTAGGAAATCTATCTTTACGTAAGTGCAACCAAACCAAATCACCAGGTTCAAAAGAAACATGTTTTCTACCTTTACTACCAGCAACTTGATACTTCTTATTAGCAACGGCAATGTTGTGTTGTGTTTCTTCATGCAATTGTTTCATGTGATCAATATGAGCAATAACATCAACATTTGGTTCATCTTCAGCATCAATAGCAAACAAATCAATAGGCGCCCTAGGAACATAGCCATAAACAACCTCAAAAGGACACATTTTAGTGGCAGAATGTGTAGCACGATTATAAGCAAATTCAACATGAGGTAAACAATCTTCCCAACGTCTCAAATTTTTATCTAGAACAGCTCTAAGCATAGCAGACAAAGTTCTATTTACTACCTCTGTTTGCCCATCAGTTTGAGGATGACAAGTAGTACTAAACAGTAGCTTAGTTCCTAATTTATTCCAAAGAGAACGCCAAAAGTGACTAAGAAACTTAGCATCACGATCAGAGACAATTGTTTTAGGAATTCCATGCAGTCTAACAATCTCTCTAAAGAAGAATTCAGCAACATTGGAGGCATCATCAGTTTTATGACAAGGTATAAAGTGAGCCATTTTAGAGAAACGATCAACCACCACAAAAATACTGTCCCTTCCCTTCTTAGTACGAGGCAATCCCAAAACAAAATCCATCGAAATATCATGCCAAGGAGAAGAGGGAACAGGTAAGGGCATATACAAACCATGATTACCCAAACGGGATTTAGCTTTTTGACATGTAGTACAGCGGGCAACAAGGCGCTCAACATCACGGCGCATCCGTGGCCAAAAGAAGTGATCGACCAACACCTCATGTGTCTTGAAAACGCCAAAATGACCCATAAGACCACCTCCATGCGCCTCCTGTAACAACAAAAGACGAACCAAGCTAGCTGGAATACACAACTTGTTAGCACGAAACAGGAACCCATCCTGCATATGAAATTTCCCCCAAGGTTTGCCATCCTTACAATGCATCATAATATCATGAAAATCAGCATCATTCACATACTGATCTTTCAAAGCTTGCAAACCAAAGATTTTAAAGTCTAATTGGGACAGCATTGTATAACGACGAGACAAAGCATCGGCAATCACATTTTCCTTCCCGTTTTTATGTTTAATGATGTACGGAAAAGATTCAATAAATTCAACCCATTTAGCATGCCGATGGTTCAGATTAGTCTGGGTTCTAATATGTTTCAAAGCCTCATAATCAGAATGAATAATAAATTCGCGAGGCCATAAATAATGCTACCATGTTTGCAAAGTTCTTACTAAAGCATAAAGTTCTTTATCATAACTGGAATATTTAAGAGCAGCACCACTTAACTTCTCACTAAAATAAGCAATGGGTTTATGATCTTGTAACAAAACAGCATCCAAACCAATTCCACTAGCATCACATTCCAATTCAAACACTTTATCAAAATTAGGCAATTGTAAGAGAGGAGCATGAGTTAACCGTTCCTTTAAAGTGTTGAATGCATCGTCCTGTGGTGCACCCCACTCAAATGGCGCACCCTTCTTGGTCAGCTCATGTAATGGTGCAGCAATAGAACTGAAATCCCGCACAAAACGACGATAGAAGCCTGCAAGACCAAGAAAACTACGAACCTGTGTGACCGTCGTCGGTTGTGGCCAACTCTGAATGGCATCCACCTTGCTGCTATCCACCTCAATGCCCTGCGGAGTAACAACATAGCCAAGAAACGAAACACGTTGCGTGCAAAAAGTGCATTTTTCCATGTTCCCAAATAAGCGAGCAACACACAAAGCATCAAAAACAGCATGCAAATGATCTAAATGCTCATTCATGGATTTGCTATATATAAGGATATCATCAAAATAACAAATATTCCAATGAAAGGCCGAAGAACTTCATTCATTAAGCGCATAAAAGTGCTAGGAGCATTAGACAATCCAAACGGCATAACCAACCATTCATACAAGCCAAATTTAGTTTTAAAAGCCGTTTTCCATTCATCTCCTAATTTCATTCTTATCTGATGGTAACCACTACGCAAATCAACCTTAGAGAAAATTATGGCACCACTAAGTTCATCAAGCATATCATCAAGGAGTGGTATAGGATATCGATAACGAATTGTAATATTGTTAATTGCACGACAATCTACACACATACGCCAAGAACTATCTTTCTTAGGAACAAGCAAAACAGGAACCGAACAAGGACTGAGAGACTCACGAATGTAACCTTTATCCAGCAATGCTTGCACTTGACGCTGAATTTCTTTTGTCTCCTCAGGATTTGTACGGTACGGGGCACGATTAGGAAGCTGTGCGCCTGGAATTAAATCAATCTGATGTTCTATGCCACGAATAGGAGGAAGACCCGGTGGCAATTCAGCGGGAAAAACATCTTTATAGTCCTGCAGAAGGTTAGCAATAGCAGGAGGAATATGCAACATAGGTGCCTCATCTAATGAAACAAGCATACGAGAGCAAACTAGCGCATAGCAGGGCAGATTAGCATCATGTAACTCATCAAAATCAGTACGTGTAGAAAGCAATATAGGGTTATGCAATTTGATCTCAGGTTGAACAGGTGCAATAGGTGGTGATTTAATCAATTTTGCAGCTTTTGCCGCTCTAGCAATATCATCTTTTAGAACTTGTTCAGGTGTCATAGGATGAATAACAATTTTTTGACCCTTAAACATGAAGGAATAATAATTGGAGCGACCATGATGAACACTATCAACATCATATTGCCAAGGACGTCCAAGCAACAAAGAGCATGCTTCCATTGGAACAATATCACAATCCACAAAATCAGAATATGCACCAAGAGAGAAAGAGACACGTACTGAGCGCGTTACCTTTATTTTGCCGCCATCATTAAGCCATTGAACATGATAAGGATGTGGATGCTTCCTTGTTGGCAATGATAACTGCTCCACCAAGGTCGTACTAGCCAAATTGTTACAACTGCCACCATCGATGATTATACGGACCGCTTGTTCTTGCACAACGCCTTTAATATGAAAAATGTTGTGGCGCTGATTCTTTTCGTCTGGCACGACCTGTGTACTAAGAACACGCTGCACAACAAGAGTTGCATACCTGTCGGCGGCACTAGAGTCGACATGAAGCTCCGTATTATCTGCATGATTAGTGGCAAGCATAGTATGTAGAGTATCCTCAGAATCACTAGCAGAAGAATACTCACCGTCATCACGAATCAACATAGTTTGTTTGTTTGGACAATCGCGTATCACATGACCAAATCCTTTACAATGGAAACACTGAGTATCTCGAGCTCGTCCAGACGATGAGGAGGACGGCGCGGTCGAGACAGATCTGGCCATGGGTGGAGCACTCGACTTGGATGAGGTCGCAGTGTGGTCGCGTGACGTGGAAGGAGGCGCCGATCGTGGAGCTAAAGGCGCCTTGGACCCTGCAAAAGTGTTAGGTCTTGACAAAGATTGTCGATCCTGCACTTCACATTCAGCTTTACAAGCATATTCAAACAAGGTGGTGATATCATCATAATTCTTATAATCAAGAATGTTCTGAATTTCACGATTTAACCCACCCCTAAAGCGAGCCATAGCAGCATCCTCTAGTTCAACTAAACCACAACGAATCATACCCTTTTACAAAGCTTGATAATAATCCTCTACAGATTGTGAACCTTGTTGAAAACGCTGCATTTGATTAAGCAAATCTCTAGCATAATATGACGGCACAAAACGACGACGCATAGCAGCTTTTAATGCCGTCCAAGTGGCTGGAACATTATTAGGATATTTTTGTCTATACTCACGCCACCAAAGTAAAGCAAATTCAGTAAATTCACTAATAGCAGCCTTAACTTGTAAATTAGCAGGGATATCATGGCATGCAAATTTTTGTTCAACCTCTAATTCCCAATCAAGATAAGCACCCGGATCATATTTGCCAGTAAAAGTGGGAATACGAAATTTAATTCTGGCAAAAAGAATCATTAGTAGGAACACGTACCCTACGAGCATGACCATGACGATTGGCGTCATCCTGCTCGGTGTCGGCGCCGTAGTCGCGTGCAGTTTGCAACTCCGTGAGCTGCGTCGTCATGGTCCCAAGTTGCGTTGACATGTCCTCAAGACGAGTCATGATTGTCGCGAGCGTGGTGTGGGCAGCCGTATCAGCAAGGTCGAGCTGATCAAAACGCTCGTTCGACGAAGTAATCGTGGAGTCAAGTCTCTCGTGCATCGTCTTCATGTCGTTTTGTAGACCTTCAACCTGCGCCTGGACTTCTTGGAGGGTGAGCTCCTCCGACTTCGAGTTGTTTTCTGCCATAGAAACACAAGCAACACAGAAAAAGATCCTACGACGAGAGGTGAGTGGTGGATGAAAAGCTCAATTAGAAAGCTGTTATCAAATCCTTACCCGTCCTTACCAAGCACGCAAGTGTGAACTGCAACCACAGGTAAAACCGGTGAAAGATTGGAGGAGCGATTGCGTGGTGAAACAAAAACCTGCTCGTAGTAGAAAATTTGTGGAGCTAGGAGGCTACACTCAATCAAGGGTTAGCACAATTCAAACAATAACTACAAAGCTGAATAAAGGTGCTAAACGCGAAAAGATTGCTGCCGGCACAAGTGGAAGAGGAAGAAGAAGAATCAAAACAAACGGATCCGAAGAAGGGTAAAGAATAGTAACGTGTCGCCTATGGTGCTCAAGCGCTCTTTTTTCTTTCTCTCTTTTTTTTTTACTTCTGCCCCTCTTTTTTTTTTAACCTATGTCAGGGGAGTGTGAAGAAAAAACAATGCATACACACTTTTTTTTTGAGGCAGGGGTAAAACGGTAATTAAAAGATCAAAACAAGCAAAAGATACTCTCTCTCTCTCTCTTTCTAGAGTAAGATCAAAACAAGCAAAAGATACTCTCTCTCTCTCTCTCTCTAGAGTAAGATCAAAACAAGCAAAAGATACTCTCTCTCTCTCTAGAGTCAGATCAAAACAAGCAAAAGATACTCTCTCTCTCTCTCTCATGAGTAGGATCAAAACAAGCAAAAGATACTACTCTCTCTCTCTCTCTCTAGAGTAGGGATGAGTAGAACACAACACAAGGCGAGGCGGGGCGGTTTACCACGTAACCGAGTCAGATGCAACGAGTCACGTGATTGACCCGGACTCACGGTGCGGCGGCAAAACTTGGCAAGTGATCGGCTGACCAAAACGCAACTGAGTAAGACTCGTTACGTGCGGCCACGTAGGAGAGCGAGGCGGAGAGAACAGATGCGGCGGAAAGCAAATTGTGGTGGCTAAAACACACGATGTGGTGGAAGGATATAACAATGATGAGGAGAAAATGATGAAACACCGTGTACCAGCAACGATCAAAAGCGATAGCACAAAAACTCAACAACGCAAATTATTGAACGAAAGTGCGAGGCTCAAAACCGTACTGGGGTAAAATTATTTTTGTAGTTTTTGGTTTATGTGGACTTGGATAAACTCACCGAGAAACAATGGAATCTGATACCACTTGATAGGTGTAGAGTGCCCGATCTTTCGGCGAGTGTAGATAACTTCGATTCGGTGGATGTCGACCCTCACGATCCGACTACAACGAGCAAGCCCGAAGCGCCAATGCAATCACTGAACCAACTTCCGGAGGATATTAACCTTGCGGTAAACAAGATCAACCTGATCACGAGGATCAATTCTTACGCGCAATCGAAGAACGAGCAAGAATTAGAGGCGAGCAATCTGATGTATTGCACGAAGGTGGAGTTCTGAATTCACGTCGAGAGACGGATGAATAGCTAAGCTAATCTTAAAACAAAACTCAAAGATTACAAGGGGCGCAACCCTTGACTAAATAGGGGGAGCACGGCATCTAGGGCCGGCTGAAGTAGAGAGGCGTGCGGTGGAGAGGTAGTCGCGCGACTTGGGCTACTTGGGCCTTCGCGGCATCATCCTGGGCCGTCGTTCCTTAGCATCAAAACCATCTTCAATTCCTGGGCTCGAGCTCTAGTGATTGGGCCCTTGTACGTCATCGTCTCGTCGGAAGATGGGTCCATAACTTGAGAAGGCGCACCGACGAGAGGTGGAGGCGTGACAACTTGGTTTGGTGCGCCGTCTTCCGTCGTTATTGTTCATATGTCGTTGATGTCCTCATCACCATCTACACAAAGGAATGGTTCAGTCACATTATTAGAATGACAAAACCAAAAACTTTTAAGGCAAAAATTATGGTGAGTGCTAACAATTAATTTGTCACTAGCACAAGAACAGAATTTTACTTTACATTGAACAAGGTGTCAAAATTTTCACAATTCTGGAAATTTTAGAGTCAAGTTAAAAATTATGCATAACATCTTTACATAGAGGACTTCATAAGATTTCCAGAATGTACTCATACATGTTCACCACATCAACAAAAATAAAGATGTGAAATTCTCAAGTTGGTGCTGGAACTTAAAAATCTGGACTGAGTAGGGTGTAAATTTTGGCCTTCAGGAGCTGGGTTGAACAGATTTAAATTTACAATTGAGTTGTGAATCGAAGATAACTTCCATATCTTTCCAACCCATATTTTCTCCACAATTTAGCCAAAGTAAAACTGGATTTATGAATTTTGCAATTAGCTCATTATTCAGTCAGTCTGAACAAGGAGCAGAATATCAGATTGAACTTTTTCAACGAATCTGACCAAATTGATTCCAGAATCAGGAAAAACTCATAACTAATGAGTTGTAGCTCGTCAAAGGATCTTTCCAACGGTTACTCATAGAGAAATTTACGATAAACATGTCAGGAGATATGAAACTTTTCCTCTGATCTGTCAGGTTTTGATCAACAGAGAACAGTTTTACAAAATCTTCAGTTCTGTAGCATTTATCCACCGAATTAAATTTCGACAAGAGTTGGAACATCAAGAGGACTTCCAGCTCATTCCAGAAAGTATTCATATGCTCCAAAATCCTAAAGGACCAATAATCTATGAATTTTTGAAAAACAGGACAGATTAGTTTAGTGTGAACAAACTAGTTTTGGTTTGGCAGATTGGTTTCAAGCTTTACAAATTCTTTTTGCTCAGATTTTAATCACACAAATGAGAAGTTGAAACATAGATAAGATCAAATTTTAGTTCAATGGATTAGAATGCCCATGCCATGAATGCAAGTGAATTGTTTTTGATCCTAACCGTTCCTCACTCAAAAGAAAATATATAGACACATATACCGACACATTGCGGTATTCGTAATTTTTGGTGATGACCCGAACTCACGAGCAAACATTCTAGGTTTTCAACACACACACACTCTAACGTTATTAGTGTACCTGCAAGAGATCATTTCAGAAACATTACATCAAATTCAAAAGAAACTACGAAAATAAGCAGTTTATATACTACTTGGCAACGGTTCATGAAACGAACCGCCTTGCGAAACCACGGTCCTCGCAAGCGGACCCATGCTCATAAAACTACCATGATGAACATCCTCTAGAAGAAAAAGTTGGCATGGTTTATGGAAGAAACCATCTCACAAAACCATAGCCCTCGTGAGTGAAATCTATGCTCCAACACTTGTTCAAGGAGCCGAAAAGAAAATATGTTGGCAACAATTCATGGAAAAGAATCGTCTCGCAAAGCCACAGTCCTTGCGAGCGGACTATAAATGTCAAATGGAAATCCAAATAGCAAACCAACTCAAACATAACCCGTTAGCTTGTCACCATTCCAACCTTTACTAAATAGTTGGGCATATACTAACGTATCCTCACCATATATGCCGTATTTTCAAAATATGTCTAAATTGTTGTATTATCTCGGAACATAGCTCTGGTACCAGCTGTCACAACCCCCTTGGACCGAAGTTCCCGAGGTGCTGATTAAGCAGACACAAGATAATACAACAAACGACCAAGTTCAAATTAAGTAAAAAGAGTGTTATTTATTATACATCAGAGTTAAGTACTTAAGTGCAGCGGAAATATTACAAAGTTCAATTTTAAAAGAAGCGGAAGATAACGTGATTAAACGTCTACAATTTACAACTCGACGATAGTAGCAAGTGTGATAAATCTGAGCCCATATGGATTATCACCTAGCGACACACAACAACAGCGGCTACTCAGTCTTCCAATGGGCAGACCATCCCTCAGGGATAGACATATCCCAAGGAAGAACACCCACAGGTAGATCATAAGCATCAGCGTTATTATCTGAAATAAAGAAAACAACAACATGGCAAAGCCTGAGCTACTAAGCTCAACAAGTCTTACCCGACAAGTAATTAAATCTAGACATGCAAAGGTTCAGAGATGGATAAAATTAAATTTAGTGAACCTTCTAGTAACTATAATAGTGTAAGATAACTTGTCTGTCAAACTAATAAGTACAACAAGCAATTGAAAATTTAATTAAGTAACAAAGAACATCAGTTCAGATTCATTAAAATCCAATATTCTTCATCCCAACATTCCATTAATTATTATTAGTGAGGTTCTTAAGCTATGATGTGATGCAGTGAACAAGTGGTACTCATTACTGCGAGGGACAACAATTGCAATCGTTTTACACCAGCTGGAAAAAACCCGAAGTACACGGCAAACGCATTATTTAAGAACACGTATGACAACTTTTCGCAAAGTCATAATACATGTCGATCCGAATCTAAAAGTCCCGAGTGGGCAGCCATTCCACGGTAACGTCAGGAATCTGTCCACTCCTATTGGATCACATGACCAAGAATTTTAAGTTATCGTACAAGCATGCATATGACAATGCTACATCAGTTTACAAGTTCCCATATACTAGCATGCATTCGGTACAGTTCAATGTTTGCTCAACAGGGCCGACAACGGACGGGTCCTAGGTCGACACAGACAGGGCTATAGCCTTGCAAGCCATGTCCTCTGAAGGCACATGATCTTTGCCCTTTCACCTATGGGGCCTATCCATGTCTCAAATTTTAGTTGCTGACCCAAACGGACTACCACCTTGCGAGACAAAAGCCACCATAGGTACTTTGCCTTCGCCCTTTCCCATACAGACCCGTTTAGTCCAAATTTTATCATTCTTACTTCATATTATCACTACCATCATGTTACTAATATTTCAAGTACCATAATAGTGCCCATACTACAACTAAGCATAATAATTCCTCTATTAACTACCGGTACCTGTATACCATGTCTAAATAAAATAGGATATTTCCAGGAAATGTAGGTGGGTTTTCATCCAACTTCCAAACTTAATGCATAAACAACCTATGCATATCTAGCAATTTAATTACTGGAATTAATCAAATTAATACATGGGAATGTTCCGGGGCTTGCCTTGGGCTACAACCACGGAGTTAGTACTGAAGTTAGGATCTTCTTGTGCCGGGAAATCCGAGGAGGCCTTCTGAATATTATCCCCTAGCACGTCAACGTTCCCTGTCACAATACCGATATGTCAACGAGGTGAATGCATAGATAATGCAACAAAATATGATGCACATGAAGAATGAGCATATCAGTAAAATTTGTTCCTCAACATTGTTCTCGAAGTCATATGCTTCAGAGCTAGCAAGTCTAAAAATAGGAAATTACACATAATGTTTTCCTATTGCCTTTACATATGGTTATTTCAACATTACATGAAATTAATTCATTTAGTAACATAAAAATATGCTACTGAACATGAGTGATCTACAGGTGACTGATGTATGCATGTTTAGCAAATTTGCCAAGTTTCATTAATATATAATGGGCCATTAATTCATAATACATTTAGCAAGATTTAATAATAAATAAATTCTAGTAAAATATGAACAGCAGATAAATTCCTACAAGAATTCATGGTGATGCAATATGGCAAGTATGATTTTTGTGCACAAGTGTAAACCCTAAATATTTACAGAGATTACTTTAATGCAATTCTATGCATTTCAAAGATAAAGTCATATTTAATTTTATGTCCAGAAACTAGGGTCATCAATTTATCATACAAACTAAGCAAGTCAAGGGAATACCAGAACAATTTAATTTATTATTTTATCCAACCTACAACTAAAGATATGAATTTATTAAGCTTTAAACTAATTAATTAATACATCAATACTTTTCATATAAAACATGCAAAGTAACATGTCAAATGCATAGTACTCTCACAAGGAATCCAACAAAATTTATTTTGCAATTTTTGGAGCTATAAATCTCCAGATATGGATTTTACAAGGTTAAAGCATTTTTCTGGATTTTTATTTAAACTTCAAATTAATTACGAAAAGGCCGAGAGAGAGAGCCGGGCGGAGGATCGAGGAGGCGGTTTTAACCCCTGGGTTCGGCAGAGGAGGGGTGACACGCGGGAGGTGGCATGTCGGCGCGCATGGCGTCGGGTGCTAGCGAGAGAGAGAAGGGAAAGAGAGAGATAGAGACTGATGGCTGGGTCCCACTGGAAGGTTTTTAACAATTTCCAGAATTTAACTCGGCCACAACTTCAAAAATTGATTTAAAATAGTCCCAAACTCCAATTTGACTTGGGAAAATTTGTACAGAAAGTTTGAACTGTGTAGGTCACAATGTGACAGGTGTACAATTTCAAAATCTAAAGGTTTGAATTTGCCTAATATTTGAATATGAACAAAATTCAAACTTCTAGGAATTTAATTGGGTATTTCCTCTTTGAATAAAATTCTGAGAAAATTCCTAAAATTCTTTTAAAAACCCTATCATATAGATTTTTGGCAGCACCAGGTTGTATGTCAAATTTAAAAGATGCTTCATAACTTAACCATACTTGGGTTTAAATTCAAGTTCAATTAAAATTGAAATGCAATCAAAATTGAATTATGACTTGATGAATCAGAACTAGGTGCAATTTATGTGATCAAAGAATGTTGTGACACTGGGGTGTCATAGTTTGGCAAAGTAGCACCCGAAATCAAATCAATTTGATGCTCAATCCCTCTCAAAGGTGGCAATCCCGAGGGTATCTCAGCTGGAAAAACATCCTCATACTCCTGCAAAAGGTTAGTGATAGCAGGAGGCAAAGCACTAGAAGCAATATCATCAAGCGAAAACAAAGCTTGTTTATATATCAAAGCATAGCAAATATCATCATTATCAGAAATTTCAGCAAGCTCAGATTTTGTTGCAAGACATGAACAACCTTGTAATTGAATTTCAGCACCCTTAGAACTTGAAGAATCATTAACATTACTAGGTGTAGAATTAGAATTAACCGGTTGTTGAATTTCAGGACCTTTATTTTTCAAACTAGCAGCTCTTTCTAAATCAGCTTGTACAATTTCAGCAGGGGTCATTGGTAACAAAGTAATTTTAGTTCCTTTATGCATAAAAGTGTACTTATTACTTCTACCATGGTGTACAACATCATTATCAAATTCCCAAGGTCTACCCAATAAAAGTGAACATGCTTGCATGGGTACGACATCACAATCAACAGAATCCACATAAGCACCAATAGAAAAAGGAACTCTGCAAGTTTGTATTACCTTAGCTTTTCCAGAGTCGTTTAACCACTGAATGTAGTACGGATGTGGATGTGGACATATGGTCAAAGCAAGCTTGTTGACCACATCAGAACTCACCAAGGTATTACAGCTCCCTCCATCAATGATGACATGTGCTCGACGGTTCTTGATGACGAAGAAAATCTGGAATAAGTTGTGGCACTGCATCATCTCGGGCTGATGAACTTGTGTGCTAAGGACACGTTGAACAATAATGTTCATGTATCCCGTGGTGTCTCCGCCTCCAAGGACAAGATCACTGCTGGTGGCAGCGACGTCCTCCTCCTCATCCTCCACATCAGAGGTGCTCATGTAACCGCCATCGTCTGTCATCACATATGCCCGCCTACTTGGACAATCTTTCTGCACATGACCCAGTCCATGGCAGCGGTGGCACTAAATCCCTGTAGTGCGCCCCGTCGAAGCAACAGAGGAGGCACTACTAGCTGGTACCTGCATAGAAGTTTTACCTGAGCACGTAGAAGGTGCAGGGGCTGATCTTGGGGCTACAGACACAACACTGGTTGCCTTCATAGCTGCTGGTGGGTGCGGCTGAAAAGATGGCCTGGGCAGCCCCGAAGTCCCCGTCGAGCGTGGGGGGTAGGAGTTCCTTGACTTGCTATACTCCTCAAAAGCCTGGAAAAGTCCCTGTGATTCTTTCTCTGCAAGCATAGCATACTGGAAACACTGGGTGAGGGTATAATATTCTTTATAATCAAGGATGTCCTGAATTTCTTTTCTTAAACCAGAATAAAAGCGACAAATCTGATCCTCTACTTTTTCAACTACACCACAACGAATCAAACCCTTCTGAAGCTCACTAAAGTACTCCTGAACAGTTTTATCTCCTTGTTCTAAACACTGCAGTTTATTACAAATCTCTCTATAAAAAAAAGGAGGAACAAAACGATCATGCATTGCTACCTTAAGTTCTTTCCAAGTAGTAGACAAATCAGTTTTAGCAGCTAGACCACTCCACCAAACAATAGCAAAGTCCTTAAACTCACTAGTAGCTTGTCTAACTCTATGTTGTTCAGGAACAAGATGGGCATTAACTTTTTGTTCTAGAGTCATCTCCCAATCAAGATAAACATCACCATCATACTGATCCGAAAACGAAGGAATTGAAAACTTAATTTTAGCATACAGGTCGTCTAGAGCATAGTTACCGTGTGGACCATGATTGTAGTTATGGAAACAACCCATACCTTGAGTATTATGTTGCAAACGATGTCGTAATCATGCGGTCCTTGTAGCTGACCTATCCACGGTGCCATCAGCCTTATACACCGTGTCTTCAACATGAACGTCTTCAACATCGTTGTTGTTGTTATTGGTGTTCGTATCATTGGTTTTGGGAGCAGTCTCCAACGCAACAACCTAATCGGTTAACTTAGAGACCCGCTTCTCCAACCGCTCGATGCTTTCTCCAATGTGAAGCTTGCTGACCGCATCAGTAACGGCTCTGGTGATTGTCTCTGCCAAATCACTCTGAGCAGCCTGCAAAGACTTCTGGAGCTGCTCTTGGCTCACGCACTCAGCAAATTGTGAGGGTGAAGCCATCTCTCCGTCGTCACTTCCTGCCATCAGAAACACCAAAACATGAAACAAACAATGAAGGTTATCCCTACAAAACAGCTAAGCAGTGGTGCCTCTCAACACAACAAAAGGAAACTCCTTACAAAGCTCTTGCAAAGTTCTGAAAAGCAAAGCAAAGGATACCAGGGAGGTGTGTTCCACGATTGCAAGGGTCACAAAAGAACCTATGTGCTGTCCAGAAGAAATATGTAGAGCTAGGAAAGCCAAATATATATATGTGAGTGGCACATAAATAAAAAACAGATAGTAAAGCTGAATAAGTGCCCAAGTAATTTGTCCCTAGATGCTGGTCTAAGTATGTCCTAGAACAGTACTGATAGCAAAGTAAAAACAAGGAGACAAAGGCAGACATGCGATAATAGGGGACTAAGTGCAAAACAGCCAAATCCAGAAATTTCAGGGGGCTAGATGTGTTGATCAATCAACCCTAGCACAAAAAGCCAACAAAACAGAGGATGGTGAAGGGGATGGTGGCTAGGGTTGCAAGGGAAACATTACTGATGACAAAAACACAAACTAAACCAGCGACTAAACAAGAACTAGGGCACAAACCCAACACCACGGACTCTGAAATTAAAATAAGCAGAGGCTAAACACGTGGTTATGGGCGGAGGGAAATTTTTTTTGGGCTTTTCTGTGGACGATAGGATGAACACAAAACGAAATTAACTAAGGGTAGTATGAACCTGATGGTGCACCTGAAGCTCTGATTACCACTTGATGTGGACAAGGGTTCCCAATCTTTTGAAAGGTTCTGGATATGTTGATTTGGTCGGAGGCGACACACAAATCGATCCGGCTTCAGAACAACACGTTCTAAACCCCGCAATCGCAGCATGACGTCTCCTCTAGTTATCAACCGTCCTAAAATGATTGACCTCGTCGAGAAGGCTAATCCCTGCCTGCAAATCAATAACACAAGCAAGAACAAAGAAGAATGCAACACAATTGCAGATGTATTATGAATCTCACAAAGTTGGGGTCTCACAAACCGTGATGACGGTGAAACTGTTATGAACAGAATAATCTAAGCAAAACCCGAACCCTAATGGTGCGGCGGTGGCTGTATATGAAGACCCTAGGGTCGTGCAAGACCCTCTGGACGCGCCCCTAATTGGGCTCAACTAGATACAAAGCCCAAAGGCCAAAAAACAGGCAACACAGCATCGAAACAGATTCTGGACCCTCTCTTGTTTTGATGATTCCTGATGACTCTGGATGAATTTTTATATGAGACCGGCGATATTGGAAATGTCTTCTTCTTATCTTTCCGTGCATGTGTAGAACGTCCAAATCTGAGTCCGTATGCGTCCTAGGCATCCGTTTTAGTGTAGACTGGTCCTGAGCCCGAAACAGACTCGAAGTCCGTTTTAGTGCAGACTGGTCCTGACGTTGTGTACATGTGATATGGCAACAACGGCTGCATTGCAGTAGGACGGATTCACAACTACGTGCATCGTTGCTATAATGGCTATTGCATCAACGTTGCGTAGTTGCAAATACGTAATATTGTAATGCTCTTGAGGTGTAGCGAATGCCGCAATTGCCATGCAGGTAGTCGTTGCGATATCTGACCCAAACTGCAACAACCTCCTCTCTATTGCTATAGATAGAGGGTATCACATCAATATATCAACCGTTACAATTTGACTCAAACTACAACAACCTCCTCCGCGTTGCTATAGATGGAGGGTATCACATCAATATATTAGCCGTTGCAATCTGCGTTAGTGTATCACAACAAAATGAATAGCGTATATCAATCCAATATTATTGATGCAATTGTATCCACAGAAATCCAAAATTATTAGGTACATCAATCTAGTATTCACTCATACAACCCATTCAAATCTAGAACTGTAATTGTATCCACAGAAATTTCTACATGCCGAAATGATAACAATGAAGGGAGACACTAGGGTTGCTTCACACCTAGGCAATCCTGAACCTTGTTCTTACATGCATGCTGATTCATTTTTCCTCCTCGTATTCTACTTAGAGCTATCAGCTCATTTCGAGATATAAAATTTTTTGATGCTTCATGATCACGATATTCCTTCGCCAAATTCTTTGATAGCTTGGTAGGTTTTGATTTGCGAGCCAAAACATTTTCTTTTTGTGTTGTGATAATGCTTCTTGTCTTAATCTGCTATAAAGACGTTGGAATATTGTTAGCTATAATCCAAGCACCACATCATCATGATTGCCGTACTTGTTCAAAACCATTACCTGCTCTGGCTCGAGTGTACGAATGTTATGCACTGGTGTTGCATCAATGTTGTCCTCAGTGTTCCTAGCTTAAGGTTCTGTTGTATTGCAACTTATTACATTTTTTGTCACTTCATTGGTCTCCTCTACAATTATGCCTTCAGTGGTCCCTAATGCAATGTTGGTTTCATTGGTAGCAGCCTGCTAATTACAAATCAAAGAACAAATTATGTAATATGAGAAATTTAAATGGAGTCAAGATTTTGATTATAATCTATGTGAGCAATTTCAGAAACTTTTAGGAGCATAATAAATCTTTAATTGGCAACAGAGCTTGGCAGTGATGGAGCTAGGCCCAAGCTCTAGGTTGGGCCAAATGCTATCGGGCTGGTTTGGTGGGCCAAAGGAAAAAAATGCCAAAAACAGATGCAAAAAAATAAATATATCTTTCGGATCTGAGGGTGAGCATGCGAGTGTTACGGCCTGTTTGTTTTCTCACCAGATTAATTTATCAGGATTATATCACTAGATTATTTAATCTATATTATTTTAGCTGGATTAATTAATCTGAATATGGTGTTTGTTTTTTTGATTATTTAAGCTGGATCAAGTAGTTGTAGGGTTAGAAATAGCCCATGTCATGAGTTGTAAGGGTCTTTTACCAAAATAATCCAAAATGAGCACCTATTGAGGAGATTATTGGATTATAATAATCTGCCCTCTAGATTAATTCATCTGACCTTTTAATCTATCCTGTTTGTTTTCTTACTAGATTAATTAAGACTAATTAATCTAGTGGATTAAAAAATAGAGAACAAATTATGTAATATGACAAATTTAAAAGCAGTCGAGATTTCGACTATAATCTATGTGAGCAATTTTAGAAACTTTTAGGAGCATTATGAATCTTCGATTGGCAACAGAGCTTGGCGGGACTTTCTATATACAGGCCATGCTATGTGTAGCTTACACGTAGAGCAGCCCATTAAGGCCCACGAGCTCATTTGCTTATACACGTAAAGTGACCCATTAAGGCCCACGAGCTCATTTGCTTATACATTATGAACTATTACCGTTAGAACAATCCATATTCATCATTGGAACAACTAAGTTTCACTACTGAAACAATTCAAAAAAAAATAAAAAAAATAAAATCATTTAATTCAAAAAATACAAAATATGAGAACAGTTGATTTGTACTGTTAGGACAATACATGAAATTCAAAATTTCCAAATCATAATGTAAAATTTTGAAAGAACATATGCGTGTAAGATCTTATTTTTTTTTAATTCATCACAGAAAGTATAATGATTCAAACGAAATCGATAACAGAGTTATGGTTTGAGAGAAAAATCTATTCGAAATTTGAACTAAACTTGAATTTGGTTGCTCCATTCACTGCATGACACGTGTTGCTTGTTTGTTCTTTATTACAGCCCACACTCAGCCCCGCAGCCCACCAGTGCTCTTCATGGGCCGTTCTCACCCTCTTGGGCCGTTTTAGCATGAAATTAAAGCGCACGCTAGATATAGGAAAACGAGCTTGACAGTGGTGGAGCTAGGCCCAAGCTCTAGGTTGGGCCAAATGCTATCGGGTTGGTTTGGGTGGGCCAAAGGAAAAATGACAAAAAACGAATGCAAAAAAATGTATCTTTCGGATCTGAGGGTGGGCATGAGAGTGTTAATTACATCAGGATTGCATTTTTGTGGAAACATTGCTGGGAACTCTTGCAACAATTTTTCTCGAAGTTTGGCCATGAGTCGCTCCTCTTCTTTTTCCTTGTCGGCAGCTTGCTTTGCAAGAAGCGCTTTTAGTTGCTCAAGCTCATAAGCTTGTTCTTGGACTCTTTCCTTAAGCAGTTGCTTTTTATTTAGATTATGCATCATGTAACCTTTGCCATATAACCTGCTTGATTTGGCGGCGGTTGTTTCCATGTACAATTGCTGGAGAAGAAGGGCCTCTTTACCACATGCAGATGTGTTGCTTCTTGCTTCGTCACAACCCAATTCAGATGATTCAGCCATATGCAATCTCCTGGCTGCATTGCTCTGAGGAAAAGAAACAAATGTATGTGTAATGTTGTGACAAAAAGCAAATTAGTTCATAAAGTTTATAGCACTCACATAAATACTTTTAGACGTCTCATTTGACCATTGTCCATGCTTCGTGTGAGTAGCCTTAAAGAGTTCCATAGGGCCTGGCTCAGCACCAGTTTCTATATCTCTCTACAAATACAAGCATACACATCATGACAATGTTTACCATTTCCCAACTACACTAAGAGAAAGGCTTCGAACCCATCACATGCATATTTTTTATTTCCTTATGATTCGTAGAGTTCTGGCTGCTGATCTTCTGCGGAAAGTTAACAATTACAGTTAGGAAACTCAAACTACCACTGCAAAAACATAGAAGGTCAAGACTTTCCAATAGTTCAATATGCAGATGATACACTCCTAATAATGGACAATACAACACACTTTCATCCCTGCCTGCTTGGGACATGCATGGTTACATGGCTCCTAATCATAGTTGTACTAAATGTCAGCAATAACAGAATGGAGATCCTGGCTAACACAGTTGGGTGTAATGTGGAAAATTTGCCATTCACATACCTATGATTGCCACTATTTATGACAAAACCAAGATTAGAGGATTTCATCCCACTTGTCCAAACAATTGAGAAAAAGAGACTCACAAGTTATAACCTTGGAGCATTTGGACTACAAGAAATGAACATTGTGTTACCTTGAACTTAGGAGTTCCAAAGTACTTGATTAAATAGTGCCACTCTACAATGTCCAGGTCTTCAGGCTTATGCTTCATTCTGGCATCATAACTCTTGTATGCCTTACATGTACTACTAAAAGTGGATCTTCATCCTTTGTAGCGCTCTTGCGCAATCTTCAATATCTTTTTCTTGGCATCTACAATGTGCTCCGTGTCCCATGCTTCCTATTATTGTAAGTCACTCATGTTAATATCTTGTCAACAACTGATAAATGGTACGCTGTACAAGGAAATTAACATACCATAATGCTTTCTGTGATGTAATTCTTGATTTCTACGCTTACATGTTTCCACTGTCCAGCTCCAATTATTGGAGTTTTTGTCCTTGTAAATATAACCACTTCATCCACAAATGCACGTCTATTTTTTCCACAGGGACCACCCAAAGTTGGCAAAAAATCAATTTGCATTTTCACTACATTAGCCGTATATCTCCTGTCAAGTGCAGCTAGACCTTTCATGCATCCATGACCGACAATCTTGCCATTTCCTAATTCTCATAAAACAAATGGCTATGAGATACAGTGTCTGTACCAAACAACAAGGTTTAAGGGCTAATGCTACAACATTAATAATCATATATATATATATATATATATATATATATATATATATATATATATATATATATATATATATATATATATATATAACCTTTTGCCTTCTTCTTTATTCTCCTAGCATGAATTGGCCATTCTTTTCCTCCTGATTCGCTGCAACCAGTGCCACCATCTACTTGTGTAGGCTCCCTATAATTGTTATAACACACTGAAACATTACAAATACTGATGTCTTAGTTAAAGAAAAAACATGTTTATAGAACAAGAAGTCAGAATGAGAAAAGAGTTACTTATGTCTCTCAGGAGGCCTTTCTCCCTCTAAGTTTATTGAGGCATTGTGTAATGCCTCTACAAAGTTGTCACTAGTTTGATAAAGACGATTTATAAAGTGTCACTACATTCGTAGAGACAATGCATGACAAGGCATGTATGAGGCATTTTAGAAAATGCCTCTATACTTGTCTAAAGACATAATAATAATGACTCTACTATACAAAGAAAATGCCACTACAAGTCAATTCTCTTGTAGTGTATATATATAACCTTTCGCCTTCTTTATTCTCCTAGCATGAATTGACCATTCTTTTCCTCCTGATCCGCTGCAACCAGTGCCCTCACCATCTACTTGTGTAGGCTCCCTATAATTGTTATAACACACTGAAACATTACAAATACTGATGTCTTAGTTAAAGAAAAAAACATGTTTACAGAACAAGAAGTCAGAATGAGAAAAGAGTTACTTATGTCTCTCAGGAGGCCTTTCTCCTTCAACCAAGCAGTGTTTGCTGCAATTGAACCATCCCGGTCCATATCGCAAAGACCTTCAAGATACCAACATTAGGACTACGTCAAATAGGAGCAAAAATATAGTTTACATGTGGTTTGTGATATACAGAAAGAATATGTATACCTGTATCAGATCCTTGCTTCTGAAGCCAATCTTTGTAAGCATCAACATTCTCGTCATCACCAAGACTATCACCATCATCATCCTCCTCATCAGACTCGGACTCCCTCACTCGTTTTAGGGGTGTAATGCTAACGTCTCCATTAGTTGATTCATAATATGTTGTCAATAACATCCTAACTTTTTTCTCGGCACCGATGCAATCAATTAACTCTTCCAAATGAACTGGCAAATCAAATGCCTCGAGACTTGTTGAGCTATTTCCAGTTCTCTTCTTGTAGTAGTAGTAGTAGTAGTAGTAGTCCCGCACACTATAACCAAGCTCGTGTTTCAATGATATAAGGCCGTCAAATGTCAGTAGATCCGGGTACAGATGACCCCAGTAGGTTTGATGTTCCCTGTTTCTTCCCGTGCATTTGACTGCTAAAGTCCATGCTTCACCACTCCTCAATGGGGGTGGGGTTGTGCATGTGTACATAAATACTATCAATACTAGGGACATCTTGACATCTAAGCAGTTGTATAAGAGTACTACATACTTTTCAGGTGCCTGAAATCTAGGAAATCCGACATACTACAGCAAGTGCAAGTTACTCACCTTTCGCTTGCTGGATCAAGGTGAATTGCTTCAACATCTCATCATCGTCTCACGCCTGCGCCAGAGTCGGTGGATCGATTGTCGGAGATATCCATGGTGGTAGAAGTTGTGCAGTTAGTGCTCAGAGCAACGCCGCACAACAAGCAGTCGTCTCTCCTTGTCCGGCTCCAAAAGATTATGTAAAAAGGTGACAACGACTGTGAGTTTTCTTGTTTTGATATGCCACTGTGAGTTTTGAGTAGGTGGCTCGGGCCAAACCACATTAATTTGGAGTGGCTGAGTTGAATTAGGTGGGGTCGCAAAAAAATTTCACCCACGTGCGCCTAAAGTTTGGAGGGAACATTCCATCAAATAAAAAAATCAAACGTTCCAATAAGTTTCAATCACTTGAAAGTTAAGGAACCTTTCAAGCAGCGCTATTAACTATCGAATGGACATCATGTTGATTATAAAAGTTTCTTTGCTTTGAATCACGTGAAAACAAGTACAGTATAGATGTAACAACTTTTAATGCCTTCATGGAAAAACAGATTAGTATTCAATTATTTGACATTGTTTTGTATAGAACAGTGATTGAAAGCAAGTGATTCATTTTGAATTATTTGACGTTGTTTTGAGTCAGTTGCAATTAACAAGGGCAAAGCTACCTTGTAGCTAGTGGGTGCAAATGAACCCACAACAAAATGAAAAATTTGTTGTCACCATATTAGCAGTCAAGAAAACAATGAAAAAAATAGCTGCTAGGTTGCAGTTGCAGCACCCCCTTAATTTTACTTGGAAACAAACATGCCCTTAGCTAGCAGCACACCAGAACACATAATACATTAACAAAATAAGGCAGTTCATCCAGTTCAACCACGAGGTCAATAAAACACAATCAGAAGTGTTTAACACAAACATACAACTACAAAGAAAAAAAAGCGACGATGACAACGAGACTTGAAACTAGCTACGCGATGAGGAGGGGACGATGAGCATCCATAGAGACGAGTGACGAGGAGGGGACGACGAGCATCCACAGAGACGAGCGACGATGGCAACGACAAGGGGACTCATCGGTCGACTCGAGCAATCTTGCGGTGCAGCTCGACGGCGTCGGGCCTCCCCGTGTTGTGGGGGTGGCTGATGAACCAGGACGCATGCATGACGACTGCCATGCTGGAGTCGTACTCCTAGTCGTTGTTGCAGAACGGGCACTGGTACCAATACTTGCTAGAGGGGGTGGACCGGGAAGGAATGCATAATCCGGCGGCGAAGGGGGGCTCTTCGTTGCTGCGGTGGTCGGTGGTGGTGTCGTCGTCGCTGATGGTCGCCTTGACGACCTCCGTCGATGGCGCCTCCTCCTCCTCTACCACTGGGACGACCACCTCCTTCCCCTTCGCGGCTGCCGAGGTGACATCCTCCTCCTCCTCTGAAGTCGGGACAAGCTCCTCCTCCTCTAACGCTGGGACGACCTCCACCTCCTCCTCTGACACTGGGACGACCTCATCCTCCTTCTCTGACACTGGGACGACCTGCTCCTCCTCCTTCTTCATTGGCGCCGAGACGTCCGGGGCCAGAGCGCTGCAGACGCGCTTTGGCGAAGGCATTGACACCGGGACGACCTCCTCCTCCTCCTTCGCTGGTGCCGAGACGTCCAGCGCCAGAGCGCCACGGTCGCGCTTCGGCGAAGGCGAGCATGACTCACCATGGCGTGCTCCAGCCATGGAAGAAGACAAACCACCGCTGTATAAAGAATCGATGAACGATAAAAAATCCCCTTCCATAAATCGCCATAAATCGACTCGATAACTAAATCAAAGCACAAAATAGTACCGATGTTGGCCTAAAAGAGTCGAGAACTATAGAGAATCGTAGAGTATTGAGCAAACAAAAAACCCCTAAAATTGCATGAAAATCGTGGAACATGGGTAGGAACATACCGCGAACTCCAGGAGGAGAGGGGTGTGGAGGTTGCCGTTGCCAGCGGCCTCCATTGAGTCCCTCGTGGGCGCCATGGCAGGTGAGCGTGGCGAGTGATAAGCAAGGGTTTGAGCACGACGAAGAAGATGAGAAGCGGGAGAGTGGAGTGATGGCGGGAACGGGAGTGCGCCCCTGATAGGAGCATGAGGTCGAGAGGCACCTTCTCTCATACTAGTACACTTAACACACTGAAACATGGGGTCGTGAAACATGGTCCCACCTGTCCTTGAGTCCTGAGTAGAACTTCAGTGTATGTCGTAAAAAAATGGAAGGCAGAAAGTTTTTCCTTCTTTTAGGCCTTGTTTGGATCCATCTTGTTAAATTTTAACAAGGTGGTAAAGTTTAACGACTTAAAAAGTCTGAAGAGAGAGATAGACTCAATTGGTAATGATCTATAGCATTTTACCAACGTTGCAAAGTAGTATATTCACTTGGGATTCAATTTTTTCCCACAATATACTAGTTCTTACAGTAAAGTAGTATATTCACTTGGGAATGGGTGCATCTGCACCCACATCTATCTACTAGTACTAGTACTACACGTAGCTTCGCCAGTGTTATCGAGTGCTCTACTAACTACTGTACTCCATAGCCCTGCTCCCTCCGACGGCAATTACGTACTGAGCGCATGCGCATGACTCACGAACCATGTGATCACACAAAACTGGATGAAGACCATATGTGAGTTGAACAAGGCAGTACAGGCCTATGTCCCTCGAATTTTTTTCCCCTTGGTTTCTATGTAGTAGGACGGAGGGGGTAGATCATCGTATCTTTGTGCTTTGAGAAGAAGAATGCCAAAGTGCTCATAATGAAAGAGCTCCCGGATCCAGATCGAGATCGAGATTGTGCATTTGTTATTTGGGTAGTACCATAATAAGAGAATATACACAAGTTCATATAGGTTTTACTAGATTCAAAAGGCCAAATACCAAGAACACCTAAACATGAATCTCTAATTAAGTTGGCTTCCCCCATCGTAGGCATTGCGTGTGTTCGCTTCCCCCATCGCAGGCTTTGCGAGGGGAGCCAGTTTACTACGGGCGGCGCCGCTCGCCTTGATTCGAGTCAAGCGACGTGATCATTCACAGTCAGCTCCTACTATCATTACTCCGCGCAGGGCCACGAGACCGGAATTGAGCAAAGTCAAGCGATCAGACTAGAGGCGTGTCAAGTGTGGTGTAGACATGGATTTGCTAATTAATATTTGGCCATGGTAGGAAATTGTCTATCATAGGGAAGATATGCACCAAGTAGGGGATTTTTTGTTGCAGCATAGTTTTGAAAGAAATCATTGGACTCTATTCATAAGGAAATTACTGACTTATTCACAATATGTCATCTCATAAACTCCAACAACTAGACTTGGTGTTTATTGCCCAACATTGAGTCAAGAATCTCCTGTAAAAATTTCAGCCAAACCGGACAACCGGGCGAAAAGTTATGCCCATTTTACCGAAGGGGGGTCAGAATCGGTTCTCAGGAAACCCGAGGCAAAACCCGACGTTTGGTGGAGTGGATTCACGATTCCGATGTGGAAACCGCATAACCAAGCACGATTAATTTGAGAACTCAAAGATAACACAAAGGAAAATGATTGGTTTTGGAAGTGCAAGTCCCTCATAAGGATCAAATCCTAACCAGACTTAATGCATGCATAAATGGTGTAGACATGGTTTTGCTAATTAAAATTTGGCCATGGTGGGAAATTGTCTATCATAGGGAAGATGTGCACCAAGTAGGGGATTTTTTGTTGCAGCATAGTTTTGAAAGAAATCATTGGACTCTATTCATAAGGAAATCACTGACTCATTCATAATATGCCATCTCATAAACTCCAACAACTAGACTTGGTGTTTATTGCCCAACATTGAGTCAAGAATCTCCTGTAAAAATTTCAGCGAAACCGGACAACCGAGCGAAAAGTTATGCCCGTTTTACCAAAGAGGGGTCGGAATCGATTCTCAAGAAACCCGAGGCAAAACCTGATGTTTAGTGTAGTGGATTCACGATTCCGATGTGGAAACCGCATAACCAAGCACGATTAATTTGAGAACTCAAAGATAACACAAAGGAAAATGATTGGTTTTGGAAGTGCAAGTCCCTCATAAGGATCAAATCCTAACTAGACTTAATGCATGCATAAATGGTGTAGACATGGTTTGGCTAATTAAAATTTGGCCATGGTGGGAAATTATCTATCATAGGGAAGATGTGCACCAAGTAGGGGATTTTTTGTTGCAGCATAGTTTTAAAAGAAATCATTGGACTCTATTCTTAAGGAAATCACTGACTCATTCATAATATGCCATCTCATAAACTCCAACAACTAGACTTGGTGTTTATTGCCCAACATTGAGTCAAGAATCTCCTGTAAAAATTTCAGCCAAACCGGACAACCGAGCAAAAGTTATGCCCGTTTTACCAAAGAGGGGTCGGAATCGGTTCTCAAGAAACCCGAGGCAAAACCTGATGTTTGGTGTAGTGGATTCACGATTCCGATGTGGAAACCGCATAACCAAGCACGATTAATTTGAGAACTCAAAGATAACACAAAGGAAAATGATTGGTTTTGGAAGTGCAAGTCCTCCATAAGGATCAAATCCTAACTAGACTTAATGCATGCATAAATGGTGTAGACATGGTTTTGCTAATTAATATGTGGCCATGGTAGGAAATTGTCTATCATAGGGAAGATATGCACCAAGTAGGGGATTTTTTGTTGCAGCATAGTTTTGAAAGAAATCATTGGACTCTATTCATAAGGAAATCACTGACTCATTCACAAGATGCCATCTCATAAACTCCAACAACTAGACTTGGTGTTTATTGCCCAACATTGAGTCAAGAATCTCCTGTAAAAATTTCAGCCAAACCGGACAACCGAGCAAAAAGTTATGCCCGTTTTACCAAAGAGGGGTCGGAATCGGTTCTCAAGAAACCCGAGGCAAAACCTGATGTTTGGTGTAGTGGATTCACGATTCCGATGTGGAAACCGCATAACCAAGCACGATTAATTTGAGAACTCAAAGATAACACAAAGGAAAATGATTGGTTTTGGAAGTGCAAGTCCCTCATAAGGATCAAATCCTAACTAGACTTAATGCATGCATAAATGGTGTAGACATGGTTTGGCTAATTAAAATTTGGCCATGGTGGGAAATTGTCTATCATAGGGAAGATGTGCACCAAGTAGGGGATTTTTTGTTGCAGCATAGTTTTGAAAGAAATCATTGGACTCTATTCATAAGGAAATCACTGACTCATTCATAATATGCCATCTCATAAACTCCAACAACTAGACTTGGTGTTTATTGCCCAACATTGAGTCAAGAATCTCCTGTAAAAATTTCAGCCAAACCGGACAACCGAGCGAAAAGTTATGCCCGTTTTACCGAAGGGGGTCGGAATCGGTTCTCAAGAAACCCGAGGCAAAACCCGATCGTTTGGTGGAGTGGATTCACGATTCCGATGTGGAAACCGCATAACCAAGCACGATTAATTTGAGAACTCAAAGATAACGCAAAGGAAAATGATTGGCTTTGGAAGTGCAAGTCCCTCATAAGGATCAAATCCTAACTAAACTTAATGCATGCATAAATGGTGTAGACATGGTTTTGCTAATTAATATTTGGCCATGGTAGGAAATTGTCTATCATAGGGAAGATGTGCACCAAGTAGGGGATTTTTTGTTGCAGCATAGTTTTGAAAGAAATCATTGGACTCTATTCATAAGGAAATCACTGACTCATTCACAACATGCCATCTCATAAACTCCAACAACTAGACTTGGTGTTTATTGCCCAACATTTGAGTCAAGAATCTCCTGTAAAATTTCAGCCAAACCGGACAACCGAGCGAAAAGTTATGCCCATTTTACCGAAGGGGGGTCAGAATCGGTTCTCAAGAAACCCGAGGCAAAACCCGATGTTTGGTGGAGTGGATTCACGATTCCGATGTGGAAACCGCATAACCAAGCACGATTAATTTGAGAACTCAAAGATAACACAAAGGAAAATGATTGGTTTTGGAAGTGCAAGTCCCTCATAAGGATCAAATCCTAACTAGACTTAATGCATGCATAAATGGTGTAGACATGGTTTTGCTAATTAATATTTGGCCATGGTGGGAAATTGTCTATCATAGGGAAGATGTGCACCAAGTAGGGGCATTTTTTGTTGCAGCATAGTTTTGAAAGAAATCATTGGACTCTATTCATAAGGAAATCACTGACTCATTCACAATATGCCATCTCATAAACTCCAACAACTAGACTTGGTGTTTATTGCCCAACATTGAGTCAAGAATCTCCTGTAAAAATTTCAGCCAAACCGGACAACCGAGCGAAAAGTTATGCCCGTTTTACCGAAGGGGGGTCAGAATCGGTTCTCAAGAAACCCGAGGCAAAACCCGACGTTTGGTGGAGTGGATTCACGATTCCGATGTGGAAACCGCATAACCAAGCACGATTAATTTGAGAACTCAAAGATAACGCAAAGGAAAATGATTGGTTTTGGAAGTGCAAGTCCCTCATAAGGATCAAATCCTAACTAGACTTAATGCATGCATAAATGGTGTAGACATGGTTTTGCTAATTAATATTTGGCCATGGTAGGAAATTGTCTATCATAGGGAAGATGTGCACCAAGTAGGGGATTTTTTGTTGCAGCATAGTTTTGAAAGAAATCATTGGACTCTATTCATAAGGAAATCACTGACTCATTCATAATATGCCATCTCATAAACTCCAACAACTAGACTTGGTGTTTATTGCCCAACATTGAGTCAAGAATCTCCTGTAAAAATTTCAGCCAAACCGGACAACCGAGCGAAAAGTTATGCCCGTTTTACCGAAGGGGGGTCGGAATCGGTTCTCAAGAAACCCGAGGCAAAACCCGATGTTTGGTGGAGTGGATTCACGATTCCGATGTGGAAACCGCATAACCAAGCACGATTAATTTGAGAACTCAAAGATAACAGCAAAGGAAAATGATTGGCTTTGGAAGTGCAAGTCCCTCATAAGGATCAAATCCTAACTAAACTTAATGCATGCATAAATGGTGTAGACATGGTTTTGCTAATTAATATTTGGCCATGGTAGGAAATTGTCTATCATAGGGAAGATGTGCACCAAGTAGGGGATTTTTTGTTGCAGCATAGTTTTGAAAGAAATCATTGGACTCTATTCATAAGGAAATCACTGACTCATTCACAACTATGCCATCTCATAAACTCCAACAACTAGACTTGGTGTTTATTGCCCAACATTGAGTCAAGAATCTCCTGTAAAAATTTCAGCCAAACCGGACAACCGAGCGAAAAGTTATGCCCGTTTTACCGAAGAGGGGTCGGAATCGGTTCTCAAGAAACCCGAGGCAAAACCCGATGTTTGGTGGAGTGGATTCACGATTCCGATGTGGAAACCGCATAACCAAGCACGATTAATTTGAGAACTCAAAGATAACGCAAAGGAAAATGATTGGCTTTGGAAGTGCAAGTCCCTCATAAGGATCAAATCCTAACTAGACTTAATGCATGCATAAATGGTGTAGACATGGTTTTGCTAATTAATATTTGGCCATGGTAGGAAATTGTCTATCATAGGGAAGATGTGCACCAAGTAGGGGATTTTTTGTTGCAGCATAGTTTTGAAAGAAATCATTGGACTCTATTCATAAGGAAATCACTGACTCATTCACAACATGCCATCTCATAAACTCCAACAACTAGACTTGGTGTTTATTGCCCAACATTGAGTCAAGAATCTCCTGTAAAAATTTCAGCCAAACCGGACAACCGAGCAAAAAGTTATGCCCGTTTTACCGAAGAGGGGTCGGAATCGGTTCTCAAGAAACCCGAGGCAAAACCTGATGTTTGGTGGAGTGGATTCACGATTCCGATGTGGAAACCGCATAACCAAGCACGATTAATTTGAGAACTCAAAGATAACACAAAGGAAAATGATTGGTTTTGGAAGTGCAAGTCCCTCATAAGGATCAAATCCTAACTAGACTTAATGCATGCATAAATGGTGTAGACATGGTTTTGCTAATTAATATTTGGCCATGGTGGGAAATTGTCTATCATAGGGAAGATGTGCACCAAGTAGGGGATTTTTTGTTGCAGCATAGTTTTGAAAGAAATCATTGGACTCTATTCATTAAGGAAATCACTGACTCATTCATAATATGCCATCTCATAAACTCCAACAACTAGACTTGGTGTTTATTGCCCAACATTGAGTCAAGAATCTCCTGTAAAAATTTCAGCCAAACCGGACAACCGAGCGAAAAGTTATGCCCGTTTTACCAAAGAGGGGTCGGAATCGGTTCTCAAGAAACCCGAGGCAAAACCCGATGTTTGGTGGAGTGGATTCACGATTCCGATGTGGAAACCGCATAACCAAGCACGATTAATTTGAGAACTCAAAGATAACGCAAAGGAAAATGATTGGCTTTGGAAGTGCAAGTCCCTCATAAGGATCAAATCCTAACTAAACTTAATGCATGCATAAATGGTGTAGACATGGTTTTGCTAATTAATATTTGGCCATGGTAGGAAATTGTCTATCATAGGGAAGATGTGCACCAAGTAGGGGATTTTTTGTTGCAGCATAGTTTTGAAAGAAATCATTGGACTCTATTCATAAGGAAATCACTGACTCATTCACAACATGCCATCTCATAAACTCCAACAACTAGACTTGGTGTTTATTGCCCAACTTTGAGTCAAGAATCTCCTGTAAAAATTTCAGCCAAAACGGACAACCGAGCGAAAAGTTATGCCCGTTTTACCGAAGGGGGTCAGAATCGGTTCTCAAGAAACCCGAGGCAAAACCCGACGTTTGGTGGAGTGGATTCACGATTCCGATGTGGAAACCGCATAACCAAGCACGATTAATTTGAGAACTCAAAGATAACGCAAAGGAAAATGATTGGCTTTGGAAGTGCAAGTCCCTCATAAGGATCAAATCCTAACTAGACTTAATGCATGCATAAATGGTGTAGACATGGTTTTGCTAATTAATATTTGGCCATGGTAGGAAATTGTCTATCATAGGGAAGATGTGCACCAAGTAGGGGATTTTTTGTTGCAGCATAGTTTTGAAAGAAATCATTGGACTCTATTCATAAGGAAATCACTGACTCATTCACAACATGCCATCTCATAAACTCCAACAACTAGACTTGGTGTTTATTGCCCAACATTGAGTCAAGAATCTCCTGTAAAAATTTCAGCCAAACCGGACAACCGAGCGAAAAGTTATGCCCGTTTTACCGAAGGGGGGTCGGAATCGGTTCTCAAGAAACCCGAGGCAAAACCCGATGTTTGGTGGAGTGGATTCACGATTCCGATGTGGAAACCGCATAACCAAGCACGATTAATTTGAGAACTCAAAGATAACACAAGGAAAATGATTGGTTTGGAAGTGCAAGTCCCTCATAAGGATCAAATCCTAACTAGACTTAATGCATGCATAAATGGTGTAGACATGGTTTTGCTAATTAATATTTGGCCATGGTAGGAAATTGTCTATCATAGGGAAGATGTGCACCAAGTAGGGGATTTTTTGTTGCAGCATAGTTTTGAAAGAAATCATTGGACTCTATTCATAAGGAAATCACTGACTCATTCATAATATGCCATCTCATAAACTCCAACAACTAGACTTGGTGTTTATTGCCCAACATTGAGTCAAGAATCTCCTGTAAAAATTTCAGCCAAACCGGACAACCGAGCAAAAAGTTATGCCCGTTTTACCGAAGAGGGGTCGGAATCGGTTCTCAAGAAACCCGAGGCAAAACCCGATGTTTGGTGGAGTGGATTCACGATTCCGATGTGGAAACCGCATAACCAAGCACGATTAATTTGAGAACTCAAAGATAACACAAAGGAAAATGATTGGCTTTGGAAGTGCAAGTCCCTCATAAGGATCAAATCCTAACTAGACTTAATGCATGCATAAATGGTGTAGACATGGTTTTGCTAATTAATATTTGGCCATGGTAGGAAATTGTCTATCATAGGGAAGATGTGCACCAAGTAGGGGATTTTTTGTTGCAGCATAGTTTTGAAAGAAATCATTGGACTCTATTCATAAGGAAATCACTGACTCATTCACAACATGCCATCTCATAAACTCCAACAACTAGACTTGGTGTTTATTGCCCAACATTGAGTCAAGAATCTCCTGTAAAAATTTCAGCCAAACCGGACAACCGAGCAAAAAGTTATGCCCGTTTTACCGAAGAGGGGTCGGAATCGGTTCTCAAGAAACCCGAGGCAAAACCCGATGTTTGGTGGAGTGGATTCACGATTCCGATGTGGAAACCGCATAACCAAGCACGATTAATTTGAGAACTCAAAGATAACACAAAGGAAAATGATTGGCTTTGGAAGTGCAAGTCCCTCATAAGGATCAAATCCTAACTAGAACTTAATGCATGCATAAATGGTGTAGACATGGTTTTGCTAATTAATATTTGGCCATGGTAGGAAATTGTCTATCATAGGGAAGATGTGCACCAAGTAGGGGATTTTTTGTTGCAGCATAGTTTTGAAAGAAATCATTGGACTCTATTCATAAGGAAATCACTGACTCATTCACAATATGCCATCTCATAAACTCCAACAACTAGACTTGGTGTTTATTGCCCAACATTGAGTCAAGAATCTCCTGTAAAAATTTCAGCCAAACCGGACAACCGAGCGAAAAGTTATGCCCAGTTTTACCGAAGGGGGTCAGAATCGGTTCTCAAGAAACCCGAGGCAAAACCCGATCGTTTGGTGGAGTGGATTCACGATTCCGATGTGGAAACCGCATAACCAAGCACGATTAATTTGAGAACTCAAAGATAACGCAAAGGAAAATGATTGGCTTTGGAAGTGCAAGTCCCTCATAAGGATCAAATCCTAACTAAACTTAATGCATGCATAAATGGTGTAGACATGGTTTTGCTAATTAATATTTGGCCATGGTAGGAAATTGTCTATCATAGGGAAGATGTGCACCAAGTAGGGGATTTTTTGTTGCAGCATAGTTTTGAAAGAAATCATTGGACTCTATTCATAAGGAAATCACTGACTCATTCACAACATGCCATCTCATAAACTCCAACAACTAGACTTGGTGTTTATTGCCCAACTTTGAGTCAAGAATCTCCTGTAAAAATTTCAGCCAAACCGGACAACCGAGCGAAAAGTTATGCCCGTTTTACCGAAGGGGGTCAGAATCGGTTCTCAAGAAACCCGAGGCAAAACCCGACGTTTGGTGGAGTGGATTCACGATTCCGATGTGGAAACCGCATAACCAAGCACGATTAATTTGAGAACTCAAAGATAACGCAAAGGAAAATGATTGGCTTTGGAAGTGCAAGTCCCTCATAAGGATCAAATCCTAACTAAACTTAATGCATGCATAAATGGTGTAGACATGGTTTTGCTAATTAATATTTGGCCATGGTAGGAAATTGTCTATCATAGGGAAGATGTGCACCAAGTAGGGGATTTTTTGTTGCAGCATAGTTTTGAAAGAAATCATTGGACTCTATTCATAAGGAAATCACTGACTCATTCACAACATGCCATCTCATAAACTCCAACAACTAGACTTGGTGTTTATTGCCCAACATTGAGTCAAGAATCTCCTGTAAAAATTTCAGCCAAACCGGACAACCGAGCGAAAAGTTATGCCCGTTTTACCGAAGGGGGTCGGAATCGGTTCTCAAGAAACCCGAGGCAAAACCCGATGTTTGGTGGAGTGGATTCACGATTCCGATGTGGAAACCGCATAACCAAGCACGATTAATTTGAGAACTCAAAGATAACACAAAGGAAAATGATTGGCTTTGGAAGTGCAAGTCCCTCATAAGGATCAAATCCTAACTAGACTTAATGCATGCATAAATGGTGTAGACATGGTTTTGCTAATTAATATTTGGCCATGGTAGGAAATTGTCTATCATAGGGAAGATGTGCACCAAGTAGGGGATTTTTTGTTGCAGCATAGTTTTGAAAGAAATCATTGGACTCTATTCATAAGGAAATCACTGACTCATTCACAACATGCCATCTCATAAACTCCAACAACTAGACTTGGTGTTTATTGCCCAACATTGAGTCAAGAATCTCCTGTAAAAATTTCAGCCAAACCGGACAACCGAGCGAAAAGTTATGCCCGTTTTACCGAAGGGGGTCGGAATCGGTTCTCAAGAAACCCGAGGCAAAACCCGATCGTTTGGTGGAGTGGATTCACGATTCCGATGTGGAAACCGCATAACCAAGCACGATTAATTTGAGAACTCAAAGATAACGCAAAGGAAAATGATTGGCTTTGGAAGTGCAAGTCCCTCATAAGGATCAAATCCTAACTAAACTTAATGCATGCATAAATGGTGTAGACATGGTTTTGCTAATTAATATTTGGCCATGGTAGGAAATTGTCTATCATAGGGAAGATGTGCACCAAGTAGGGGATTTTTTGTTGCAGCATAGTTTTGAAAGAAATCATTGGACTCTATTCATAAGGAAATCACTGACTCATTCACAACATGCCATCTCATAAACTCCAACAACTAGACTTGGTGTTTATTGCCCAACTTTGAGTCAAGAATCTCCTGTAAAAATTTCAGCCAAACGGACAACCGAGCGAAAAGTTATGCCCGTTTTACCGAAGGGGGTCAGAATCGGTTCTCAAGAAACCCGAGGCGAAACCCGACTGTTTGGTGGAGTGGATTCACGATTCCGATGTGGAAACCGCATAACCAAGCACGATTAATTTGAGAACTCAAAGATAACGCAAAGGAAAATGATTGGCTTTGGAAGTGCAAGTCCCTCATAAGGATCAAATCCTAACTAAACTTAATGCATGCATAAATGGTGTAGACATGGTTTTGCTAATTAATATTTGGCCATGGTAGGAAATTGTCTATCATAGGGAAGATGTGCACCAAGTAGGGGATTTTTTGTTGCAGCATAGTTTTGAAAGAAATCATTGGACTCTATTCATAAGGAAATCACTGACTCATTCACAATATGCCATCTCATAAACTCCAACAACTAGACTTGGTGTTTATTGCCCAACATTTGAGTCAAGAATCTCCTGTAAAAATTTCAGCCAAACCGGACAACCGAGCGAAAAGTTATGCCCGTTTTACCGAAGGGGGTCGGAATCGGTTCTCAAGAAACCCGAGGCAAAACCCGATGTTTGGTGGAGTGGATTCACGATTCCGATGTGGAAACCGCATAACCAAGCACGATTAATTTGAGAACTCAAAGATAACGCAAAGGAAAATGATTGGCTTTGGAAGTGCAAGTCCCTCATAAGGATCAAATCCTAACTAAACTTAATGCATGCATAAATGGTGTAGACATGGTTTTGCTAATTAATATTTGGCCATGGTAGGAAATTGTCTATCATAGGGAAGATGTGCACCAAGTAGGGGATTTTTTGTTGCAGCATAGTTTTGAAAGAAATCATTGGACTCTATTCATAAGGAAATCACTGACTCATTCACAACATGCCATCTCATAAACTCCAACAACTAGACTTGGTGTTTATTGCCCAACTTTGAGTCAAGAATCTCCTGTAAAAATTTCAGCCAAACTGGACAACCGAGCGAAAAAGTTATGCCCGTTTTACCGAAGGGGGTCGGAATCGGTTCTCAAGAAACCCGAGGCAAAACCCGATGTTTGGTGGAGTGGATTCACGATTCCGATGTGGAAACCGCATAACCAAGCACGATTAATTTGAGAACTCAAAGATAACGCAAAGGAAAATGATTGGCTTTGGAAGTGCAAGTCCCTCATAAGGATCAAATCCTAACTAAACTTAATGCATGCATAAATGGTGTAGACATGGTTTTGCTAATTAATATTTGGCCATGGTAGGAAATTGTCTATCATAGGGAAGATGTGCACCAAGTAGGGGATTTTTTGTTGCAGCAGTAGTTTTGAAAGAAATCATTGGACTCTATTCATAAGGAAATCACTGACTCATTCACAACATGCCATCTCATAAACTCCAACAACTAGACTTGGTGTTTATTGCCCAACTTTGAGTCAAGAATCTCCTGTAAAAATTTCAGCCAAACCGGACAACCGAGCGAAAAGTTATGCCCGTTTTACCGAAGGGGGTCGGAATCGGTTCTCAAGAAACCCGAGGCGAAACCCGATGTTTGGTGGAGTGGATTCACGATTCCGATGTGGAAACCGCATAACCAAGCACGATTAATTTGAGAACTCAAAGATAACGCAAAGGAAAATGATTGGCTTTGGAAGTGCAAGTCCCTCATAAGGATCAAATCCTAACTAAACTTAATGCATGCATAAATGGTGTAGACATGGTTTTGCTAATTAATATTTGGCCATGGTAGGAAATTGTCTATCATAGGGAAGATGTGCACCAAGTAGGGGATTTTTTGTTGCAGCATAGTTTTGAAAGAAATCATTGGACTCTATTCATAAGGAAATCACTGACTCATTCACAACATGCCATCTCATAAACTCCAACAACTAGACTTGGTGTTTATTGCCCAACTTTGAGTCAAGAATCTCCTGTAAAAATTTCAGCCAAACGGACAACCGAGCGAAAAGTTATGCCCGTTTTACCGAAGGGGGGTCAGAATCGGTTCTCAAGAAACCCGAGGCGAAACCCGATGTTTGGTGGAGTGGATTCACGATTCCGATGTGGAAACCGCATAACCAAGCACGATTAATTTGAGAACTCAAAGATAACGCAAAGGAAAATGATTGGCTTTGGAAGTGCAAGTCCCTCATAAGGATCAAATCCTAACTAAACTTAATGCATGCATAAATGGTGTAGACATGGTTTTGCTAATTAATATTTGGCCATGGTAGGAAATTGTCTATCATAGGGAAGATGTGCACCAAGTAGGGGATTTTTTGTTGCAGCATAGTTTTGAAAGAAATCATTGGACTCTATTCATAAGGAAATCACTGACTCATTCACAACATGCCATCTCATAAACTCCAACAACTAGACTTGGTGTTTATTGCCCAACATTGAGTCAAGAATCTCCTGTAAAAATTTCAGCCAAACCGGACAACCGAGCGAAAAGTTATGCCCGTTTTACCGAAGGGGGTCGGAATCGGTTCTCAAGAAACCCGAGGCAAAACCCGATGTTTGGTGGAGTGGATTCACGATTCCGATGTGGAAACCGCATAACCAAGCACGATTAATTTGAGAACTCAAAGATAACGCAAAGGAAAATGATTGGCTTTGGAAGTGCAAGTCCCTCATAAGGATCAAATCCTAACTAAACTTAATGCATGCATAAATGGTGTAGACATGGTTTTGCTAATTAATATTTGGCCATGGTAGGAAATTGTCTATCATAGGGAAGATGTGCACCAAGTAGGGGATTTTTTGTTGCAGCATAGTTTTGAAAGAAATCATTGGACTCTATTCATAAGGAAATCACTGACTCATTCACAATATGCCATCTCATAAACTCCAACAACTAGACTTGGTGTTTATTGCCCAACTTTGAGTCAAGAATCTCCTGTAAAAATTTCAGCCAAACGGACAACCGAGCGAAAAGTTATGCCCGTTTTACCGAAGGGGGGTCGGAATCGGTTCTCAAGAAACCCGAGGCAAAACCCGACGTTTGGTGGAGTGGATTCACGATTCCGATGTGGAAACCGCATAACCAAGCACGATTAATTTGAGAACTCAAAGATAACGCAAAGGAAAATGATTGGCTTTGGAAGTGCAAGTCCCTCATAAGGATCAAATCCTAACTAAACTTAATGCATGCATAAATGGTGTAGACATGGTTTTGCTAATTAATATTTGGCCATGGTAGGAAATTGTCTATCATAGGGAAGATGTGCACCAAGTAGGGGATTTTTTGTTGCAGCATAGTTTTGAAAGAAATCATTGGACTCTATTCATAAGGAAATCACTGACTCATTCACAACATGCCATCTCATAAACTCCAACAACTAGACTTGGTGTTTATTGCCCAACTTGAGTCAAGAATCTCCTGTAAAAATTTCAGCCAAACCGGACAACCGAGCGAAAAGTTATGCCCGTTTTACCGAAGGGGGTCGGAATCGGTTCTCAAGAAACCCGAGGCAAAACCCGATGTTTGGTGGAGTGGATTCACGATTCCGATGTGGAAACCGCATAACCAAGCACGATTAATTTGAGAACTCAAAGATAACGCAAAGGAAAATGATTGGCTTTGGAAGTGCAAGTCCCTCATAAGGATCAAATCCTAACTAAACTTAATGCATGCATAAATGGTGTAGACATGGTTTTGCTAATTAATATTTGGCCATGGTAGGAAATTGTCTATCATAGGGAAGATGTGCACCAAGTAGGGGATTTTTTGTTGCAGCATAGTTTTGAAAGAAATCATTGGACTCTATTCATAAGGAAATCACTGACTCATTCACAACATGCCATCTCATAAACTCCAACAACTAGACTTGGTGTTTATTGCCCAACATTTGAGTCAAGAATCTCCTGTAAAAATTTCAGCCAAACGGACAACCGAGCGAAAAGTTATGCCCGTTTTACCGAAGGGGGTCAGAATCGGTTCTCAAGAAACCCGAGGCAAACCCGACGTTTGGTGGAGTGGATTCACGATTCCGATGTGGAAACCGCATAACCAAGCACGATTAATTTGAGAACTCAAAGATAACGCAAAGGAAAATGATTGGCTTTGGAAGTGCAAGTCCCTCATAAGGATCAAATCCTAACTAAACTTAATGCATGCATAAATGGTAGTAGACATGGTTTTGCTAATTAATATTTGGCCATGGTAGGAAATTGTCTATCATAGGGAAGATGTGCACCAAGTAGGGGATTTTTTGTTGCAGCATAGTTTTGAAAGAAATCATTGGACTCTATTCATAAGGAAATCACTGACTCATTCACAACATGCCATCTCATAAACTCCAACAACTAGACTTGGTGTCTATTGCCCAACTTTGAGTCAAGAATCTCCTGTAAAATTTCAGCCAAACGGACAACCGAGCGAAAAGTTATGCCCGTTTTACCGAAGGGGGTCAGAATCGGTTCTCAAGAAACCCGAGGCAAAACCCGACGTTTGGTGGAGTGGATTCACGATTCCGATGTGGAAACCGCATAACCAAGCACGATTAATTTGAGAACTCAAAGATAACGCAAAGGAAAATGATTGGCTTTGGAAGTGCAAGTCCCTCATAAGGATCAAATCCTAACTAAACTTAATGCATGCATAAATGGTGTAGACATGGTTTTGCTAATTAATATTTGGCCATGGTAGGAAATTGTCTATCATAGGGAAGATGTGCACCAAGTAGGGGATTTTTTGTTGCAGCATAGTTTTGAAAGAAATCATTGGACTCTATTCATAAGGAAATCACTGACTCATTCACAATATGCCATCTCATAAACTCCAACAACTAGACTTGGTGTTTATTGCCCAACTTTGAGTCAAGAATCTCCTGTAAAAATTTCAGCCAAACCGGACAACCGAGCGAAAAGTTATGCCCGTTTTACCGAAGGGGGTCGGAATCGGTTCTCAAGAAACCCGAGGCAAAACCCGACGTTTGGTGGAGTGGATTCACGATTCCGATGTGGAAACCGCATAACCAAGCACGATTAATTTGAGAACTCAAAGATAACGCAAAGGAAAATGATTGGCTTTGGAAGTGCAAGTCCCTCATAAGGATCAAATCCTAACTAAACTTAATGCATGCATAAATGGTGTAGACATGGTTTTGCTAATTAATATTTGGCCATGGTAGGAAATTGTCTATCATAGGGAAGATGTGCACCAAGTAGGGGATTTTTGTTGCAGCATAGTTTTGAAAGAAATCATTGGACTCTATTCATAAGGAAATCACTGACTCATTCACAACATGCCATCTCATAAACTCCAACAACTAGACTTGGTGTTTATTGCCCAACTTTGAGTCAAGAATCTCCTGTAAAATTTCAGCCAAAACGGACAACCGAGCGAAAAAGTTATGCCCGTTTTACCGAAGGGGGTCAGAATCGGTTCTCAAGAAACCCGAGGCGAAACCCGATGTTTGGTGGAGTGGATTCACGATTCCGATGTGGAAACCGCATAACCAAGCACGATTAATTTGAGAACTCAAAGATAACGCAAAGGAAAATGATTGGCTTTGGAAGTGCAAGTCCCTCATAAGGATCAAATCCTAACTAAACTTAATGCATGCATAAATGGTGTAGACATGGTTTTGCTAATTAATATTTGGCCATGGTAGGAAATTGTCTATCATAGGGAAGATGTGCACCAAGTAGGGGATTTTTTGTTGCAGCATAGTTTTGAAAGAAATCATTGGACTCTATTCATAAGGAAATCACTGACTCATTCACAACATGCCATCTCATAAACTCCAACAACTAGACTTGGTGTTTATTGCCCAACTTTGAGTCAAGAATCTCCTGTAAAAATTTCAGCCAAACGGACAACCGAGCGAAAAGTTATGCCCGTTTTACCGAAGGGGGTCAGAATCGGTTCTCAAGAAACCCGAGGCAAAACCCGACGTTTGGTGGAGTGGATTCACGATTCCGATGTGGAAACCGCATAACCAAGCACGATTAATTTGAGAACTCAAAGATAACGCAAAGGAAAATGATTGGCTTTGGAAGTGCAAGTCCCTCATAAGGATCAAATCCTAACTAAACTTAATGCATGCATAAATGGTGTAGACATGGTTTTGCTAATTAATATTTGGCCATGGTAGGAAATTGTCTATCATAGGGAAGATGTGCACCAAGTAGGGGATTTTTTGTTGCAGCATAGTTTTGAAAGAAATCATTGGACTCTATTCATAAGGAAATCACTGACTCATTCACAACATGCCATCTCATAAACTCCAACAACTAGACTTGGTGTTTATTGCCCAACTTTGAGTCAAGAATCTCCTGTAAAAATTTCAGCCAAACCGGACAACCGAGCGAAAAGTTATGCCCGTTTTACCGAAGGGGGTCAGAATCGGTTCTCAAGAAACCCGAGGCAAACCCGACGTTTGGTGGAGTGGATTCACGATTCCGATGTGGAAACCGCATAACCAAGCACGATTAATTTGAGAACTCAAAGATAACGCAAAGGAAAATGATTGGCTTTGGAAGTGCAAGTCCCTCATAAGGATCAAATCCTAACTAAACTTAATGCATGCATAAATGGAGTAGACATGGTTTTGCTAATTAATATTTGGCCATGGTAGGAAATTGTCTATCATAGGGAAGATGTGCACCAAGTAGGGGATTTTTTGTTGCAGCATAGTTTTGAAAGAAATCATTGGACTCTATTCATAAGGAAATCACTGACTCATTCACAACATGCCATCTCATAAACTCCAACAACTAGACTTGGTGTTTATTGCCCAACTTTGAGTCAAGAATCTCCTGTAAAAATTTCAGCCAAACCGGACAACCGAGCGAAAAGTTATGCCCGTTTTACCGAAGGGGGGTCAGAATCGGTTCTCAAGAAACCCGAGGCGAAACCCGACGTTTGGTGGAGTGGATTCACGATTCCGATGTGGAAACCGCATAACCAAGCACGATTAATTTGAGAACTCAAAGATAACGCAAAGGAAAATGATTGGCTTTGGAAGTGCAAGTCCCTCATAAGGATCAAATCCTAACTAAACTTAATGCATGCATAAATGGTGTAGACATGGTTTTGCTAATTAATATTTGGCCATGGTAGGAAATTGTCTATCATAGGGAAGATGTGCACCAAGTAGGGGATTTTTGTTGCAGCATAGTTTTGAAAGAAATCATTGGACTCTATTCATAAGGAAATCACTGACTCATTCACAACATGCCATCTCATAAACTCCAACAACTAGACTTGGTGTTTATTGCCCAACTTTGAGTCAAGAATCTCCTGTAAAAATTTCAGCCAAACGGACAACCGAGCGAAAAGTTATGCCCGTTTTACCGAAGGGGGTCGGAATCGGTTCTCAAGAAACCCGAGGCAAAACCCGATCGTTTGGTGGAGTGGATTCACGATTCCGATGTGGAAACCGCATAACCAAGCACGATTAATTTGAGAACTCAAAGATAACGCAAAGGAAAATGATTGGCTTTGGAAGTGCAAGTCCCTCATAAGGATCAAATCCTAACTAAACTTAATGCATGCATAAATGGTGTAGACATGGTTTTGCTAATTAATATTTGGCCATGGTAGGAAATTGTCTATCATAGGGAAGATGTGCACCAAGTAGGGGATTTTTTGTTGCAGCATAGTTTTGAAAGAAATCATTGGACTCTATTCATAAGGAAATCACTGACTCATTCACAACATGCCATCTCATAAACTCCAACAACTAGACTTGGTGTTTATTGCCCAACTTTGAGTCAAGAATCTCCTGTAAAATTTCAGCCAAACAGGACAACCGAGCGAAAAGTTATGCCCGTTTTACCGAAGGGGGTCGGAATCGGTTCTCAAGAAACCCGAGGCAAAACCCGACGTTTGGTGGAGTGGATTCACGATTCCGATGTGGAAACCGCATAACCAAGCACGATTAATTTGAGAACTCAAAGATAACGCAAAGGAAAATGATTGGCTTTGGAAGTGCAAGTCCCTCATAAGGATCAAATCCTAACTAAACTTAATGCATGCATAAATGGTGTAGACATGGTTTTGCTAATTAATATTTGGCCATGGTAGGAAATTGTCTATCATAGGGAAGATGTGCACCAAGTAGGGGATTTTTTGTTGCAGCATAGTTTTGAAAGAAATCATTGGACTCTATTCATAAGGAAATCACTGACTCATTCACAACATGCCATCTCATAAACTCCAACAACTAGACTTGGTGTTTATTGCCCAACTTTGAGTCAAGAATCTCCTGTAAAAATTTCAGCCAAACCGGACAACCGAGCGAAAAGTTATGCCCGTTTTACCGAAGGGGGTCGGAATCGGTTCTCAAGAAACCCGAGGCAAAACCCGATCGTTTGGTGGAGTGGATTCACGATTCCGATGTGGAAACCGCATAACCAAGCACGATTAATTTGAGAACTCAAAGATAACGCAAAGGAAAATGATTGGCTTTGGAAGTGCAAGTCCCTCATAAGGATCAAATCCTAACTAAACTTAATGCATGCATAAATGGTGTAGACATGGTTTTGCTAATTAATATTTGGCCATGGTAGGAAATTGTCTATCATAGGGAAGATGTGCACCAAGTAGGGGATTTTTTGTTGCAGCGTAGTTTTGAAAGAAATCATTGGACTCTATTCATAAGGAAATCACTGACTCATTCACAACATGCCATCTCATAAACTCCAACAACTAGACTTGGTGTTTATTGCCCAACTTTGAGTCAAGAATCTCCTGTAAAAATTTCAGCCAAACGGACAACCGAGCGAAAAGTTATGCCCGTTTTACCGAAGGGGGTCAGAATCGGTTCTCAAGAAACCCGAGGCGAAAACCCGACTGTTTGGTGGAGTGGATTCACGATTCCGATGTGGAAACCGCATAACCAAGCACGATTAATTTGAGAACTCAAAGATAACGCAAAGGAAAATGATTGGCTTTGGAAGTGCAAGTCCCTCATAAGGATCAAATCCTAACTAAACTTAATGCATGCATAAATGGTGTAGACATGGTTTTGCTAATTAATATTTGGCCATGGTAGGAAATTGTCTATCATAGGGAAGATGTGCACCAAGTAGGGGATTTTTTGTTGCAGCTCTATTCATAAGGAAATCACTGACTCATTCACAACATGCCATCTAATAAACTCGAACAACTAGACTTGGTGTTTATTGCCAACATTGAGTCAAGAATCTCCTGTAAAAATTTCAGCCAAACCGGACAACCGAGCGAAAAGTTATGCCCATTTTACCGAAGGGGGGTCAGAATCGGTTCTCAAGAAACCCGAGGCAAAACCCGACGTTTGGTGGAGTGGATTCACGATTCCGATGTGGAAACCGCATAACCAAGCACGATTAATTTGAGAACTCAAAGATAACACAAAGGAAAATGATTGGTTTTGGAAGTGCAAGTCCCTCATAAGGATCAAATCCTAACTAGACTTAATGCATGCATAAATGGTGTAGACATGGTTTTGCTAATTAAAATTTGGCCATGGTGGGAAATTGTCTATCATAGGGAAGATGTGCACCAAGTAGGGCATTTTTGTTGCAGCATAGTTTTGAAAGAAATCATTGGACTCTATTCTTAAGGAAATCACTGACTCATTCA